>JAHWFO010020357.1:2438121-2576038 GCA_023313115.1 Rhysida immarginata
AATAAATAAATAAATAAATAAATAAATAAATAAATAAATAAATAAATAAATAAATAATAAAGGTCAGTTCCTCTGTACTATTATTATAAAGATGTGATTCCTATCGAGAAACTAAACATCTAAACCGGGCTATTTTAACACCTGAAAATTTCACTCAGGGCCATACGCTTCCAGTTGATACACGAATTCCACCCTTCGACGACTTATCACCAAAACAGAGATTCGCGTAATCGTTTCGAAACTATCCGTTATTTGTTAATCACTTACATTCCACCACTATCGACGCCCTCATCACATGACTAAATAACAACAAACAAACAAACACATAACTCACACGAAAGGGGAGAGAGTGATTTCCCCCTTTTTTGCAACGCTTTTCTCCGACAAAGCAACAAAGACATTTTCGAGGCCAATCGCGCAAAACAATTTCGACGCCCTCCCTCCTTTACATCTGCTCAAGCGAAACTATTTTAATTAATAAAAGGAAGAAGAAGTAAGTGTTGTTCACGCACACACACTCTACATATCCAACCAACCGAATGTTGAAGCCCAATTGCAGCCAGCTTAATGTGTGTCCCATTTGTAACGTCGCTCGCTCCCTAAACGACGAAATTGCCTCGGGATCAATTTAGCTAAACAAGGTCTAAGAGTCACCGGATATCAAATTAAAGCGGATATTTCTCCAAAGTTCATTTATTATTAACAATGCAAATATTTACTGAAACGATAATCATCTTCATACTGGAAACAAAAAAAAAGTTCCTCAAAATGCAGTAAAATTCAAAGGCAAACGGGAAAATTAACAGCGACACGCAATTCAAAAGGGTATTTTTCTAAGACTTGTAATGACTGTTCAATTTAAAAGACAAAATCTATATAATCTCAATATCCAAACAATAGTATGTTTCTGAATTTAAGCACTGCGGTGACACTGTAATCAACAATATAAGATAGAATAGATTTTAAAAATGAACACCCACATTTGCATATTTTTTCAAAATATTGGTCGTTTCATAATTCTTGTCCGATTCCACAAGATCAATCAAACGCCCTTGCAAAGAAAATGGGTTCAGTCTACGTGCTGAATAAATTATTTTATCAATATCAGAGTAGCATGCGGGATAAATGATTTTGCACGAATTCGAGCATGGACCTCATGTGTCCGAAACGGGTGCGAATGTCAAGAAATCGTGTGGTTCGTAGACTATTTTCAAATTCGATGTCGATCATGTTGACATCAACCATAAGTCAGAAACCAGTTATACAGTTGAAGAAAAACCAACGTCCACAATAAATGAGGTCAGTGCCGACCTTCTGGTATTATCAGCGACAGATTGCAGCTATAGGCAAGGTTAAAATGTGGATTCCACATGAATTCACCAAACATCTGCAAATAAAGGCGTGTGGACACATGCACTGCCGTACAAAAACGTGGAGCTAGCGCTCTCTTTGTGCATCATATCCTTAAGTTTGTTGAAAAACGAGTGTTTTATAACAACAGAAAATAGGTCAATAAAGGGGAACCACCGAAACAACTATCCATATCCCACTTGTAACCACAGAAACTTGATCCGTATGTGGACTGCCAAAGCAGTGGTGCATTATGAGCTTTTGGCCGAACATTCGTAACTGACGTCATCTGGACGAATGCGAGGCCAACGAGAAACAGGCCATGATAATCAAAAGTCACCTGAGCATCCGGGTCCGGGCAACGGTCCATCCTTCACTGTTTCCAACAAACGAAAAAACTGTGATTGTTAAAATCCAAGATGGAGAGAATGAAGGATGAATTGTTGCCCGGACCCCGATGGTCAGGTGACTTTTGAGTGCCCTGGCCTGTCTCTCGTTGGCCTCGGACGAATCATCAGAAATTAAGAAACAAAAAAAAAACGTCGCTTGTTAATCGATCGTTTTCATACTCTTTCATGATAACCACGTTTGTCCATTGGAAGCATGCAGAAAACCAATTCCCTCATACTATGTATTCACTAGTCTTGGCCCTTTCAGGCTTTCACCATTTAGACCATTTCTCGAGGGGCAAACGATTCACTACCAGAATGCTATGGATCTTTACATCAGCGATTTCTTAGATCACTGTGATGCCAACTTCTGCTATTGCGACGTTTTTGCATCGAAATCAACATGGGCACACTTTATTGATGCTGCGGTCAGATATTTTTCTGAATAAAATGAATTTCTTCGTTTGTTACTGCTCTTTATTTATTTGTGTCAAAATTGGTCAATGATTAAAAAAAATCCGATAGTTCCCAACAACCTATCGGCCAAATGTTTATGCTATGTACTTCTTTCTCTACACAATAAAAAATTAGATAGCGAAATATGTATAACACGTTTTATATGATTAATGATCTGTAGATTATATTACTCATCGGCAATCAAAATATATAACGTTTTAATATTCTTCAATTCCTGCAAGCAAAGTTAAGTGGGAGTTGAAATTGGAGAATTTCAAAACCCTACTCTAAACAAATTTCAACACACATGTACAAACTTTAATTGCACGCTATTTTCACATACTTGTAAAGCATTTCCCTGCTGCGTTAGTTCAATAAACAATTCACAAAAAGTTTTATGGGCGCTAAAAAAACTGGAAATGTTTTGAAATATAAAAAAAAAAACTAATTTAAAAGAAGACTGATAATTCTGAAATACAAAGGAAATTCAAACAATCAAATAAAATCTAGTCAAATCTAGTGTTTGACGATCCTTGTCAAAATTGATTAATTGGTGAAATTTCCATAAATACACGAGAATCATTTATTAAGAAAGTGAGATAACAAATATAAACTTTAATATAAACTTTTTATTGACAAGGATCTACCCAGACCTCAAAGAGGATGTGAATATAAAATCAAGCATCCACGAAAGAAAGGACATTGCCAGTGAATAGTATTCAAACAATTCCATTAAAAAGCAAACAAACAAAAAAATCAGAGAGAGGGAATGAGCTACACGAAATCTTCATTTCCATACAAATTTCTCATCGCTTAAATTCTTAAAGGAAAAAAAAACATCAATTTAATTTCAAATTCTTAAACGAATACGCATGTCAAACTCGCAGTGGAAGATTAATTTCCTTTTTTAAGGGTAAAAAAATTAGACTAACGAAAGTTTGCTCTTATTAAAAGAAAAGAATCACACAAATCCATGTTTTTCTTTTCTTCTTTTTTTTTTGCGTCATTCGCTCTCGACTTCGTTCACAGGTACAAGACATGGCAAAATGCTTTAATTAAAGAAAAATAAGAGATGGGAAGCGGTGCTGTGAATGACACAAGTGGTGCTCTATCGCTCATTTTCTCATTTTTTTCCATCAAATGTCTTTTGCCACAGCTTAAATAAAGGTTCTTTCTGGGAATGTATGTAGTGAAATTTCAAAGATGTGAACTTTACAATAAATTAAAATTTAAACATTATCATTCTACAAGAAGGAGCAGCCGTTCATTATCATAAATCATAATTTGTGCCGCGAAAGAAGAAAATTTTCTCCAATACGTGTATACGTCAATAAAGGCTACTAAAGACAAACTGTTTTTTCCTAAGTTTCATATGACTGCATTAGTTCTTTTTCTTTAACAAAAATCATGTTGTGGAGAGAGATTTTACACTGCTCACAAAACTTAGGAGATATTCAAAATGAATGTGAAGCGATTAAAAAAAGAAGTATATGAATTCTGTTTATTCAATAAAAACATCAGAAAGGCAAATGAAAGCCAAAAAAAAGTTGTCGATTATGCAAATGGGATGCAAACCAACTTTGATTTCGTTGGTCAAAATGCACTATAAAAAAGCTGAAAATACTAGGGCTCATAAAGTGCACATCCTGCAATTTTGTTGCTCTTGCAATCCCCCCTGCAACACGATTTGCCCGTATCCGAAGCCTACAGAGAATAGAACGTCTTGAAGCTGGTCAAATACAGAATTCATACCTTGATTGAAGTGATTCATACCTTTTTGCCCCCTCTATTATATAATTTTGGCTGCAGCCTAAACTTAACAATGCATTTTAACGATTGTACAACGTAACAAAACTATCAGCTGATTAAGTACTTGTTGCTGAACACGTAAAATTACGTTGTACGATCATTAAAATACATTGTTAAATTGTAGCCAAAATCATGCAATAGAGGAAGCAAAACTCGACTCTTCAGTAAATACAGCAGTGCAATGGAATTCGTGGGTGTGCACAGACCATGCCATAGCCTACAATGACAAATAGAAAGCCTAGTCATCGATCTTCTTCCATTGTTCAAACTGTATGCCAAAAATCAGTCACAAACAGCCAACACCACCTAAAGATAAGGCCTGGGCGCTGAAACGTCATTACCTTGTTACACGAGGCCAACGAGAGACAGCCCAGGGCACTCAAAAATCACATGATCATCGGGGTCCGGGCAACAATCCATCCTTCATTGTTTCCAACAAACAAAAAAATACTGATTGTTAAAATTCAAGATGGAGACAATGAAGGATGAATTGTTGGCCGGACCCCGATGATCATGTGACTTTTGAGTGCCCTGGTCAGTCTCTCGTTGGCCTCGCTTGTTACATCACCTCGGTAGGGCATTGTTAATCGTATTTCCACCAATAATAAGCCCCGAACTTTTCCCTACTGAGGTGACGTAACAATGTATGACGTTTCAGCGCCCAGGCCTTATCTTTAGGTGGTGTTGAAACAGCACGGATTTAGCACCGCCTAGCGACAAAATTAACACTGTTTCAGTTGCTTCATGTCCACAATGATAGGGAAAGCTTGCCCATTCATACCTCGACAAAAAATAACGAAGAACATCGATTTTCTATATGAAAAATCAAGTAATCTTTATTCAGATTTAACATAAATTGATATCAAAAGCGAGTGAAAGAAGGTTAAATTTTTTTTCAGGCGGTGCTAAATCCGTACTATTTGTGACTGACTTTTTGGCAATGCAGTTTGAAGGTAAATGGACAGGCTTTCTGTTATCATTGTAGCCTATGATCATGCTAACACTTTCTATTACAAGAAAGCGCTTTTATTAACAAAGAAATATAATAAACAGTTTTAAAAAATAAAC
This sequence comes from Rhysida immarginata, assembly GCA_023313115.1. Taxonomy (NCBI): domain Eukaryota; kingdom Metazoa; phylum Arthropoda; class Chilopoda; order Scolopendromorpha; family Scolopendridae; genus Rhysida; species Rhysida immarginata. The sequence continues at coordinate 2,443,194 of JAHWFO010020357.1, forward strand.
CTTTAAAATTAGAAATGACTAATGGGAGATGGGTCGAATAAACAACGTTTAACAATCAAATTAAAACAACATGAACAGATAAGAAAATCTATCACATTACAATTCAAAGTTCTACAGTATGGTCACGCTATCTATGAAATAAAAACGAAGCGCGCATGCTCAAGCTGGTATCAATCGGTGCTGGAAAAAACTGAAACTATTCTAAGGCGTTTGCTTGATTGCCTGTATTTGAAACTTCCCACTAATGAAAAAAAAAAAAAACACAACATTTTTTAGTAACGAAACGAAATCACACACACACACACACACACACACACACACATACTAAATTTTTCTTCATTGTTTATAATATACTGATTATTATGTTTTATATATCTCGTCAAGAGATGGCGCTGCTGTCATCAAATTAGTAAGATTTCGAAAGATATCGCTAAAAATGATCAAAATAACATCTATCAACGAGTTGTATTTTCAAAATAAAATTGGACACCTTACAAATATAACAAGTTACTTTAGAGTAGCATTCAAGATAATAATAAAGAGTTTGGTGATTTCTAAACTAAATTATGCAATTATTTTATGGCCCTCTGCCTCCCGATTCTTATTAACGAGGATAAAGGTTGCATACAACTCAATACTACGAGTGGCTTATTCAATTCCCCGCTACACTTCCGTTACCTCATCATGCAAAGCTAATGATATATTAACTCTTCCTGGTCTAATACAATTGGCCAAGTTCAAAGAACTATACAGGGCCTTGTATGATCCTCATCACCCAGCACACTTTATTTCTCAATGGTTAAATAATAACTGTAACACCCGAGTAACCCGTAAATTTAAATTGGAACCTCCCTATATCCTCCCGTCAACACTAAAGAAGGCCTTTCCTTATAACACTATCGAGGACTGGAACCTCCTTCCATACGAAACAAGAGCAACAATATTAAACTGTAAACTGCCAAACTGTAGTAACCATAAGATCCATGTTAACAAGTTACTTAACCAATATGTAAAAAACAATCAATTGTAATTATGATTTATGTTCCTTGTACCCAATACCCCTCTGGGGTGCTATAATTTCAAATAAATAAATAAATAAATAAATAAATAAATAAATAAATAAATATTTCATGAATATTACAGGGTGATTCAGTCAATTACGATTCTAATGGTTTATTACTCAGGAGCTAATAAACATAGGAATGTCATATAGATCTTACAATACACATTACACATTCGAATTTCACACCTCATGAACAACATGCTCGATGTTCTATTCATCTGTACAACACGACGAAGCCTGTAGGTGAAGTTTTGCAGCACTGCGCCTCGCACGATTGTCAACCAGCGCACAAGATTCGGTGATTGCCTGACGGACCTCTTCCAAGATGTGGGGGCGTGTGCTGAACACTTTCTCCTTAAGGAACCCCCACAGAAAGAAGTCACAGGGATTAAGGTCAGGACTGGTCGGTGGCCAGCTGAATCCGTCGTTACGGATGAGATGACCTTGTTGATGAGATGACCTGGTGGAGATGACCTTGTTGTTGAATTGATGGATCAATTGCTGCATAACGTGCATTTTATAGGGAAACATCTGCAGATCTTTGTGCAGTATTCTCCAAACTGTCGTGTAGGGCATGTTAGTCCCCACAGACAGTTTGCGGACCGATTTTCTCGTTGGTGATTCAAATACGCTCGCACGAGTCTGCTCCACGTTCTGCGGTGTGCGAGCACGAAGCTTGCTCCCTCCTTTCTTCTTACCTTCAACATGTCCAGTGGATTGAAATTGCTTCACGAATGTTCTTATCGTGCTGCTTTCTTTATTTTAAACACTTTCTGAAACATTCGCTTCACTTGCACAATTGATTTCAGCTCGAAAAACCATTCCACCTAAGCGTGTTTTCTAATCAATGCTCAGGATAGGTGCCAAGACGTACAATCTAGTGCAAAAAGGTTTTTACCTGCTCCGTAGGAACTGAGCTTACCGGATGTTGATCGGTTGCAAAATCAAGTGCTTTTACTGAGAGTCAAGGCAGATTAGACTGGACCTGTTCCTTCTGAATGAAAATAGGGTAACAGGTATATTCACGTGCTCAACTAGGACTTAATTCTAAACCTTTATGCGCTAGACTGTACATGTATTCATACGCAGTGTAGCCACCTGTTCAGTGAAATTACAATTTGTAATGTGTATTGTAAGATCTATATGACATTCCTATGTTTATTAGTACCTGAGTAATAAACCATTAGAATCGAACGTAATTGACTGACTGTACAAAACATATCCGAAGAGAAAAGGTTTATCTCTTATAGTGAAATGGTAAGCTAACGCCATTTTATTTCATTCTTAGCGGGACCAGGGTATAGAATCTTTGGCGTATTAAAAACCAGATTGATTCCAGAAAGAAAAATATTCAGAAATATCTATATTAAATACCTAGACGAAAAGACCCGCCAGAAGGCAATGCACTGTATGAATAAATACAAGCAAGTCAAATGTGATGAGAACCTATCAAAACAGTTAATCTATCCAAATACAAATGGCATTGCCATGAATAAATACCGTGAACGTTGAAAACGTTCAATGGGATTCACCTAATATATTCTGTAAATAGCGCAATAAAATATAATCTCTAATTTCAATTTAAATATTAAATCCCACAGACGTTTTAATTAGCTCATTATTCGCTTACGTTCTTTTTGTAATGACGATCAGGGTAACATAAATTATGACAACGACTAACGACAAGGGGAAAGGCATAAATCCCCCGTCGTAATCTCTAGAGCCGTAAACAAGAATGACAGCGTTTCTCGCAACTCATAAACCCCCCGAATTAAAATTTTACTACCGCAATGTAGAATTATGGTCACAGATAAAAGAAACCACGCTATGAAGATGAACTCGGAAGCTCACCTTGGGGAAACCAATTTGGACAAAAAATAAATAAATAAATAAAAATTTTAAAGATGCGGAATACTGAGCTTGCAATCAAGCAAGCAAACTGTCTTGGCGTTAATTCCACGCTTTAAAGTTACACATGAAGATTTACCGTCCATTATTAACGCTGTATTCTGTAGATGTCAAAACGATTACACTCAACAAAATAAACATCACATAATAGCAGTTTCCGTTCATATAGCCTGTAAGATTTCGTAGAATGGATTCCTGGGCTTAAAAACCTGTATTTTTCAGAAATTATTACAGTCGAATGAAATGAAAATTAATTTTTAAAAGACTTTAAATAGATAAACAGCCTCGTTGCATGCTGTACATGATGCGTGAAAATTCAATTGTCTTCTCTCATGCTTTAGGGCATCGTTTAGTTAGGAAACTACAGATTAGAAGCACGACATTTTATGTATGACATCACAGATGAAGCTTAAAAATAAGTGAACGAAGATAAAAGATTTAGTTTCACTTCTTTACAGGGATAAAGTTCCACGCTGCATTTCTTCTTAGTAAGTTTAGCTCTTTAACTCTTTTCGGTATCATTAAGATGATGAATATTTCACTACAGATTCACAAACGAAAGAACAACTTAGCAGGAATGTGCTATAATCAATGAACTGCAATGAACCTGAACTGTGGATCCCAATTCAAATCTAAAGTCGCCAGGAACACCCGACTCCTCCACTCTCTGTCTTTTAACGAAACCTTCATCTGCATTAACGACCCTAATGACACAGAAAACAAGGAGCTGTTGCACTCAATGCGCCACAGGACTTTCTCTATCAGCTCTGAGAACGAAGGACTGTGCGCTCCTTACGCGCGGGCGTTCTACGAGTGTATCAAATGGAAATTCGATCTGGACGAATGCAATGTGCTCGACAACGGCACCGTCGTTTTGGCGACGATGTCAAAGCACTGTTCGCTGCCCTTCCGCCTTGGATATTACAACGTCACTTCTGCTGTCGATGGCGTCTACGTATGTGTTCCTGAACACTTCCCCGCCGTCTTGCTCAATATAGCCGACCTAATCATCGTTTCGCTGTGGTTTCTGTCGGTGTTATGCCTCCTGTGCTTAATCGTCTCTTGCCCGCTCGTGAAAGGGTCTCGCAATGGGGCCTTTTGGCCACTGACGTGCCACGCGGTCAGTCTTTTTGTGCGCTATGTAATTCACATTTACTACCAGTTCCAGCACCAGCCTTCGCGACCTGCTTGCTACGCGATGGCTGCCATAGCCAATGTGAGTTTCATGTCGGCCAACACGTGGCTCAACGTCGTCAACTTTGAAATGTGGCGCTCGTTCCGTGGACATCGCACCAGCATTTGCAGCAAGACGAACTGGGGCAAATTCTTCCGGCAGGCGCTCTACGCCTGGGGGACGCCCATGGTCATCGTCGGCGTTGCCGCCACCCTCCGTCTTCTCTCAGCTCCTGTAATACGTGGTTACTCGGAACGATGCCTCCTCTCCCTCTATGAAAACGAAATTCAAATCATCTTCTATTTCACGCTTCTTACCATTCCTGTCATCGTTAACATCATCCTTGTCGCTTGTACGTTTTGTAATTTGCGTAGGAAAATACCCGAAATACAACCAGTCAACCAAAAAATTCGCAAGAGAATGTAAGCAAGCATGTCTTCTTTTCTTCTATTTAAGACTAGCGCCAATTGCTGTGTTAAATTAATTCCTTTATATGTCTTTCCTTTTAGAACGTCCACCAATCTGAAACTGCTAATCCTATCTGGCTTCACGTGGCTTTTGCACATCCTCTCTAGAATAAGCTTCCCCTTCGGCGACCAACGCTTATTGTCGTTTAGCATTGAAGTCCTGTCGTCGTTGCAAGGGATCCTTCTGCTGTTTATCTATGCAACGTCCTCCTCAAATCGAAAACTCTTGAAGCAAGCCTTACTGCGCACCGAGAGCTGGTAGCTGTGAAAAACTCAAGGTTTTTAAGAACAGTTTCTATTCATGGTGACTTGAGATTTAGATTATTTATGTCCCTCATCCCTTTACGAAATTACCATAATGCTCTTATAATTCTACCTCATAAGGATCAAAAACACCCACATTCTTGTGTTTCTGGTCTAAAAATAGTGGAACACTTGCAATCATTCAACAGAAAGAACACTGCCTGGAAGGCAACGCTTGCTTTATCCCTAAACACTATTGTATTTTATTATATTGAATTGTTTCATAAGTATTGGCCGAATTTGATAAAAAGAAAAAGACACCAAAAACAAGGAAAAGAATACATAAGTCGGCATTACAATGCTCCAAAAAACTGGTGGCATCATCTCGATCAGTGAACCCTTTCCCCCCCCGAGAAATTGTCCAAATAAATGACGAAACATGTGGAGATCGGTTGGGGCCAAATCTGGTGAATACACAGGATGAGGGAGAACCTCTTACCCCATCTTAAAAAACACCACACTCCTGGAGGTCCAGCATACGAAGATGAGAAGTTTGTTTGGATGCAACTCAGGTTTTGGATGTTTTTTCGGTGTTTTTCCCCTTTATTCAGCCATTCAGCTTTTCGTTTTCTGTTGTGAAAAGCACCCATTTTTCGTAGGGTTCATGCAAAGTAGTCTAAGCGAAACCGGCCAATACTTATGAAACAACCCAATAATAAGAAAGTGTTATTTGTAGTATAAAAAATTCGCTGAAGATAGTCAGGCTTGAAATAAGAATTCTTCGCCAATGGTAAACGTTGTCAACTTAATTTTTTTTATTTTAAGAAACTTTTCAGACTAATTGACTTAGTTAGAACAACTAGACGGTAAGATTATATTGAGTACATAAATAACTATGTGAATCCGTTTTCTGGTTTTTCTGGCTGTATTTGTTCACAGCTTCGGTAATCTCGTTAACTGAGTTGGTAAGTTCGTTACATTTGATTTGCTTCGTAAAATCTTCTTGGCGCACCCATCTCCGAAAATTAGATACATTTTCATGTAATCTTCTCACTATTTCTGCCTTTACCTCCTCTACCTCGTTCTTTATTAGGCTGCTTTCCTGTAGACATTTTGTTACTACAGATATAAGGTAAATCCGGTAGCGATGCCCCACCTAACGAAAAACTGTAATATTATTTAATTCGCATTGTGTTGGACAAAACCAAATGTAAAACGCATCGTTATTAAATTCTGCTAAAATGGACTTCTGTTACAAAAAAAGTGTTTTTTCTGGTAGAGATGTCCCTTCAGGTGAGATGCCCTATTTACTGCCTGTTTCGAAAGTAGACAAAATGGCTTCCAATTACCATAGTTACATCCCTTAGAATTTACTTTAACCTGTCTGAAGCCATTTTAATCAATTTCACAAGCAAAAGTCATTTTTAATTCCATTCCTTCTTTCACTAAATAAGAAATGACATCGTCAACTGTCGTAACTTACATGTAATCGACGAAACTGTCATTTGTTTCCTATGCAACTCTTTCCCACTTCTTGCCTGCTGCGTGCTCCGTCTCTGCTTACGTCCTCATACACGTTTACCACATTCTAGCGGGCGGCAAAATAACTACAGCTACTGGGGCATTTCTCCCAGTGTGGCATCTCTACTGGATTTACCCTATACAGAAGGTCTCTGTGGTAAAATGGTCATGGCAACTACGTTTTTCCTCCAATCATACAACAATGCAATTCCAGAATACACTTGTATTTAAACGTGTATTCTTGAATTGCTGTAAGGAAAAAATAGTTGGCATGATGAATTTATAAAACTTCTGAAATTATTCTTTCTGGAACCAGTTTCTGGTGTATTAACTCTGAATTGTAACGTGGTTTTCCTTTGTATATGGTCTTAACTTGATTGTATATTATACCTAACCTGATCATATTGGTCATTTCTAATTTTTTTATATTTTATTTCTTTATTAAGAAAAAAAAAAGTACTCTAGCTTTATAATAACATCCATTTAGGAATTGACACAGTTTCTCAGTCTTAACAATTAGCCAAACAATGCCGCCAGAAATCATGCAAAATATTCATTCAGCTGCAGGTTAATTGATATTTGATATTGACTTTTTAGCGCTTCTGACTCAGTTGTCAACTTTAAGTTTGGATTTCAAGAGCATATAAATCTTTTGTGCCGATTTAGACTTAAGTTTTTAAGCGGTTCAGCCAAATCTTAGGTATTTATTTATACAGATGCCAAACAACAATAGATAAATTAATGACATTATCAGAAAATGATATTTTTAATAGATAAATTGTACAGTCTGGGAAGTTCCCTACACTCTTTCTTATCTAACTCCACCGTGTTTTGTCTTACAAGAGGCTGAACGGGGCATCCTGGACAACATCCTGAATTCATGAACGTATTCATGCACGCAGTGGCTGCACCAAGGGGCGGAAAAATAATAAAGAAACAACAATAGCAAATATCACAGTGTGTATATTGCTAAATTGTGTCCGATTATTTTTTGTCGCTTATTTTAAGTTAACGTAATTAATTTCGAAGTGAACTGCTAAATGATGAAATGAAATATTCTACCGTTGATTTTATATTTTTCATCATATTTTTCAAATCTTTTCATGTTTTTGTTTTCATTTTTGCAACTTATTAATTTAATCTGAGATTGTTGATTATTGACGTGGAATGTCTTTCAAGAGGTTATGTAACCCTTAAAGAAGCTGTTGGTTATTATCTAGAAGATCGTCGATTATCGAATCAGTTAAAACCAAGGGAGTTTTGAAAATCGATTTGTTCGGATAATCAAACATGTATAGATCTGTACTAGTTTCCGTGAAACATAAGAAAAAAGCGTAGATATACTGCACCTAAAAATTTTCAAAGACAGTTTGTAACAGGAACAGTAAATAAAAAAGGAAAATAAATGTATAGACATAGTTGATGAGTAAACAAAGTAAATTTTGTGCATTTGACGAGTTCGGATAATTGACTTTCGAACAATTTACGCTCTACTGCGATTACATTTTATTAATGTCAGTTTTTGAATTTCCCATTTCTATTTGAATTTCCAACGCGGTATGTGAGAAACTCACCGGACTGAATTCTGAAAATAGAATAAAAGAAAAGAACCCATTGATCTCAAAGCCAATCACTTTAAGCCATGCCATTATCACCTATAGGGAATGAATACCAGTATTGGTTTACATACATTAACAGATTCTAGACTGTATAAATTAACTAGAAGAATATCATTGTCGTTCATAAAAAGAATGGAGTCAAAAACATTTGCCATTGTTTCTATAGCGTACCAACAACTCATTTTTAACAACAATATTATATAATAATTCCTCAGTTGATACCACGTGTGTGATTATGGACACCAGATTATGTTTAGCGATTGTTTTGTACCGCAAGTATAATAAAAAAAACCCATGTACTGAAATAAAACACATTTTCATACGATCTCAAGATTTTAACACAAAGAATTTTGAAAAGTTTGTTTGATTTGCTTTACCTGATTTCATATAAACATTTGTAAAAGTGCAAAATATATGACATCATATCGCATCCGCAAATTGAGATTCTTTTAACATTCAGCAAATAATAAACATAAACAGAGGAAATCCCACTATTGCATTATTGACTTGCTCGACCCATTTTGACTTATTGACTTGCTCGACCCATTTTAAATAAATTCGTAATTACTAACTTCATCAACACCACACGCTTTTGAGGATCATTACGAAAATTAAGAACCTTAATACAATATTAAGGGTCATTACTACACACAACAAACCGCATTATCAGCTGTTAATTCCGTGCTCTTCCAGCGATCAACGTGGAAAGCAACGCATCGCCGATTCTAAATCGACAGGAAAACACTCTTTCTTGACAGATCACCCATTTCCTTTTCCTTGTTTGTCTTCCAATAGCTCGAGGGAAAAAAAACATTCGATGAGACCCTCCTGTCAGGAGAAGAGGAAATAAATAATAGTTTTCTCTACAGAATGCCATATCCGTTTCAGTGAGAGACCTCATCAAATAATGTTCTCAAGAGTGACGGGATTAAAGCAGAATCATTTGACTTTTACGTGCTCAAAGAATAGGAATCACACTAACCTTGGATTATGATACAGCAAAACAGCTTCCCAGAAGATCTTCCAGTTGGGACTCAACGTCTGATCAATGGGTCTCTGGTCCAACTCAACGAGAACGCAACATCTGACACGTATTCGATCAAAAGCGAAATCATCGCCAACAACTACAGACTTTTACGTTCTTTCACATTCAGCAGAGACGAGATTTGCCGTACTGCTAAAAATGCGCTTTCGGGGTATAAAGAAAACCTTAACCACACCTTGTGCTTCCCGTACAACAACGACTTCTACCATTGTATCAAATGGAAGCTCGACGTGGACGAGTGTCTCGTCCTCAACGACGGTAGTGTCCTATACGCCAAATCCACACACTCCCGTCTCTACTCCATGGGAGCGTATAACATCAGCTCAGCAATGGATGGCATCCACGTTTGTATCCCTAAAGAGTATCTGGTCGACATCATTTTCGCGGGCGACCTGGTCATCGTAATCCTTTGGATACTGTCGGCTGTGTGCCTCGCATGGCTACTCATCGCCTGTCCTCTCGTCCAAAAATATCGCAACGGGATCCTATGGCCACTCATGTGCCACGCCCTCAGCCTCCTCATCCGTTATATCGTGCAGATCACCTATGCGGTGCTCGTCCAACCGCTTTCCCACGATGCGTGCTGCATCCTGGCATCGACGGGTCATGTGAGCCTCATTGCAGCTACCACGTGGCTCAACGTCATCAACTTTGACATGTGGACGCACTTTCACCAACCGTTCGAGAGCTCCTTCAGGAATTACAATTGGCACAAGTTCCTGGTTCAGTCTCTGTATGGATGGGGAATGTCCGCCGCTGTGTTCGTCGTGGCCCTAGCTTTCCACCTTCTTCCTTCGCCCATCATTCCCGGGTTCAAGGAGAGCTGCCTCATTGCCGTGTTTGAGAACAGAGCTCAAGTCGTCTTCTACCTGGCATCGGGATCGATCTTAACAATTCTTAACATTATTCTAGTGGTCGCCACCTTTTGTGTTTTGTGCAGGCGACAGAAAGAAATTGTTCCAGTGAACATAGAAATGCGACAAAAAATGTGAGCACACATTTAGTATTCATCATTTTTATCGTTAATTTAAGATTTATGCCCATAAAAATCATTTTAATAGCTAACTTGCTACATTCACTGTATTGGCATGCTATTCTTTATAACTTCTTAGCACTGCACCCTAATGCTCGATCCTTTCGTTTCGCATATACAAATCAAATCTTATGACTCAAAAGTTATGAGCAAAAGGGAAATAAGGGAGAATTGCATAAGGTGGGACAAACCGATTTAAAAATGTAAACAATTCTTGGTGCAACTTGTTGTTAATTAAAGAAACACTGAAAACACTACTAATCCACATGAGAATTTTTATAAAAACAAAAATTCTCATGTGGATTAGTGTTTTCAGTGTTTCTTTAATTAGTATACTGGGTCCACAGTTTCTGGCTTTTATTGTTTAACTGCTTGTTGCTAATATTCAGCACTTCGTCCAAGGAGGCAGCCGTTGTCACAATTATGAGAACCTATAAATAATCTACGATTCATTTGGTATACAGTACCCTTAAAATTTCCTGTATTGTATTAAAAGTTTCTGTTGATGATTCATAAATTAATGTCTTTTTTTTTTTTTTTTAATACCGCGTGGTTACAAAAATATTTTCTTGAAAAGGTTTTAACTTATGCAACTGTCCCCTACAACACTTCTGGGGCACAATATATAATGCCATAATACATATAAAAAAAAAATTCATCAAAAAACAAAGCAAAAGGCCTGGAAAAAACTTTTCTTTACGTCTGATTTTAAAAATGTATTAAAATAGACATCCCTCAACTTGCGATCTTCGATTCAAAGTTACGAAAACCACCCCCAAAGGCTTAACGTTCCTATTTCTTTTAATTTGCTTATTTTGATCTTCTAAGCTATTATTTTCAATTATTTGGTTACCACATTACCATACTTATCAAAGCGCTAAACTGCCGCCCGTAAGACCCTCAAATTTTTACAATAACAGCCATTATAACGAACAATTAACATAACAAAAATTTTAAATACCGTTTTGTAATTACTATAACAATATTCACACCACAATCTCTTTATTATATTGAAACGTCTTATATTACTGTTATTACGAAGTATTTCCGTGAGCATCGGATTAAGAAACCGCCAATTAAATTTCAGTTCAAGTCCAATCATTTCATTAAGCTTCAATAAAATACAGAGCAAGTCAAAAAGAATGTTACACTTTTAAACATGCACCAGTTTGTGGATAAAAGACTTATGATCATATAGGCACGGAATAGATGACTGCAAGTCACCAATAGAAAAAAAATCGCCAAGGTTTTTTTTTCTCTATCAAAAAGAGGTGCGGCATTATTTGAATGAGCCCTTCCAATGCTGATGATCAGGCAAAAGAGCACCTTTGTTAATTTTTTATTTGGAGTTTTGTGAAGGACACTGTTTTTTATACCTACATTGCCAAATATCATATAATATCTGGCAGAAATACAAAATCCTAGAAGCCGTTATGCAAGATTTGGATTATCTTTTGGAATTTGCCACGTTACATGGGCCTCTCAAATGAAATTGAATCATTGGGTGCGTTCGCGAAAAGGCCACTTTTTCCACTGCACTGGTGTGAATCGAGTGGAATTGGCGTATTCACGAAAAGCGAGAGAATCGCAAACGCCTCAGTGATTGCCATGAAGACCAAAGCCTAAAATCTTAGTGGGGCCCCTTAATCCATAAAAGCTTTGTGAAGACCTAAGTAGAAAACTGATATCATACGGGGAAACGGTGAAAAAGACGAAGGGGATGTTCTAAAACAAAATGATTATATAGCAAATTGAAAAAAAAAATTATTTGATAAAATCAAGATAAATTACGAACGTAAACTCCATAAAGAAGTGGATATTATAATTTTCTTGAGTTTTTAAAAGTCTGTACTTTAATAATTTATTTTGTAAGACTTATTCTTTTAATCGGTTTTAAAGAATTCGTAGTATACTATCGTTCTCATTTGCAAATTATATTATAATTCGATCTGGTTTTAGTTTTACTATGTTATTGGTTATTAGCAGTGAAACATTAAAAATAAATTAAAATAGATACATATTAAATTGGTAATTACATAAGGAATATAATTATACACTGGTGTCTATAACCTAATTAATTTAAAATCACACGTTTTTGAGAATAATTATACAATTTTATAGCGTTTGAAATTATTAAATCATTTTTAAAAAATAAAAATTTATGGTTAAAAAAAGAATGCAATTAAAACACAAAACAAAATAAATGTCATAAAATATTACTCGATCTGGTTTTAGTTATACTCTAAATTCGATTGGTCGTTGTCTTCATACATCATTTTCATTCTTTCCATTGGCTGTTGAGAAAAGTGACAGGACGTTGGAGGAAAGAGTGAATTCTCCGTGAATTAACGAACGCCGTGAATTCACTGATGGTGGTTTCTCGAACGACAAAGTGGAAATAGTGGGAAAAGTGGCTGTTTCGCGAACGCACCCATTGTAATGAGACTTAAAAACTTTGTGAGTTCTTCTTTTTACTGATGACTTTCACATCCTTCTATCATAAGTCTTATATCCGCAATAAACGTTTAAAAGTGTACATCAAAATATTCAACAATGTTAAGGGCAGTAAAAAAAATTTTTATTTTTTATTTTTAATATTTTGATAACTCTTCATTGCTTTGTACTTCTCTATAGTGTGTAGTATATAACATTTTAATCAGCTATTTAGGAACTAAGTTTGGCCATAAATGCTCCGTATTCATTGCTCATATTTGATTTTACAATAATCATGAATATTGAAATATCGAATTTTTAAATTTCAGGAATATTATAAAATGGAGAAATAACTTTATGAAAATAATTAATTCAATCAAACTTCTCTTCATTCAAAATAAAAAAATAATACAAATTTACAGCTAGGGACATTGATAATTACAATGATTAGTTCATAACATTGATTGATGAGCAAAATCTTATGCAGACAAATGGTAAGGATGTTGATTTTAGTATTGCAATCCAGTGTTAGATAAAGTCTACACTATAACAGATTATGGTCAGAAAAGTTGTTAGAACTTGAAGAAACGTGGAGAGATGTACGAGAATCATCAAATTGTTTGCGATGTAATTTAACTTGATTGTTTAATATGTGATTTTGACGATAATGCTTTTGCTGATTATTTATCGTAAACCGTAAACAATTTATATGAAAAGAGGAACAACATTATCATCAATAGAAATGAAATAAAGATTATCGATGGTTCCACCTATCACATCTTTCCACGTTTCTTTCTAATCGTATTCCTCAATTCCAGCAAGGATTACCTTTATTGCAAATTTTCTGACCACAGTCTATTATAATGTTGACTTCATCTAATTATTGTCCTAAATCAATATTTGTCGGTTTACACACCATTTTCTCATGTCAATTTCAATGTTATAAAGTAACCATTGCTAGATATTATTAACATCTTTATCGATAAATGTTGTTTTCTTTGCTTTTAATTTGAATAAGCAAAAATCTGATTAAATTAATTATAGATAAACTTTGGGATGTACTAAAAATCGGGACAAAAATTCGATCTACTCAGGTTCAATCTATCATATGAAAAAATAAATCTCAAACAGCCTGTATGTGTATTTGAGTCTAGAAATTCCTCTGCAGACGAAAAGCAATACGCTGACAAAAGCAGGAAAAATATTTGATTCTCTGATCCTTAAACAGCAAGACAGGAATTCTTCTTAAAATATTTACACGGCTTGGAAATTTCTTTGCTTTAGATAACAAGAAAGCTTATATCGATTCCTTCTAACGTATTAAAAATGTAATTCCCAATCTTCTTTTTCACGGTAGAATTACACCCCCTTTTTATCGCTCTTGTGATCACCAGCAACGACTGCTTATACCATTAGGTTTAATCCGCTCATTTTATAAGATTAAGTCCTTTATTGGATTAAGCTTTGCACTCATACTTAAGTGTAACTTTTCCTTTTCTGCTTTCCACTGTAGGATCTACATCAACCTTCAGCTGCTCATCCTATCGGGCTTCAGCTGGTTGCTGCTCCTCGTCTCGCGTGCCTGTTTCCCCGCAAGTCGGCAAGGCAACGTCAAATTCGGTGTGGAAGTGGTTGCATCGTTGCAGGGTGTCTTCCTATTGGCCATCTACGTCGTGACGCCGGTAAACAGGAAAATCCTCCAACAACAAATTTTCTTTTGCAATCAATTTTCAAGGAGACCGAAGAACCAGCCTTCCCTTCCGAAACATTTCCTGCCCTACAACGCATCTCACTATCGCAACAAAGCTAACCCAAATGAACGAGAAGAGACCACTTTATAAACACATCATTATTTAATTTTGTGAGGTTTGTTTTATATCCATTTAAAAGCTGACATTAGATTATTTAAAACTGCATTGGGAAAGTTTTTTGTTTTTTTTTTAATATAAAGCATTCATTGACTCTTGATGATTTTCCTATATATTGCATTAAATGTATTTTTTGATACGATCATGTTTTAAATAAAAGAACTGGAAAAAGTATAACTTCCCCCCTTAATGACGAATCCGTATAGTGAGTGAAACGCTTCAGCGATCTTCACATCGATGGGTGTCACGGGCAATTTATCTAAATTTATCATCGTTCTGTTTTTCCTTTCAAAATATAACAATTCTTCAAACGAATGGCTAAAGAATGTCCTTCGAAGACCCTCTTTCTGTCAAAGAGGAAGAAAGATGAAAAAGAATACATTCCGGTTTAGCTTCTTCGATATCTCTCACAAAATATGAAATCCCGATCTTCATCCCCAGATCAACTCGTATTTCAAATGCCCCCTATCAAAAACAAACGCATTCACCATTTTGATCAGCAAGAGCAAACTAAATAGATAAAGGAAGAAAGTAACATAAGAAAAATGAAAAGAGGCTTCGCTTCTTTTCAATTCCCTCCCGAGTTTCTTTAGTTTACTTATTTCATCTCCATTTCTTCGAATGACAAAAAATCTCGAGCTGTGCTCACTTCAAATCCATCAAAATGCCCAAATGCCAATAAGATTTCAATAAAATATGAACAGTTCAAAATGTAATTATATGCATGTTTACTTTTGTCAAAAAGTTGAATATTTAAAACCTAAAGAGAAACGGGTATCATATCCAATAAAAAGAACGAGAACAATATATTGCGACGCATACCAGCCTCCATGGTCACTGATAAAAACAGCTTCTTTCTTCCAAGTCATGAGATCTCCAATTTGATTTCTTCAGAACAGACGAGACACAAAATTCATTTTCCCTTTAAGCTACCATTCTTAAGAGTCTTATTGAACTTATTTCGTGGAAAAAAAGCAGACGCAGGTAAGACACGCACTGTCTCAAGATCACCCAATAGGCAGGCCTTCTTCGTGGTGAAAATTCTTCAAGATAGAAGCAAAGAGAATATTTTACTTCTAAAAATCACCCGAGAGTTCAAAATACATAACTTTCCCATGCACACTGGCAGCAAAAGAACGAAGCACGCCAATGAAGGCCAAGGACAGAGTTCATCTGCATCGTTCGTTCGAAAGATCCATTGAGCATCTACAAAGCAGCGCGGATTCCCATGGTGGAATAGCCTAAGGGGTATGACTCGCGTAAGGCATGATTTGCCCTCGGGGTCTTTCTACAATTACCTTGATTTCGGGTTGCTTTTCATAATCCATAAAGGGGAAATGATCTAGTAACTTTTTATCTTTTAAAAATTAAACTGTAAAAAAAGCACAAGGATAAAAAAAATCAAACTAAATAATGGGAAACTGCAAATCATTTCTTTCAATGCCACCTCTACAAAAACAACAACAACAATAATAATAATAATAATAATAATAATAATAATAATCATAATAATAATATAATACAGAAAGCCACAATCTCAAACACTTGTCACATAGTAAGGAAATTCCTACACCCAAACATTAATACTCCCAGGAGCAAGTAATTTTTCCCTTCCTTGCATTTCAGCTCTTTGGGCTTGGCCCTTTCTTGGGTCTGTTTCTGGGACTTGGCTTTTCCGGACTTATCCGAGTTTATTTTTTCCAAAACAACAACAACAACAACAACAACAATAATAATAATGCCTCAGATATTCTTCAAACATACAATTACAAAGTAGAAAAAGTAAGGAAAAATTCCGCGAACTGGATTTGAACCAGGTTAAAGTAATGCCAGCGAAAGGCGTGGTCCCTGGTTCAAGTCCAGGTCGCGGAATTTTCCCTTCTCTTTTCTCATTTGTAATTATCAAACTGGGTAAGAAGGATTCCCAGTTTGCGGGTCGGGGGCCTGCTCTACTAGTTGGGCTAATTTGTGACTTCAGGGAAGGCCATAAAAAACTTATTGCAACAGCTTGGCGGTTCACTGTCCGTGGTAGCTCAACTGGTTAAAAAGGCGCCAACAAAAGGCGTGAATCCTGGTTCGAGTCTAGGTCGCGGAACTTTTCTTTCCCTTTTCTACTTAGTAATTATTGATGATGGTGTTAGTGTCTTGGAATACACTGTTCATAAAACAGTCCTGAGTATGGAGTATACCACTGTAAGACAAATGTGTTCCGTGATGGAGATGCATTCTATCAGAAAGAAAATGCTCCGTGTCAAGGAGATGCATTGCCAAGATTTTTAGGGAATGGCTTACAGAACAAGAGAAAGTGTTTCAACTATTACCATAGCCTCCAAATTCCCTTAACATGAATCAACTCGAGCTCTCCTGTTTCAGTTGGAGAATTGGATTCGTGACGCATCATTTCAACAAAGTACTTTGTAGAATCTGAAGAAGCTGCTGAAGACATCTTGGTTCCAGGCATCATAAAATACATACAAGGATTTCTATGCCTCGCCAGGTGAAGGCCATTTTGCAGGCGAAAAAGGGCCAATAGCTCATATCAACTGGCACAATGTAATAAATGTAAGGAAAAATTACGAAGGAATACAAGTTCAACTTTCTCTAAACATTTTACCTTCTACAGAATTCAAAAGGAGGCATCAAAATAAGCTTGTAGTGAGTTCCAGCGAGGAAATAATTTTCTGCTTATTAAATAAAGGAGATTGAGACTTTACAATACGTACATATAGAATTACTATAAAAAAATGACCACAACCTAATAGAGCATTTGTAGAACGAAATGGAAAAACCCATTTCAAAACTAAAAACGCCTTCATCTAATTCGAACCAATTTAGGGATGCTATGTTGTCAGAATGGATCAATATTCCTGCAGAATGATCCTAACACCTTGTACACTGCAGGCCTAGAAGAATTACTTAGCTGTGAACAGAGCTAAAGGTAATAAAGTGGCCACTTAATGTACATGCTTAAAAGAATACGGCAGAAAGTTGAATGAAATCTGAATCTTCGCACCAACATTTTTAAACACTTTCGGCCCCTATTTCTTTGTCAGTCTCATCCTTATTGTTCGCATCTCCCACTTTCATTCATGAGTGCTTACAATCAGATAAGAGTAATCCTTTCATTATACAATTATCCTTCGGCGGATTACAAGGTTCGGTACAACGTCAGCTATTTTCACTTGGTTTCCCTCCCCTTTTCGGATTTACATCAATTTGCAAAATGTTAATCCTGTTTGGGGTTCCACTTGGCTGGGTCTGTTCCTCGCATCGAGATTAGGCTCGACTGACTATAGAAAAATTAAAGTTCTGAGCTGCAATGTTGCTACCGAGTGCATTCCCACTGATCATCTGCAGGAGAACCATCATAGAAGGGAGACTTCTTCCAAGAGTTCACTTCACTTGACAGTTCCATTACAAGTTATTAAGCCATGATTTCCTTTTCACCGAAAGAAAAACAAACAAATAAACTATACTGTTTAATAGCAATAACACACTATTCATTAATAAAGTTTCCTCACACAATGCAAATATAATTACTATTTTGTGTAAATGAGGTGCAATTTAAAAAACAACAAAGGGTTATCACAGCAGTAAAACATAAAAGAAATCTGAATGAGTTAAAACATTTCCATAGCCACCGGCAATATGTTACTAGGTTTCTTTGTTTACTGATGCTCAGAAGGAACAGAATGACGCAATTATCACAAATACAGAGAGCCAAAGGGTGACGTGGTTTCAAGGAAGCCACGTCACTCTCCAATTCGCTTTTGGCACGAATGAACACTTAAGTAGTCAGAGCTCTACGGGTTGTACACTCGAAAACATTTTCCACATGCAGCTTGCAAACAGTACAGAGAACAACGAGATGTCTAAAAACGTTCGGAGATTTGATTTACAAAAGTAGTGTGTTTTTAAGAATGAGTTGCTCTGCAGAGGCCACCGAAGCTCAGCCGCCATGGAATAACGATCCCTTTCACGTGCTCAGCACTCTTTTATTTGGCGTAACTAGCGTCTGCCTCAACATCACGTATAATGTTTCCACCAACGCAGTCCTGCGAGACACCTTCGAAAACATATTTAAAGTTGAAAACGGTTCCGATACCTTTATGTGCCAGCTATACGAGTCGTGGTTTATTTCGTGCACTAAATGGGCCATTCACCCATACGAGTACGGCATCCTCGAAAACGGTACTGCGGTCTATGTGTCCATAAGCAAAAACATGTCAATTTCTTTAGGTGAATACAGAATTAGCGGCGCGAGTGGAGACTTACACATGTGCGTGCCGAAATCTCTACTGCCCGACACCATCTTCAACATGGACTACATCATCACCTCTTTCTGGTCCCTATCGGTCGCCTCCCTCCTCTTCTTACTTATCGCGTGCCCTAATTACGGACCCTGTCACCAAGCCTTCTTCTGGCCACTCATGTGCCATGTGGGCAGTCTCCTCGTTCACTTTGCCGACCACATAGTCTTCCAATTACTCCACAGCCCCATATCGCCATCCGTTTGCTTCTTTATAGCCCTGGCCGCCCAGTATTCCTTCATCGCCGCCTCCACCTGGCTCAACGTCGTCATCTTCGACATGTGGCGGCACTTCAAGGGGAACTCGTACTACTTCATCAGGCCCTTCAACTGGAAGAAGTTCCTCGTTCAAAGCCTGTATGCGTGGGGAATACCCGTCGTCGTAATTTGCGTCAGCAAGATTCTCGAACTGGCTTGCTTTCCGATTGTTCACGGATACCAAGAGCGGTGCATAGTGCAGTTCTACAGCAGCGAAGCTCAGGTTTATTTCTTTTTTACAGCACTTGGATTTTTCGTGCTCATCAACATTATCTTTATAGCGTCAACCATTAGAAAGTTACATGGTCGGGCGAACGAACTTGCTTGCATCAATCAGAAATTACGGTGGTCAATGTAAGTGTCTGTAACTTTTAAAAATCTTACTAAATTAAGACTTCGTCCATAATTTTGTCAATTTTTAAAAACCTCTTGCTTCACTCCTCTCCTGTCATGGGAATTCCCTGTTATCACCAGGGCCAAACCCAGAATTTTTTTTCGGGGGGGGGGGGCTGGCCCAATCCTGCTTGTGAGGGGGGGTCCCCCCATGTAACAGATTTAACAGATTTAGTTGACACGGTGGCCAATTTGGGGGGGGGGGCGCTGCAGCCCCCTCAGCCAACACCTCCTAGAGAGAAGGCCTGCGCACAGAAACTGTATGCATTGTTACATCATCATCAAACGGCCAAATTTATGGTTTATTATTGGTAGAAATACGAAAAAACAATAGCCGCTTTAGTGTGATGTAACAATGTATGACGTTTCTTTGCGCAGGCTTCTGTCTAGGTGGTGTTCCCTCAGCCCCCTGGGTACGGCTCTGGTTATTATCTGATTTCTCATATAACGCCCAATTTTGGTTATGATTATTATTTTAATGAGTATTTCTTACATTCAACTCTAAACATTCTGTTACGTGCGTCCTTGTGCAACTGAATGGCTTAAGGCTGTTTTTTGATTAATTGTTTCGAAGTTTTTCCAAGAGTTCACGCACGGAACTTCTTTGATATTTTTAATAATGATTTCTATCGTGTTTTATAAGGGAATCTGAAATGATCCTAAGGAAGTTCCTTCTCGCCGCCTCTGCTTTGACGATGCGGCTAATTAACTTCGTGAAAAACATATGAAATTGAAAGCTTTCATACCTTTCGGAAAGAAGCTTATAAACTTATTCCTAACGAACACATTTGAGACCAGATTGGATCATAACTAAATACGAAAGATGATCAACAAAGGCTGAAACCGATTTTTTTAACTTTCCTTTACAGCTAATATTTTCTTAATTTGCATACATGAAAATTATTTCTAGATGATAATTATATTAGCCAGATCTTGACAGAAGTGTTTTGCGTTTTCGGAATTTCGCAAATCACAAAAATGGATGCTAAGCGACAGGAAAAGTATGCAGTAATAAAAGTCAAAGAAACTCACGAAAAGTTGTAAATTTATGGTGAATATGCTCTACCATCTCATGCTATACTCTTTAGATGGCTTAATGAGTGTCAAGAAGATAAGACTTTCAACTGTTAAGCAAAGTGGGCTTGGTGTTTCATGCTATAGTCATAAAATTCAACATTTATACAGCTTCTATGAACATCTGTGAAGATCGACGGTTAACATAACGTCAACGCAGTTACACATCTCATAAGCGGAACTCGACAAAATACAATGGTTATTCGTGAAGTGAGGTCCGTTTTGCAATAAAAACGAAGCATGTAAAAAGTTTTAAAAATCGTTTATTTTCTTAATCTACTTAAAATCCTGTATTTTTCTACATAATTTCACTGTCTCCTGTGATGCTAGCCACTTATTCACGGTTGATTTTATGCTTTGTCCGTGTCGAAACGCCTGCCGCCTCGAGAGGACAATTTCATGAACTGTAAGTTATCAGCCACAATTTTAAACAGAACTATTCTTGAAATTTGTGAGAATTCCGACGACAACTTCGAAATTGTGAATCTTGTGTTGTCGTGAATTTTGGTGTCAACCGCCTGCTTTTTTAATCAATCTCACCCATTTTCGCTTTTTACTGCCATTGCCACCCTATACTTCACTTATCTGGCGATGAACATCCGTAGCTTTCACGTTTCTTGCTGTTAAGAATCAGATGACTGACTGTATTTCACAGTTGGCGGACTGAGCGATTTTCTTGAACTTGTTACCGTCACACTACGAAGCGTACGGAGTGATGATGTTAATGGAAATGACGTCAGATTTTGCGCAAGGGATGCCTGAAGCCAGCACGTGCACTCCATTCCCATGTGCGCGCAAAATCATCAAACGGCATTCACAAACGGACCTTACTTTAGAATAACCCTCGTATTTTTGCAGTTGTAGACAATTGGCTACAAGATTTCAAATTTTAGTAACCCAGTAACAAATTCTGTATCTGGCATTAATACAGTATAACACAGTAGCGCTACCTCAAGTAGAAAAAAAATCCCAAATTATCTATATTTCTTATTTTTCGGTGAGGTTTATGTACATGGCGAGTGCACTGCATAATTAGTCCATTACGATGATGCACTGTTGGTTTTGTATCAAAGCCAGTTGTAAAAAAATAATGATTGCAATTTATTTTTATGAGTATTGATATTGTCCACAATCAAGCAGTTCCTGTGCTGTGTTTTGATTTGTTTCTGCACAGAAAATGTGCTTTCATGAGATGCATTGGAAACAGCAACGGTGGACACAGCTTGAAGCATTGTAAATTTTGTAGGCGCAAGTTCAATGTGGTCGGTAATAAAGCACAATACGGATCATTAAAAGATCTTGGATTTCCCTGTAAATTGTTGAGTTTCAAGTCAGTCTACTCACTGAGAGTTTGTTCATCAAAATTCCCTGGAATCTCAGCTTTTCTTTGCAGAAAGACAGTAGTTCTACCACACCACTCTATCAAATAGCTACCTGTTGTACAATACCCAAATTGCTACCACGAAGCACATTTTAGTATATATCTTGGAATATTTAATAGCATTTGTCTACTAATTATCACCGGAAAAAAGATGGAAAAACAAGCTAGCACTTTGTGAAAATTACCAGAATTTCCGACACCGATAAGAAAAGCAATAGTTGTTTTATTTGCAAGAAAGACAGCGATAATAGCTTTCGTGACTCTCGGGGAATGGTTTACAACATGCAATTCCCGGCTCCCCAATACACTACAGTCACATTATGGAATATTGACCAAATTCAAACGAAACTTGTCCTCTTCTCGCTCCAATTTTTCTCCGTGTGACTTTTCTTCCGTTCACAGCACTGAATTATCGATGTGAGAATCTAGAAGCAGAATACTAAAGAGATGATAGGAAAATTCTCAAGTAAAAGAATGGCTTACTCCAAGTATTTCAAGACTTAAAGAAACACTGTAATTAGTATATATAAGCAGATAGAGACTATTTTGAAAGAGATCATATAACTACCGAAATGGAATAATAAACTGCTGAGGAAAAAAAAACTCAGTCTTTGTTGATCAATCCTCGTATATAACATAACCATCTTTCAAAAGATTTCAGTTTTTTTTAAATGGGCATATCATGGGATCTAATGTTCTTAAACGATTTTCCAGTTTTGTATTACACCCTCTTTATGCTTAAAAAGACACCCTTCCCCTTTTTATGTAAAATGACATACGAATGCACCAAAATTGTGCGTCAATTTTAAAACTTATCTCTCTATTCTAATTTGCAGAGTTTTAATTAACGTCAAGCTATTAATTCTCTCTGGATGTTCCTGGCTGGTCCAAGTACTTGGCTGGGCCACGTTCCCTTCCAATTTTCCCCATGCCACCGAAACGTACAACGGCATGGAGACAGTCACGTCGCTGCAGGGTGTGTTCCTACTTCTCATCTACTTGTGTACGCCATCCAGCCGAGGGAAGATAAAAGATGTCTTCCTTCGTAAACCAACACATGCTTCCTTTCATGTAACATTATAGTGATTACATTACAAGCGACCATCATTTGTATTCGTGAACGTAAATTACAAATTAGTTTCAAGCAACAGATGTTTGGATTCCGATGTCCTTTGAGTATTTCAAAATATTCTTGTGGAATTCTCAGTCAGTTTAAAATATTTTTATAAATAATGAACTTTAATAATTAAAAAAAAATCTCAATATAAAATTGCAATTAAATAGACAACTTAATAACTTTAAAATATATAAAAAAAACTCTCAAAAATAAGATTATCACAACTGTAAAAAGATTAAGACATATTTTTTACAATTTAAAATATAAGTCAATTATTTCCTTTTAACCCATCTAAAACTTTAAAATTTTCTGGTGAAAATTAACATGGCCATTGATATAAAAATATACAGTTGATAATTTGTCAGTTGTTGTTATATTATATATGCTTGTTAAATTGTTCCATAGCTAACATTCCAGCTAAATTCGAAAAGCAGTCGTAATTAAAAGAAATTGTATTTCACAATTACTTTCATGCAGATTAAATCATCTCTAAAGATAATAAAAATCAAATCAATAAAGAAGGAAAACTGTTCAACTTGAGAACAAAAATAAATTCCCAAAACAGTGAACTTAAAAGTTATTTGAATCTCTCATTGTTATTTCCAAATCACCATTTCTATAAATATCTTACGGTGTTATTATTACCCTTCAACTTATAAGGGAACCTTTCGAACCTTACACGGAACTTTGTTTGGGCGCAAGTATACCTTGGAAGCAATGGCGTTGTGCGGTGGCGGTAGCGAAGTAAAAAGCAAAAAAGTGGTAAAGAGGAAGCAAAATCGTTAACAGTTACAACTTAATTTAGCTGTACAATTATTCGTCTCGAAATAATTTATAAGATGAGGTAAGCATCCATGAATATTTTTTATTTAAAATTATAAAGCACCGCGATAATACCCCCAACCCCTTCACTAACACATGCATATTCGTATTCTCGGCTGCCCCATTAGATCGACAGCCCTGCCCTCGTTTCACTCGCGACTACATGATGTCAGCCCCAGAAAATTTAAGAAGATTACCGAATTAATTAAAAAAATAAAATAATAAATTAAAGAAATAGTATAAAAAAATATGCAGGTTTTTTATACTGGATGGCAATTAGATAATTTTAATAATCTATTTTTAAAAAATAAGTTTGTTTAGGATCAATTCAATTGTCGTCTACAGCTCCTTCGTAGGAAGTAGTTCAATTGCTTTCATGTGAATTGGATTCGTGCAATTTGTTAATGGTGGAGGAAAGGAGTTTTGTCAAGCGCATTAATACACACACCGCTTTAACTATGGCATAACAATGGGATCTTTGTATGGCTATGTGCGCTCAAATTTTTTCGATTATTTTGAAAGAAACAAAGTAGTGAGCTTTCTTATTTTGCAAGCATCAATAGTAGCTTTAGGTGAATAAAATATTTCAATTTGGTCTAAAACTGTGAAATGCAGGTTCAGATGGTTCCCTTGTTAGTTGATTACATATTTATTGTATGTGTCTGGGTGAAATCTTTATTTTGGCCGAATTTAATTTGATATACTGGGTGAAATTGGGCTACATTAACAGCCGGAAGCAAGTCGAATGCTAATAAGTAGTAGTCCAAGCCCAATAGGGATATTTATAATAGCTTGTCTATTGATTATTAATAGCTTCATGTGCGGATGAATTGAGTATATGACAAATAACCTAACAATTTTCACTGCAACAAATCTCAAAAAGCTTTATGATGCCCATTCTACTTTTCTCGTTAAATAAAATTTCGTAAGTGTCGAAGATTTTATGCACATTCTTCAATGATTTGTTCATAATTTGTATTATAATTGGAGACAGATCCCAATTATCAAAATTTGTATTAACAGGAACTGTAATGAGTCTGTCGTAGTGAATGAACAATTATTTTGTGTTAGAGGAAGAAAATCTTTACCATTAGCCATTCACCTTGTTATGAGGATTTTGACATTACAAAAAATCGGACCTTATCTCTATAAACTGGTTGGAAGCAAATTCAGTCAATAGGTTGAACACTACGTATTTCTTACGTAAATTTAAAAACGAGAAGACCATTACATAATAAATATGGTCTTGTTAATTTCTTTGTTTAGAAATTGGCCGTGTCTCCTTTATAATTATAAATTAAAATTCACGTGACAACCATGCTATTAACATAAGATCCTGATACAAGGAGCCCGATAATTATTTTTATAGTCACGCAACTCGATACGAAGCAAAACTCTCTGACTATATCATAATGGTTATACAGAAAAAAAGAAAAGATTCTAATAAAAATAATAGAATTATCGCGTCAATAAAATATAGAAAACCCGATTGGTCTACGTTAAAAAATACTTTTCTCGCCAATATGGACAAATAACCATAATGACTATTATTATAACAAGCAATAACAGAAGACATAGAATGAATAGGTTCCAAGGGAGACAAGCCACTCTCCCTTTAGCTTTAGAAAATGATGTTTCAACGATACGGAACTCGGCCTAAACAGAGCAGTAAAGCCTATGTTACTTGCAAAGTGTGCAAATCCTCTTAATTCTGAAACTTTCGAAGCATTAATTGATATAAAGAGTAGTACTTGGAATGACTTGCTCTACAGTAACTCAATCATGGATCAACGACCCATTTAACGTGCTCAGCGCTCTCATGTTCAGCATGACCAATGTATGTCTCAATCTCACGTCAAACGCCTCCAACGCCGCTCTACGAAACTCATTCAGGATTGCAAACGGTACCGAAACCCAGCTGTGTTTGTCTTACAATCCCTACTTCGTAAACTGTACCAAGTGGGCCATATACTCAGAGGAGTATACCATTCTCGAAAACGGCAGTGCAGTGTACACATCCGTCAGCAAAAACGAGACATTTTATTTGGGCGAATACAGAGTGAATGGTGCAAGCAGAGAACTGCGATTGTGCGTGCCACCGTTATTGTTACCCGGCAATGTCGCCAACATGGATTACGTCGTCGTATTCTTCTGGTCCCTTTCGGCGGCCTCACTCCTCTTCTTGTTGGTGGCCTGCCCCTTCTACGGCCCTCGTCGACAAGCCATCTTCTGGCCCCTGATGTGTCACGTGTGCTGTCTCCTTGTTCATTTCATCAACCACATCGTTTTCCAGCTGCTCCGGAGCCCCATCTCGCCGACTATTTGTTTCTTCGTAGCCGTGGCGGCCCAAGTGGCCTTCATCGCCGCTTCCGCCTGGCTCAACGTCGTTAACTTCGACATGTGGTGGCACTTCAAAGGGAATTCGCATCTTCTAACCAGGCCTTTCGACGGGAAGAAGTTCTTCGTGCAAAGCTTGTACGCGTGGGGAATGCCCGTTGCTGTGATCTGCATCAGCAAGCTCCTCGAACAAGCTTGTTTTCCAGTAATTCGCGGATTCAGCGAGCGGTGTATACTTCGATTCTACGACACGGAAATCCAGGTCTACTTCTTTTTCACGGCACTTTCACTTTTCGTGCTCATCAACATCATTCTCGTGGTGTTAACGATTAGAAATTTATGTCGTCGAGCGAATGAAGTGGCCCTCGTCAATCAGAAATTACGGTGGACAATGTAAGTGTCTGTAACCTTATTGTTCTAACAATTATTTACCTATTTTGCCACGCAATCCTTAAAATGAATATAAATTTTCTTTTATTCAAACTTGATTAATTAATATTTTTGATTTTTTTATTCTGAGCTCCGTACGGCATTTCTTTGATATCAATGTTGACGTTCTCCGTTTCCCAAAAACACGCGGATACTTACTTCTTAGTTTTCATTAACAACAGTGTAGAGAACCTCCTTCATTTTCGTCTTGGTTTACAGTACAGAAATTTATAGGATAAAATGAAAAATGCTTTTATGGTTTTCGCAATAAGAAATTACGAAGACAGGGAATAAGGAAGTAAAAAGGAATTTAAAAGCAAATATTCAGAGTTTTTAAATTAAAATTCCAGGATTTGCTTATCAAATGCCTGACGTCCAAAATTTATATTTACCTGACCCGGTAAGCTCACGGAGTGATAATAAAATTCTGAACCGAAACTATGTAATATAGGAAATACCTATGTCCAATAATATATCAATTGTAAAAATATTACAGACCACGGTTTATATTCAATGATTTCAAATGCACATTAAATACCCTTATATAGACTATAGAGAAAATTCCCAAGACAGTCGAATATCTTTAGAACAAAAAAGGTGCTAGAGTCATAAAAGTCAGAAAAGTGCCATTGCCTGATTGAATAAAAGTATGCCCAGCTCCCCTTGTGTAAGTACGAGAAGTTACAAAAACTACCTTTTGAGCCATGGCAGATAGAGAAAAAAAAATTAATTACAAAGTTGTAGAGCGTTACCGATTTAGTAGAAGTCCACTCTTTGCATAAAGAAAACAAAAGCATAAGACTCGTAAAACGGGCGAAAAAAATCCATGTATGTAATATTCACGAGTACAACAGCAAAGGTACGAAATCGCTTTATTTAATAACTTGCTACAATAGAAGACTGAACATGTAATATTAATTAAAGCACAGTTTTGGAACCTTATCCTTTTTCGGATATTAGGCCATGTTCCTCTTTTTTTGTTTGTGTTACATCATTATCATTTTCAGTTATAATCTTTAATCTGCATATCAAATTTGATCAAAATCATTTGAGAAATACTGGAATTAAAATTTTTAAAAAAATTGTAAAAATTATATAGTCTGCTTGTGTATTAGGTCCAGCCTTTCCTCTAGAACTTCTTAATGCCCTTAGAATCTACATTACGGCCTTCGTTTCGTTTTCTCTCGTAAACATCACGGTATTGAATGGTTCATATCCGATATATCACCTTTAACCATTTCAAATGTTCGTGACTTATCCTCCCCCCCCCAACACAATGTAAACTAAAAAAGAAAAGGGGACAAAACAAAACCAAATAGAATATCATAGCGCATGAAAAAAAAATTATAGCAATATACAATAAATTTTATTTTCGATAACTTTCAAAGGTTTTTTATTCAGCCTACGTAAATGCAAGGAATTTGTGTAGCCACTGCAGTTCACTCGTCGGCCACGATTAAGGGCAGAAACTCCGAACAAAATGTATTTAAAAGCGGGAAATTCCAATAAGAAAACGAATGTCACATGGTTCAAATACACCAAGATCTTCGAATAAGGCCGTAAATATAAGGAAGGTTTTTTTAAGCATTTATCACCTCATTTTGATTACACTCGGCCATTTCTCAACTCCATGTTGTTCGATAATACATTAATGACCATAATGGATGCTACCGCTAACGTCACATACAGGAGATAAATAGACTTTTCTTGACTGTTTCTCAATCGATTGACATTTAATATTACACACACTATTATATGCTACATCTAATTATCATAATTGGCACTACAGTTGGCGTCAAAACGTAGGCGTTATGTGACCTTTTTTTTGTTTAATAAATCGAGTATTTCTCAATTGTTTTTATTGAAACTAGGTACGCATGTTCACTATTACAAGTTACTTTTAATGACCATAGCGTTGAAGGCATTAACAACATCTATAATTATACGAATCAAAAATCAATTCGTAATTATAAAAATCTCGTAATTTGGCTGTTTCTCAATCAAAAATCAATTCGTGTAGGGGAATGTTGCATAAGTTGAGACGTGTCATAAGTTGGGAAAAACCGATTGAAAAAAATTTAAACAATTCTTGATGCCACTTTGTTGGTTTTCAGCACCTAGTCGAAGGAGGCAGCCGTTGCGTTATCGATAAGGCCGAAGCTAAAGCAGATTTCCCACAAAAAATGTGTTACCAATGTCTCGTGCTAACTGTCGAAAGACAGAAAGATCGTAGATTAACTGTTAATATTCTATTTGGTTGGTAAGGGTTATTTTCATAGCAACATGGACTTCGTCCTGCCATTAGAATTTCTATGGTGCTAGATGATGTTCAAAGTTACCATTTTCCAAAGTCGGGACAGTTTCAATTTCCTAAGATATGAAGCGTGTTTTCTCAAGGAAAAAACAAGGAACACCAAAAAGAGAAACCTGCTTAACCAGGGATAAAGTCCGTTTTACTTGTTTTGCATGTAACAACTAAAAGCCAAAAGTTGATATCAAAAATCAACAGAAGAAAAGTTAAGTGGTTTGCCTCATTTTGTACTGTACTTTGCTATGTCTCGTCTTAAGCTCCTGATTCCATAAGATGGGACATTGCCACAATTATGAAACCCTATAAAACACGTACGATTTATTTGGTGTTTAGCACCCATATTTTTTCCTGTATCGTATTAAAAGCTTTTGTTGATGATTCATAAATTACTGTGGTTCCAAAAAATATTTTCTTGAAAATGTTCCAACTTATTCAACTCTCCCCTATATGTCTATTCTCTCTTTATGTGAAGAGCTTATCACTACAGTCAATGTATCAACCTTTTATGATTATTCACTGGCAGCACCTACACTATTTTCCATATGAGCATTTTCATAGCATCTGTTTTGATTTGACAGATTATTTCGCCCAACCTAACCTGATTTTTTCATTTTTTTTCTTGATGTAGGCGATGAGGGAAATTCGCTTTCAAAATTCTACAGGTTTCTTGAAACGCTCAAAAACGATTAAAGATGACCTATGCTACGAGTGTAGATGAAAAATATTTTAAGAAAGACCGTGCTCAGTTAGATTAAAACTGATAAATGAAAACGAAAATAATAATAATAAAAATCATCCCAGTCTTTATTGAACAGCCCTCATGTGGATAGACTTCTGATCCAATTCACTGATCTTAATTTTAAATTTCTGTGCATTTATTTTGCAGAGTCCTCATCAATGTCAAGCTATTAGTCCTATCCGGCTTTTCGTGGCTGATCTCAGTACTCACCTGGGTTACATTCCCGTCCAGCTATCCGGAAAACACTGAAACATACAACAGCATGGAAGCGCTGACAGCAGTTCAAGGCGTACTATTGCTGCTCGTTTACATCTGCACGCCATCTAGCCGCGGGAGGATCAAAGACGTCATCCTTCGTAAACAGAAACGACGTACCGTTTCTTGGTAGCAATTTATTTCGTCACAAATTATTTTGTTCATTTTGAATCAGGTTCCTTTTATCATTTAAAGGATTCCAAAAGAAAAAAAAAAAAAAAAAAAAAAAAAAAAAAACTTGGCTCGTTGGAAGAAGCGATCGGATAATCATTACAATTTTACTATTTAAAGTTAACGATACAAACGCTTGTGAATAAAAGGAACGTAAAATCTTCAAATGCTGAAATGTCAAAATCTTGCCGAATCGATAGATGACCGCCGGAGGGATTTTCTCTTTCATTCTTGTTCACTGTTCAAACAAGCGCTGCCCATGACAAAATGACTGAGTTCTGTAAATAAATGGAGAGAATTCAACAGAGAATTTCCACAACGACGAGCTTGTAAAAAAAAAAAAAATCCGGACCTCACTACAGTGAAAAAATATGAACCAACCACGAATTTATTTATAAAAAAATATTCGAGGTAATGACAACTTAATGTAAAAAAGATTCACCTTTGTTAGAAAAAAATTCTATTAAAAAGTTACTGTCATGTTTTCCATATTTTAACTTTCATTTTTTTTTTTTTTTTGTAAATCAAATTTTGAATCCTCTCTTCTCTTATCAGGGCGGTTGCTAAGCAATAGCAGAATCCCTAGGGTGGCCAATCGAGCTGTCGGCGCTTTTAATCAATTCTACTTCTTATATACATAATGACAGTAAATCATAAAGAAACGCCCATTATGTTTCTCATGATCATCATCATCATCAATGAAAACATCGCCATCAAAGACTTCGTCAGAAAAATAAACACGAGGCGATCTTCTTAAATTAGCATCTTCCAAAATTAGTTGTATTTTTTGTAAACGTAATCTTAAGTATATAAACAAAAGGCGATGTCCTAATTAATACAGCAACTTTTGCTTTTGAGAATGTCTTTAATCAAAGGAATAAAAACGTTCATCCGCGTCTAAAGAGATGAATTTTTTATGCTGCGAATTGAATAACTTTATTATGCACCGACAGTTAAACGGTACCTCTGAAAGACTTCGAATTTTTCGGTTCTGTTTTCACTGATCGATAGCTGGAGTTCGATTATTAGCGAGGGCAGAATTTGAAAATTTACAGTATAAATTAACTACGGTATATTTTAAACATAATTGAAAAGTTATTGGCAATTATAGAGTCTGCATATTGGATTAATATGTAGCAAAGAACTTAAGTCGTATCATGTTATATTGCGTGCGGGATCTGGTTAATACGAGGGGAAGTCAGTAAGTAAGTTGCTAATGGTGATTCAAAAAATACTAACTAGGATAAGAATCTGAAATAAAGCTAGATTTGGACGTTATTATCTTCTTATTTCTCAACATAATTCCTGATGTCGTTGATGCATTTGTTCTATCGACGTAATAGTCTTTCGGTATCTTCTCGTTAAAAAACTGGCCTTTGCCACCTGAGCCAGTTTTGCACTTCGTTTCCAGCCTTCTCATCATTTGCTTTTTTTCGAGCGACTTTCACCTCTCTTGGCCCTCTCAAAAACCATCTTGGTGGCTAGAGTTGTACAAATGACGAGAGAGGGTAAAAATGAAATGTGAAACCGGGTCAGGCAGCAAAGCCCAGTTTTGGATAGGACAAAGGCATCAACAACATCAGGAATTACAGTACTTATTGTACTTATAATGCCCGAAACTGTGGACAAACTGTAGTAACAAATAAAATAAGAGAAACCAGCCGTAGCAAGGCGGATATTTCACGAACCGATTTTCCACAATGGTGGCATCCAATGATCATGCCACGTTAGAAGTCAGAGCTCGTGAACAGTCAGATTTGCTTTTTTTTTTTTTTAGGGGTGTCCGGATGATTTTGGTCATATAGCAAACATGAAATACTTGGCGTGATGATTTCTTAACATGACTGAGACTCCAACTGAATTCTTCAAAACTCCGCATTTTTTCGACATTACAAAAAAATATGCACTTTGCGGCTAGCATTCATCATCATAGCCACTCAGAATACCCAAAACTTTCCAGATGTAAATCTTATATCACTACCATACTACAGTCCATTTCTGGCCAACTATTCCCTCATTTGTCACGCTTTAATTTAATTATAAGATCAAGGATTGTCTTATTTATTGTTTGTACAGAAAATTCGCTACGATTTATTTAATTAAAATACCATTAAAAAATGAATTAAAGACATTTCTTTTTAATGTTCCGTGAAAGTGCTGTATGATTTAGAGGACCAGCCGGTTATTGGGATCAGTCCAAATGCGGCTCAACTATCCAGTATTGCTACTCCAGTAGCATCCACGGAGATAAGCGGAACTTTTTTTGTATATAAGAAAAATAATAATTTGAATGAATAAGGCAATAAAACGAATTCATCACGAGGAAAAATAATGCCATGTCTAATTATACAACTTGCCAGATTAATCTAATTTCAACTCATCACTTTAATTTCGGATGCTGCACTGGCGTCATTAAACAATTAAAACGTCATATCCCATTAAGATGAAAAATATAAATAACTTTAGTGAAATATTTTTTATTCTTTGTTCTATTTCTTTTGATATTTTTATTAAACGAATTTATTCTAAACATGGGGTTCATGACACGAAAGTAAAAGGCGTGTGAATGGATGGCATGTTTACAAACTCCTTCTGACCCCCCCCCCCCGCCGTCTTTTCTAATTCCTTTCCTCTCTTCCTCCTTAATCGCTGTCGATCTCTTATCCTCACTCAAGGAACCTCGTCTGCAAGCAACACGGAAAAGGAAAAGGAAACGGTGGGCGGGTGGAGAGGAATAGATCTTTGGGTTCAAAGATTGTCATTCGAATTGAAATGGGAGAAAGAAAAGTCAAAGCAAGGAAGAAGAAAAAAAAATGTACTAAAAGAGACCTCTCCTTTCATCGTTTGCCTCCATTTAGTTTCTCGTCTGCAAGGAAGGGTTTGGATGGGTAGGTGGGGGGGGATTCCCCTTTTAGACTCCTCTTGCTTTACACACACTTCGGCTGAATACCAACGACGGGAAAGAGGAAGCGAAAGGAGATTCCATTCAACATCGCCTGACCTTTTCTGCAAAAATCTCCATATCGAGTGCGGGTTATTGAAAATTCCCCGTCGCCACAGGACGTAAAAGACCCGTAATTAGAAATCGGGCCGTGTCCTAAACGACAACCTACGAACATATATTAAAAAGCCGCCTTTTCCTCCTATTCAGTTTTATTAGATAAGCAATATGAAAAGCAAGCCTACTCGAAAAGAAAATTCTGAGGATCACCTCCCTCCCCCCTTCTCCCATCAAAAGAGAAACGCATCAGGAATACCAAAAGGTTTTCCCATTTCAAACATTAAGGTATACCCCTCCTGTTTTTCTTCATAATAACTTCACCTGATCTTAGACGTTTCTGCTACAATAAATATGCAAATAACAGAGCACACAGTATATACAGTGAAACATGTCTATAACGAACACCCACGGGGCCAAGCAAAAGTGGTCGTTAAGCTCAGTAGGTCGTTATATACAGGTTCAATAAAAAAAATTATAAATCAACAACATAATTAAAAACAAATATATTTAATCCTTTATAAAAGAATCTAAGAAGAGAACCTCTCCAAATCATACACCCCGATTTGAATGAAACTTCGTGGGTATGTAGACCTCATAGTGGTATATGAAAACCATTTTCAGTTGTGGCAACCAAAGCCTTTAGACATATGGTCTTTATGCTAACAGATTTCCTATATAAGTTCCTGCGGGACCAAGTAAAAGTGGTCGTTAAGCTCAGGTGATCGTTAGCACACGTTTTACTACATACTGAAATGACTTCTGGTCGACTGTTAGCTTTACCGTTAGGCAATATCCTGAGTATAAAGGTAAACTTTAACATGATAACATAGAGACACATGAGATAAACAAGATCTAGAGAAACACTTAACATCTGTTCCTATTATGTATATCATAAAAAATTAAATCCTGTGTTCATCTAGGCTGCCAACTGGTGGACTACAACAACTGGTGCAACCTATGATCAACAAAAGCTGGATTACTTTGGTAGCTCGTAACTGTTGAATTACAGATCTCGTTCAACTTGAGATCGACAAGGAACCCTGATATGCAAGACGTGAAAACTAATCAAAATTCTTACAAACTGAATGTCTATATTGTTTTATTATATGTATTTTAAATAAATATACATTAGAATCAACAAATTTACATTTCTTCCTGTAAGTTCAAGCCCAAGTGTCTAACGTCAGCCTTTTGGGAATGATGGAGAAATTTCTCAAAGGGGTGTCCACAACAACAGTGACAAAAATCATTACTGAATAATTCTAATTATAATCGAAATATTACTCATAGTCAGCATTAGTACGGCAACACAAGAGTAGCTCATTACTTTTTAAGTAATAAATAGGGGAAAGCGCCGTATATTCGATGTTGCAATGACTGAGAAACGCAATGATGTACTCATTGCAGCAAAAGCTAAATGTGTTCTCTTATATGCAAAATCAAAATTGAAAGTGTGATCAGATTTCAGCGTGATTTTAAAAGGTTCTATGGTATAAAGGAATCACCAACAAAAAATGCGGTATTGAAATGGTACAAACAATTCGAGAGAAATGAAATCTTGCGCGGAATCTGAGGACACGATACCAATAGTTTGGCGGTAATGAAGCGTAAAAATGTAGAAATGTTAAATCACTATCTCTGGAAACAAACATTCCTCCTTTAACGTGTCAGAAGATTTTAAGAAAGCTCCTGTTGAATTTATCTGTATGGCATTCAACAGGCTTAGCTTGAAGTGTGCGACAGTGACAAAATCCTACAGCGTTTGAAAGAAGAGTCTACGTTTTTGAACTTTAGGTTGTTTAAGTTATCGAAAGGGCAAAAACACACAATGCATCATATGTTGTTAGTAGAAATCCTCACTATTTCTGGGAACCCGAGCGGGCTTTTCCGAATGTCAATATGTGGTGCGGTGTAATGAGGCATTGCGTAATTGGTCTAATTTTCGTTGCTGAGAACACAATTCAGGAGCCTGCCTAGACATGACAGAGGATTACGTGATACCTCAATTATTCAGCAGGACGGGGCACCAGAATTGGTCACTCGCAATCTGTGACTTCTTAAATAATTCAATGAAAAATGGGCGGTCGCGATGGGCCAATAAACTGGCTATCAAACTCACCTGACTTTTAAATATTTCAGATAAAATTATAACTGTTTGTTTTGGAAATTATAAATGCCAAATAATTTTTTAAAGAATAAATCATAAGATGTTCAGTGAGGGTTTTATTGTACGCCAACCTCAGCTGTTCAAATTAATAATGAAAAACTTTTATTGAACGATAACTTTAGCATTAGGTTTACCGGGTGCTGTTCTCTGAATTTTAAATTCCTTCTTTTGTAGTTGCGGCTCGAACATTTATGAATATTTCATAGTAATTTTCCCTCACTGTTATTCTTCTTCTTGTACAGAGGGGAGATCATCGCCAAGTGGGCCCCCCCAGCGATGATCTGGACGCTTATTCAAGTCAGGGAATTTTGCGCTATCCTAGCTAAGATAACAACTGCTACAAGATGACAGTAGCACGGAGGGAACGAGATGGATGTCCACTGGCTGTCACTGGACGAGCCTGAAGTTGCTTAACTCCACCGATACGGCGAACCGATCGGCGAGACAACCAGGCCACGACCAGCCCCCTCTCAATGTTAGTACTAGTTTATATTATCTATGAGGCCACATCAGCAGTTTAGTGTAAAGTCAGCGAACGATTGATCTGAAAGACTTCAGACAAAAAAATTTCAATCGCTGTCGGAAGTGTAATGCAACAGATGCTTGAAAACATGGGAATGATATGTTTTCTCGAAGTATAACGAAAAGTAATGAGTTAACCTATGCTGCTGTATCATTGCGTCGTAATAATTCAAGTTTAGAGTTATTCAGATACATGTACGTTGTTCGTTCAATTTTATGTTTTTAGTTAATTGTATTTGTTAAACAGCATTTCTGCATTTCTTGACGTACACAATCCTAATGCAAACCTTCTCCAGGTAGGAATTAACGGTGAAAAAAAAGATTAAAATTTAATAACTGAAAATTATAGATTTATAGAGAAAATTCTTCTCTATCAGATTCGAAAACATACCTATATGCATAAAGTTATGAAATGGGTTTTCTACGTCACGCAGTCATCAAAATATTTTTGCGTTAAAGAAACCATTGAGCAACTTTAAATCACGGCACACCAATCAAGAGCAGTATTTTTTCCCTACATTTTTCTACGCTTAATAGATTTTTATTTAGAATGGGATTTTATATACGCTTCTTTGCAATAGAATAAAAATAAGGAATTATTTAGCAATCGACAATTATTAAAAAAAAATCTTTAATATCGATAAAATATTCCAACAACAAGAAATTGTTTCCTCATCATCAACTTCTATGAATAAAAAAAATTCATTCATTTCAGCCTCATTCAGGCCTTCATAAATCTTGATAAAAGACGTGAAATATTACGGCAAAAATAGC
This sequence comes from Rhysida immarginata, assembly GCA_023313115.1. Taxonomy (NCBI): domain Eukaryota; kingdom Metazoa; phylum Arthropoda; class Chilopoda; order Scolopendromorpha; family Scolopendridae; genus Rhysida; species Rhysida immarginata. The sequence goes on from JAHWFO010020357.1 coordinate 2,479,628, forward strand.
AGTAATTATTAATGTTATATGCAGATTGTTAAGACTGTTTACAATGAATTTGTCATATTCAAAATAAGAGGATAATAAGGAGTCATAACATATTAATTAGAGTTAATTAAAAAATTTTCCTAATATAAAAGAAAAATAGTATATATTTTAATAAAATAGACTGACTCATTAGATAGTTAACTCAGTTAATTTACTTTAATTCATAAGTACTATCATTTTCAAAATATACTCTAAAGCATGCCATTTCATACTGCTGAGTAAATGTTAAGAGCGATTGTATCTTACATCACTTTAAGTTACTAGTTGAAGTAAGCGATATATTTCTACGCTAAAATCCTACTAAGCGGAAACAATTTCCGTATTTGGATTAACTTCTTAGTGAATAATCCTGTAGTTTAATTTAAACGTATCAACGGCATTACTACAAATGTAGCCTTTCTACATAACGGTAGATAAACTACAGGCTCAAAAACTTTCTGAAAATTTGCCGTCTTCTTTATGGGTATAATGCTGCCAATGGGTAATTGGAAGATATCCAATAATACCATAAGCATACATGTATTCCGCACTTAATGAACAGGTTCCGCTCCGATGGCCTGCTCGCGAAATAATCTTGACCCTAATCTACGCTGTCGCTGACGTAATAATGAGAAACCCAGCAGCTTCAAAAATGGCGGGTCGGTCAGAAACTTACTTTAAGGAAGAAATGCGGTCAATCATCCGTTTCTTACACGCTAAAGGCGAGAACCCATAGAAATCCATCGGAGGTGTACGGTGAAGGCTTCATGTATAAAGCTCAGATTTACAATTAGGTTTTAAAATTTAAGAAAGGCGTCATTTTTGTACACGATGCAGACCAGCCTGAAAGAGGAAAGACAGCCGTGACAATCTGATTCGGAGCACTTCAGTCACTAAGAGACTTGCTAGAGACCAATGTGAAGGCTGCTATTGGTTGCGAAGTCAAGAAAACTGCACAACTGGTTGCGAAGTCAAGAGAATTCAGGCACTTCCAGTCAGGTGGCACAAGTGCATTGACAAGGATGGAGACTAAATTGAGAAATGACATTAACAGTTTTGAGAAGGTGCGTTCCATTTCCTAAATTTAACTTGACTCCCCCTCATATTTTGCAAATCTTAAACATAAAGAAATTATTTTGAAACGTAACAAAACGGATTTGCCATATAAAATCACAGGCTCCACCAAGATATTTAACCATGGAACAGAGATAGGCCTATGGGGCCTTGGAATGATAGGCGATAAATGCTGGCTAGTGCAAAGAGACAGGGTGACTATAAATTAATTATAGATACAAGCACAAATATAAAATTTTTTGTTTATTGCATTTTTGTGTGTGTGTGTTTTTTGTTAGTTCTTAATTTCAGTTTGATTGAATTAAACATTTTAAAGAATATTTTTATAACAAAAAATGTAATCTTTTTAGCTTTAATAGATAAACAGACTTTCCTTAATGGGATGTCATTTGTTTTCTAGATGTGATAGAAATAACAGTTACAGTATACATTTTTAGAAATGATTATCATGTTCAAACATATTCACCAATGTTACTTTAGGTGTATGACTTTTGTTTAAATTTGTTACCCTGTGTAACTTCCACTTTCTGATCTTCAAAAGAACTCTGCTCCAAAGTATTCCAAATTGGGAATAAAATGATAGATAGCGTTGACAATTTTTTTTTTAGACTTTGTGGTTTATAAAATATGAAAAAGCTCAATTTACAACATGGGATGAGGACCGCTGCCGCTTTCTTAGTCGCTATTTTCGACGAGAACAGCCGAGAATAAAAAGCAAAATAAAAGGAAATATGAAGGAAAAATGTTAAACCGAATTGTTTTAGAAATAATCACCTTTCTATTTTGCAAGAATACTATTCTTTTTTTTTAATAATCAAACTCTGCATAATTAAACAAGAATACTTTCAAATTATAGTCAACCTAACAATAACAAAACTAACTTCGTTACGAATTAATTTCATTATAAGCTTTCACTTTAAAAATCAATTTTCGTCCAAGGAGCTCCAAACTTTCGCCTCACATACCCTTTAAGCCAAAAACATCGAGGAAGTCGTTAACTAGGATCCAAATAAGCAGAGCAATCAATTTAAAACTCTTCAAATTTTCAGAATTCCAAACAAACGTTACATCTTTTACAAAAAATTTTCTTTAGCAATTTGCAAATTCAGCTCCCCATCCTCATTCTTTGTCAATACGTCTCATTCCCAAAAGAGCGTCGCACTCAACCCCGTTCATCGATTTTTCTTCCACTTGTAATTTTTCGTCCTAGCTTAATTTCAAAGAAAGCAGAAGTTTGGGCGAAGGCAGGTCAAAATACTCCTCACTACCCCCACCCACCCTCTATCGTATTTTTGGACCAAAGCCAAAGGGAAACTCTTTTTGAAGATGACACCTTCCAAGTCAAGGAGACCCCGGAAAGAAGTGAGTCTGAAAAAGAAAGTTAAAAAAAGGAACGAAGAAACCTTTCGCGGTGTTCGGTAATCCAAAGGACCTTTGACACAGAGGCGGATGGTAGCAAAGCCCAAGGTCTAGGCAACGATGGGAGCCAACCATTCTTCATTTACAAATACTTAAAACAAAAAAAGAAGAAATAACTCTATTCATTCCTAAGAAAATAATATTTTAACCGTTTAAAAAGAAATCAACTAATCACAGAATTCATCATAAACGCAACAAGCAAAAGACATATGACAGTGACAGAATATGGTGGGATCCAAATGAATGATTCTCTTTTGCCATGAGAGATCGCAAAAACTGAAAAAATTGTTAAATTTTCAATTTTAATTTTACGTCGACACGACAAAGAGGAGATTGCAGCGATCTCGCATGCTTAACGAGAATGCAGTTAGGTTCCAGAAATTCCACGAGGATCGTTTGAAATTCTCTCTCCGATAATATGCACAATTTTTTGTTTGTTGTGTTTGTAATGAATAGATGAGTAAAAAAAAAAAAAGACTAAAGTTGTTTTGGTTTATTAGAATTTTTGGCGTCGACTACTAAGGTCATTTTGCGCCTTTTACATAATTTATTATCTGTACGCAGCCCGGGACAAACACAAACATCCATGCCCACGGCGGGATTCAAACCCACTACCAGGCGGACTCGAGAACTAGAAAGCCTACGCCCTAGCCCTCTCGGCCACCTGGCCGGCAAAAAGACTAAAGACGCCCTTATGAGCAGCCATTAGAGATGAAGATTATCAGCCATATCACAGACTACTGTGGTTCGTTACCTTCACGATCTCGGCAAGGTCAACAGGAGCTACCACATTATCCCTCACGAAATGACGTCAGTTCAAGAAAACGGATGGGTGCATCGTTTCATTAAAGAACTACTTTATTAGGTGCGATGAAAAATAGGCCTATTTTCATAATCCTAACGCACCAAAGCAGTGATTGTGAACTGTTGCCCTACGTGTGCGCTTCGAGCACGAAGTGATGCCCTCAGTCTGGTGAAATTTTGAGGGGATACTCCACCATGACTTTGTTCCAGACGGTCGAGCCATCAACGCCAATCTCACCGGAGAAATTGGTTGATTCTTGAAGTTTTTTGAGCGTTTTAATATCTAGATCATTTTGTGCCCTTTCAGATTATCAATAACTTAAACAATCCTGAGACATTTCCACCTGACTTATCTTTACGTATTCCAGGGAAAATCCGAAATATTCATATTAAGATGAAAAACGAAAGGAAAAATTCCGCGACCTGGGTTCTAACCACGGACCACGAATATCTAGCTCGTTGCCTCTACCAACTTATCTTCAAGTGTCCTAGGAACTGCTAAGGGAAGACGCTAAAGAGGCGCAACATGATGACCTACACTTTGAATGATAAGCAGCTTTATTAGCAAAGTTATGAATTAAGAAATAAAGTGATGAAAATATTGTAAAACTTTTGACTCGCCCTCTGTACTTATATGCGAATTAACAAAAATGGATCATCAAAACTTCAATGGATATACGAACAGAAGGAATCTGCACAAGAACTTGAAAACCAGCGCCCATTAAACAAATTATTATTCCAAAAGGTAACGCAAACAAAAATAAGCACAAAAATGAATCGCGAATTTGCTCGTTGAGCAAATGAGCCTTGGAAGTCATTTTTAACGTAATTATGGATTTCAGGGTTCCTGTACACTTTCTGAAAACAGTGAAGTCTGGATGCATTTACATCTTCTGAAGTTTACTCTCAATTTCGAATTAACTAACATCATTTGTATTCTCATACGGCTATTAGTCCACATTGCTGAAGAACAATTATCAAACTTTCATACATCGTTAAAATAAGTATCAAAGTGCCAAATATTTAATAATAACGATTCAAGTTCATAAACTGGTAAACTCAATTACGTAAAATAACCAAGAATTTTTTCTATGTGGAAAACAAGGCAAAGAAATCTCAAACTTGTAAAAAAAAAAGTTGAATTATATACCAATCTTACGATCCCCAGAATTTTTTTTCTCTTTTTCTGACGGCAGCGAAGGAGTGGTTTGAGGGGCATCCATCTCTCCCTTTGTAATCGATAGTGGAAGACGGAAACAGAGAGAGGGGGGGGGGCCTTCAAAATATTTTTCCAATACTCATTTTTAAAATTCTGTGAAAACTTCCGCCATCATTCCCACCTTCCACGTTGTACAAAAGTGATTTTTGTACTTTTCTCTCTAACGTTAACAGATGGCCCATGCATTATTAAAACCACGACACCCTCCAAAAAAAAAGATCGAAAATGATCACTCTCCCCGTCTTTCTTTCCTTAGCTCCTTGGTCACAGGAAATTTACACAAAAAAATGGAGGTGGGGGAAGAGGGAGGCTGGGGAGTTGGGGTGAAATTACTTCAAACGAGTTGGAAATTTGGAACGGCTTCAATCTTGAAATTACTTTCTAAAGGAATAAAAAAGAAACTAATATTAGGTTCGATTTTTTTTAAAATTAAAATTTATTTTTTGTAATTATTGCTTGAAAAATTTATTAACTGATTTTTTTCCCTTCAACTTGAAACTCAAGTAAGTTTAACTCATGTTACATAGTTGAAATGTATTGTAATAACCATCCGTATTTTTGAGATCTTCGCTGCAGAACAAGGGATACTGAAATGCTTTCCGATTTTATATTTTAATATTTCCGAAAATCACATATTCATAAGCAGAATGGCTACAGAAATTCCTTTAATGAAGCTCTATTTCTTTGTAACATTTCTTCAATACAGCTGTTCCGATCGATCTTTGAAGCTTAATTTCCATAACTACGGAACTAAAATGGATAGGGGACATTGGATCACTGCTATCATTATTATTTTTTGTGATTTTCCATATCATTTTAAATCATTATGTTTTCGATCACTCTATATGTTTTTCTTTGAAGGATTAATCTTTATCTCTGAATATATCCCTCTTTTATCTGCTTTACCTCTTCCTCTCAAAAACTTCGCGATTGTTTCGATTACCGGCTGAACTGCTCATATCACCAATCTTTTGCTGTAACTGACAGGGACATGCTTCAATGAGTATGGGATCAACTAGATTATAGACTTTATATCTGCAGAGTCACTAAAGGGGAACATATCGAACATTGTAACCTGAAAAAAAACTTAGTGAGTTGCTCTATATTTGTAAAGTTTCGTTATATGTTAAAAAATAAGCCTACAATAAAATCATGAAATCGCTTTAATTAGTTGTGTACCCCCTGTACATAAAAGCAGGGCTGTGGAACGTAACTGAAACGTAACGAAATAACGATATTAATAGCGGTATCATGTATACATAACGAAATTTCTTAAAGCGAGATAATAATGGAAACAAACAAAATCTAGGCTGCGGGAAACAAGCGTAGGAAACATATATATATATAATCAGGAATGTTGGGGTTCTGGAGGAGTTCATTGATAACAGGGAGGTGACTGTCATTCAAGCATGAACTCCTCCTCATATAAAAAAATAAAATATTATTATTAAAACATTATGTTCACGTTATTTTCTAAGATCACGATATCAATTAGCAAAAAGCATAACGTAACGAAACCTAATAAGGAAATTCGTAACGTAACATTATAATATTACATAAATCAATTCGTTCCATAGCCCTGCTTTAAAATGTTATAATAACGTTATTTTCTAAGATAACGATATTCAGTAACGTAACACCTACCATAAAGAAATCAAGTAACAAAAAACATAACGTAACGAAACCTAATAACAAAATGCGTAACGTAACGTTATAACATAACGTAAATCAATTCGTTCCACAGCCCTGCATAAAAGCAACGCCATTAGCGGATTATACGAAGATGATTTCTAACACCGGAAATGTCCCATTCAGAACTATCAAAGCAGACTTACAACTTCCTAGTATTTCTGTGTGTAAACGTCAGCCAAACAGCGAAAATTTTAGCCATGATAAAAAAATCATGAAACAGCTTCAGCAGACATTAAATGCATGCACAAGTCACCGTTTACCATAATGTCTTTCTGGGGCTCTAAGAAGAGGTGACTGTTTCGTGGATCTTTATAGGTACGAAAGAAAAATTACGCCAATAGTAATATGTATATGTAAAATATGCTAAAACTTTTCCCTAATACACGGTGGCTCAAAATTTCTATACGCAATATGTAAGAGATTATTCGATAACAGTTTGCAAGGGAAAAGCATACGAGCAACTGTTCACCGTATTCAAAAGTATCTCGACGCTTAAGATAATCATTTTGAACATCTGTCGTAATTGTAGAAGTCAAAAAGGAGTTATATCATCCCTTGATGTCTGTATGGATTAGGTGTACAAATTTTATATAATTTTTCTTTTGCCGAAGCGTATATACATTTTTTGGACCAACTCGTATTAATTTGGGTCTTCGAGATAAACTGTTGCCTAGATTATCCTAAAAGAAAAATTAAGTGCCACTTAATAAGGATTTCGCAAATGAACCCTTTTGGAGATAAAGTGGCTTTTTGATGGCAACCTTCCGCTGCTTTTGACAACATAGAATCATCCATGGACGAAAGTCATTTCCATAAAACTGCCACGAATTGTGGAGTCTTAGCCCTCAACCTCTACGGGCCGCAACATGACACTAACAAGGGAATCCCACATAGCCTATCCGCTTTAACAATGGAGTCCTTGTATGGCTATGTATGGCAAATTTTTTCGTTTTCGCGGTTTATTTTGAAAGAAACAAAATTTTGCATTCTCTTATTTTGCAAGCATGTATAGTAGCTTCAGATTAGTAACATATTTCAATTTGGTGGAAATCTGTGACATACATGTTCGAGGGATTCCCTTGTAAGAGATGCTGAAAATGAAGATCTCGCAACGGTAAAAACCAGCAAAAAAGAAGCTCTCCATTCGTGTAGTATTAGGCTACCCGTGCCTGTGAATTCACTAAATCTCAAACCAACATCAATCGAAAGAACAAATCAATACCACCGCCATCTTATCGATCATAAACGCGCTCCATAAACGGGTTTCTTGTTGAAAAATGACGTCTAGAGTCACACTTATATTCCAACAAGAAATGGGAAGCATGCTTATCTATTAAGACATTACACTGTCGAGCGTTTTATCACCCTCTCTATTCACCTGGCAGCTCCGTTTTCTAAAGCCAAATGTTGAATTTTCGTAACCCAAAAACATTCTCCAATAACCTTCGCTTTTTTTAATATTCAACAGATTCACAGAACTTTCGCAAACAACACTTTACGCTTTAGTTTTATTTAATTCCGTATTCCTACAAGAGCAACATTCGTGTGACAAGAAAAAAAATTTTTTCTGCAATATATGTGCCACATTTTATTCGAACGACATTCAACTCAGAAAAACCTTGCTTTCCAACTAAATTTCTTCCGATTTTTATTCTAGCTGGCGATGAAATATTCAGAAGCAGAGCAACCAAAGGTGCGCCTTCGTTCGTCACAATCGATAAGACCAATTGGAGAGAACCGAGTTTTCCAGGTGAACGCGGAACAGAGATAAAAATTTACTTACACCATTATCCAACCAAAAAGAGGATGCTGGAGAGGGCGAAACCTTTACGATTAAATAAATGAAATATTTAACGGCACGATGATAAAAACAGGACATTTAAGAAAAAGGCGAAAAAAATATAAAACCCCCAACGAAACACATATATTCTTTTTTACCGTTTTTCTCCAACTCTCCTGCTGCTATTTGAATTTTGAACTGTCTGAAAATCATTCCGATGCAAATGAGCACCACTGAATGGGCCTAGAGGGCCTCTGTCTGCATAGCATTCGCAAAACACATCCGGGCTCAAAAAAGGAAAAGAAAGAAAGAAAAAAGAAAGAAAAGAAGAAAGAACACAAGAGAGACAGATGAAAAAGCCGTGGATCAAACAAAGAAGAAGAGATGGGTCCAATGTTGGAGGAGAAATTATTCCGTTGCTATGGCGATATAATTATACGGGGGAGTGGGGTCATTTTGCAAAGCCCTCCTTTTTCTCCAAAGGAGGAGGGAAAACTTAATGACCCCAAAAATAGGCTTATGAGAGGGAGAGGAAGACGAGTGGGCGCTTAGCTTTGGTAGATGACTGCTGTCGAGGATCGTCTCCACTTGGAAGAGAAGCCAAAACCCTCACACAACCAACACCCATTCCCTGCCTCTCTAACCTCGTTCTCCTATCCATCGAAACCAACTATTAACGGAAAAAAATACCCTACTTTGAGAAATAAAACTGGTGAAGTGTTCTCCATAAAATCTCTAAAAAAGAATTTAAAAAATGATTTAATTGCTAATCTTACTCCGGAAAATCGAGCAAATTAAGCTATTCCAAGATAATCGGTTCTTGATAAATGAAGCTCTTCAACTGTTAACACATTTCGATAATTGTGTTAAGTCCAGTTAAATGCATTCCCTTACCCCTCCTAGAGTTAGTGGATATTTATATGCTACCCATCAAAAATAACAAGCGGTAAATATTTTTAAGAATACTTGTATTAAATTTATGGGAAGACAAAACTGTTCCAGACTAAACCATGCCGTCGTGTTCGGCCTGTTTACGCAAAAGAGCAAATCGTTTAGAAGAATGTTTGCTTTCGTGAAGATATTTCGCGGGGAAAATCAATAAAAATTCCTCTCAATGTTTGTCTTTCGTATGCTGACGCAATAATTCTACAGTAAAATTTTAAATTTGATCTAAACTTGTTTTTTGTGAGGATTTGGCCTGGTTAGGTTAGGGAAGATGCCGATTTAATCAATACTAAAGGCATTTTATTTTTAACCAGTGAGGATAATCTAGCCAAGATAAATTAAAGCAGACATCTTAAAATCTAAACAATATTACTATTGTTAAATAAAATCTTGTAAAACATTCCAAGGAGGAGCTTTAGCAATGAAGCAGAAATACATTCAAACATTTATTAACAAAAAATTACTACCCCCCCCCTCCTTTAAAAGGGTAAGGCAAGTAGCAGACCCTGCGGCCATCTACTTTTACCCCTTTATCTGCACTTTTTACCTCCCCCAAGTTTTTTAATCAAAAAATTGATTTTCTCGAACATATAGTGTAGAAAATATAAAAAAGCTCGTATCTTCTTTCCCTTCTCATCATTTCCGATCGAATGACATATCACATGCCATATGTTGCCATAGTTCTAACGACCAAGTGACGACTGAATGTAGAATTGGGCCTGAATTCATAGTAATGTAGATCTTGCCTAGAGGAATCTGTATACTGAATTTCACTCTTTTACGTACCTAAATAGCACATAGATCTTTTGTTCTCTCTGAATCCCACCCCCTAATTCCGACCCCAATGCGCCAATCAAAACCTAACAACTTAATGAGGCAGACATGTCCATAGTGAGGTATATTCCGAATTTAAGCCTTCTACCTCAAAAGATGTAGAAATATGAAGGGAACGGATGGACAAAATAAAACCAATAACTAGCTCCATTCTTCTGCTACTTAATGATATAATTTATGAGCACTTGAGCAATCGTGCGTCAACCAAGCGATTTCACGTTCGCGTGCCGATGTCAATAATGCTTAAAAGATGAACAGAAAGTAACAATATATTCATTCTTGACAAAATCGATTGTTAAATGACATGCCATTATCTTAGTATTCTTTACAATCACTGTTTTAGCACGTGAATTCGACTCGAAGGGGTCCTCGAAAAATTCTGAAAAGTTGATAGGGCCGAACTACGACTTTGATGGTCATATTTCTGAAAACAGAATTTGAAAAAGTTAATCCGTTTTCAAGTTATCGTGCAAACGGCGGACGGCCGGATAAACGTACAGACCAAGGGCGCATTCTTATACAGAGGTTGAGTCAAAAGTAGTGGCCAAGAGATCTCGGGAGGGGGGGGGGGGGGCCCCAAATACTTTTGGGTAAATAGTGTACATTACTATTACGTTTGGCCAAATTTCCCCGTTGGGGTCGGAGTTGCGGGGGCATTAGTGCCACTTTTCAGAAATGGACTTTCGAACTATTGATGGTTTCAAATGACAACTATGTTAGAGTTTGACGAATTCTGGGCGAAGACCATTTACCATATGGGTATATTGTAGTTTAGTAAGAGAAAAAAGTGGGAAGAAACGTCAGTGCGAATTTGAATGCCACAGACATTGTGCCACCTGCGTCAGCCAGTGTAAAAATATGGCAAAAAAATTGGTGATACGCGGGTTCCTTCGTCACTATTGGAAAGAGGGGACCTGTGCGCGAGCAGCAGCCGCCGAAATTCGCAGGGTGGTAGGTCAGGGTGTGACCAATGAACGGACAGCACGACGGTGGTTCTCCCGCTTTTCGTCTGGAGACAAGGGCCTGGAAGATGCGCCAAGGAGCGGAAGACCCAAAGAAGTGGATGACGCAGCCCTACGGCAACAAGTGGAAGCCAACCCACTACCACCCGTGGACTAGCGACGGATATCGGGACATCACAATCGAGTGTGGTTCGACATCTGCACGCCATGGGAAAGGTCAACAGGAGCTGCCGAGTTGTGCCCCCCGCCCGCGCAAGCACAACAACGGGTGAAGGTGTGTCGTCAACTGCTGGAAAAAATCGAGGTTCTTCCACATCCAGCATACAGCCCCGACCTGGCATCTTCCGACTACCATCTCTTCCGGTCCATGGCGCACTTCCTGCGTGGACGGCGCTTCGCCAATGTCAGTGAGGTTGAAGACGCCGTGCGTGAATTTTTCGCCCAGAAACCGGAGGAGTGGTTTCGCGAGGGCATCCGCCAAGTGGCTGATCGTTGGATGAAGACCATCGAGCATGATGGACTCTACTTTGAAGATTAGCAATGAGTGGTTCCTGTCTGGTGCCCATTTAAAAGTTTGCGCGGTGATCGGCCACTACTTTTGACTCAACCTCCGTAAGTAACTTTTTGCTAAAGCTCCTAATAAATAAAACGTTATTCTTCATAATGCACTCTACATTATCTTAAAATAAGAAAAAATAATCTAATTTACGATATGCCACGTTAAAACAATGCGATGTGAAATTACAAATGCGGAAGATTGTTATTCTAATAGAACAAGTGAACATGAAAGAACAGTAAGGTTGAAAAAGAGAAATAATTCTCTGGTATTGCCCCGTTTCAATAATAATGACAATCCCAAATTGGAGCAACATTAAATTTATCAATAGAGAAGGAAATTCAAGGATGATAAAAGAAGCCTCCTTAATTAAAAAGTAGGGAAAAATATTTATTCAGAGTTTCATAAGAATTCACAATGCAACATACATTCTTCGTACACTTAAAGTAGAGCTAAATGCTTCCTAAACCGAAGATATCTGTGTATAGTATACTCTCCCACAAACAGTCAAATGCCTGTGTGGTTTTTACTTTTCAGAAATATGACAATAAAGAATCAGTAAGCGTATAAGAGGAAGTAATATTTAATTATTATAAGCAAAGAGATGCGGGTTCAAATCTTTTTTAAGTTTTCTTCTTCGCCTTTTCTGCAGTAGAACAAGGTTTTTTTTTGTTTTTTTTTGCAAAGACATTAATCGTTAATGAGAAATGAGAAATAAAAAGTAATTATACTGAAAATTGCGTTTTATTAGATTTAATTGCTCACCAATAGATAAAGGACTAATTTTTTGCGTTATCTCCTTCTACTACTTAAAATAAGTTCAAATATAATGATAAAGCCGTAAATTGTTGAGGCTTTAAGGTGAAAAGTCAAATGTAAAATAACTGGAGATAATACTCCGATAAAATCTTGTAAACATTCCAAGAAGGAGCTTTAGCTGCGACAAACCGATACTCACATGCATATGCCCATGTCAACAGTGTTTAAAAGATAAACAGAAAGTAACTAACAGTGTATTCATTCTTGACGAATCGATTGTTATACGACGTGCCATTATCTTGGTATTCTTTACGGTCACTTGTTTTAGCACGTGAATTCGACTTGAAAGATTCCACGAAAACTCCTGAAAAGTCGATACAGCCAAGCTAAAACACTGCTGGTCATATTTCTGAAAACAGAATTTGAAAATGTTTCAAGTCATCGTGCAAACGGCGGCCGGCGTGCATTTTGCTAAAGCCCTTAATAAATGAAAGGAAAATATTCAGGGACCACGACTTTCTATGATTATCATTTGGCTTCATGAAAGTGCATAGGACACGTTTAAACAGCATAGCTTAGTTGATTAGAGCAACGACACGGAAAATCGTGATCCCTGGTTCGATTTCAGATCGCGGATTTTTTTCCCTTTTCATTTATTACTCTTAAACAGGTTTAAAGGTGTTTTCTTTAATTTATCTTGGATAGACTATCCTCATCAGTTTAAAGTTTTCAATGTTGTTAGATCGTTATCTTCTCCAATTTATTTACGCTATTTCCGTAATCCAAATCCTCGCTGAGGATATATGAAATAACTTGCTCTTAACTACAAAAACTATTTTTAAGGAGATTTTTAAAAATGTCAACGTAAAGGAAGATTAAATCTTAAAAATAGCTTTTTAAAAGTGGGTATTTTTCAACGATAAAACACTTTAACCTATATAGTATCCCTTCATTATTGAAAATATTTAAAAAAAGAAGGTAAAGTTTCTCCTTTAATACGTAAAGTTTCTCTAAAAATATTAAAAATTAATGTTGTAGAAATTTAAAGCGTTAACATGTTTCAACTAGTTCACTTTTAATTTTTACGAGTTTGTACATTGAGATCGTCAATAATTAATTAGTTTACAATCTACCGCTTCGCTCAAGTGAAGCAAAATTAAACAGTCTGTTTATCTCAGCTTAATGCTGTTTGCGTATGCTGAATATCAAAATACTGGTTCATTTTATAACAAAATACCACTGCTCTTGATTTTCTTCCGCCACTTTCCTGAGTAAATTTGTTGAAGACTATTAACAGTCGAGTGGATATAATTGTCTGTATACACTTTATTTGCAGCAGTTCCCGTAATTATGCAATAATTCAGGCACAATTTTGAAGATATGCCTCTTCAGCTAATAATAACATAAAATTATCTAAATATTTTAGAGGATAGCTTTTCTATTTTCCTGTTATCTCTATAGGGCTCTTGAGTGCAACTTTCTCTGAATACACTAATTACATGGGGACATAGCAGTTGCTATATCGTCTCAGCTTGAAAACGAGTCTTTCTTCTTCTTAACTGCTGATATCTATTAAATTAGACGCAATTTTACCGATTCATGCAATTATTTATGACTTTGCAAGCATTCTGAATGATTTTTAAGTAATTAAAAAAATATGTATACTTGTTAATAATAAAGCTCGTAGTCGTAATAAAGCTCTTCAACTCTGACCGTCGAGGTTCCTTCTCTATAATCAACCTCAAATGAATTCCGTAAAGATAAAGCATACTATATCTTAAAACAATCTCATTATTTTATCTATAGAGCAAATGACTGATAATTTAAAAGCAAACACAATAAATATAAAAATAACAGAATCGAAGAAATACAATCGTATTAGTATTTTGGTAAATTTAGTTTCGAAAGAGAAGCCTAGTCAAGCAGGTCTGCCAATCGCCGGTGTGACTGCCAGGTATCACTCCCTCCAACACTACTGTCGTCTTCCCATGTGTCAATCGAGGACACTTCACGGGAGCCAAGCAACGACAACAAGGCCAGCCGACGGTTTCAGTAACGAGAAGGTTACACAACGAGGCGAGTAACAAGAGTGAATAGGTAACAATATATCCTCCGATGACAACCTAAGCAGAAGTCACGGATTGTAGGTGGAAACTTTATCCCATTTCCGTGAAGCCGACTGGATTTAGATGCCCGCGTTAATGGAGATGCTCTTAACATAGCACGTCATACATAATTCAGGAAACGGAAATTCATAGAATAATCACTTGGAAAGGATCTACTTACAAATAAGAAAAAAAAAATTACACAAAACTCAAATCGCTCACAAAGAGAGGAAAACTAAGATCATTTTCTGTATTTCAGGACTAATTATGCTCAAAATTACCTCTACCTATAAAACGATTCAAATAAACTCCATAATGCTTAAAGGGGTCGAGTGAAGGACCTATATCGTGTGTTTTTCCTCAATTGTCATTATCGAAGCTTTAACCGATTTTCATCCATCTGGGGATATGAAATGCGTCCTATCGGCTTTCCCAACTCAACTCCCTCCTCTCCTAAAGGCCAATGCCAACACCAAGGAGGCCAAATGTATTACTCAATAAACAAGCGTGGGGAATTCTTTCGCCAACTAACGAATAGAAAGGTTTCGATAGAGCTCCTATTGTTTTCCCATGTAAATTTCAACATGCAACAACAACGTGAAACCGATGCATTAACGAAAGGGTCTCGACCTTTTTCCCAACCCCTTTCGACGACCGCATAAACGCCCCCTTCGGGATATAAATTCCAGAAATGAGAATTTTCCAAAGCAACGATTTTTACTTTTTCGTCTTTTCTCTATTTTTAAACGCCGTTTATTTACATTATGGAAGCTCTGAAATTCTATTTGTTGTTTTAAGACATTGTTAAATTTCCCACGCCCTAATTTACTTTCCATTTCATTAAAAGAAAAAAAAATTTAAAACAGACTCGGACCATTTTCGAATTGCTCCAATGTCTAAAAGAAAAAAACAAAAAACAAATTACATCTTGGAAATTACATTGTAAAGAATCATTATATTACTGTTTACATTGAGCGGAATAGGAAAATAAAAATTAATGGAGCCACTGAAACGAGTCTTGCAAAAAAATATTTTCATTTATATATTATGTTTATGGTACATAAGTTATATTTAAAAACTTTTCTTGGAAGCCTTTTTAAAGTAAACACTGTATAATTTAAATTTTCCTTACGCTTATACAGGGTGGCCAAAAAATCTTTCAAACATTAAAAAAATTATTACAAAAGAAGCTATTAATAAATAATTACAAATGATGGATATTCACTATCCGAAACGCAATTTTTTCAAGGTCTTACTCTCCTGTGTTCAATTTTTATTATTTATTAAAGAAGTTATCAAAGTTACAGCTGTATGGTTGGTCACAAGACAAAGACTTAAGATATTCTTCTCTTTGTTTGTAGATAGTGGCCACGGTATATTAAGTTGGTCTAGGAAGCGCTACAATCGCAAGAATGTGAAAATGGCCCTAGTTATGGATACACATTACTTATTACACAGATACGACAAATGATGACGTCCTAAGGAGAAAAATGGAAAGTGCGCTACAACCGATGACTGTATTTTCGACGACTAAATCATCGTATTTAATAAAACATGAATAAAATCCATGAGCCATCCACTTCCTGTCACATGTAAAATATAACATTTTGTAAATTTACATGCAAAATGCTTTATTAAACGTCAAAATACACGTGAGAGGCAATGTTTCTAAATAGCGCATCCGGTGGCAGCCAGGGAGGTTACGACCATGAGGTTAAGACCATGAGTCATCCGCTTTCCACTACCTTTAACATTGGGTGTCGCATCTGTATAATAAGTAATCTGTGGTTCAGAAGACAGTACATAACAGTCATTGGTCCCTTCTTTTTCGTCGAACGCCTTATTTGATTCCTTCTTTTTTTTGGGGGGGGGGGACTACTTTCAAGATTCCCTTGATGAGACAGGTCACTGTGGGGATATGTCAAGGGCAGAGTGGTTGGAAAACGTTGAGCAGAAGGATACTGAGATATTTCTGGTGTTACAGAAGAAATGTGGCAATAAAACATGGCGGAAAATTGAATATCGCTTAGGCATTCTGCGGGCGACAAAGGGTGCACTTGTAGCGTGTGTCGACATTGTAAAAATTGTTCACGAGTTGGTCTTTCTGTTGCGACCTACCATACAACTGTCTTACTGCAATCATTTCTTTGCAATAACATTTTGTAATGTCGGAAAGACTTTTTGGCCACCCGCTACATAGAAACTTTTGTACCTAACCAGCTCGTTTTCTAGAATTTCATTCCAAAAAATTCATTTCTCCCTCGCCTCAAGTCTTCCAGTCATTAAACGACAAAATATTTTATTTAAGAGCTGTCAAATTCCGATTAATTTTTTTGCTTTTGTCTTTTACCGCTTACAAACGAAGGGAAAGAATCGAATTTAATAATCCATGAAACGCTGAAGGGTCTTAAAAAGCAATTTCTCTCCATATAGAAATGCGTCTTAAAAAAGGAATAAAACTCTGGGGGAGGATCGAAAGAAGGAGACTGTAAAAGTACGATTCTAAATAAAATATACGACAAACGATGGAGGGGGGTTTATTTGTTTTCCCGCTCGTCCTATTCCACGGAAAAATAGGGGAAATGTCATCAAAGAAAGTCCCTTCTCTTTAGTTTTTTTTTATTCGCCGCGAACGCTTCGTCACATCAAGTGGAAATGCTTTTAGATGATTACGGGGAACGGGAGGGAAAAAAAAGACGGTGAGGTGTACGGGAGTAGGGGAATAAGGAAAAAGCTTAATAAAATCATCGGTTGAAAGAATAAGAAATACATATATAAATCTTAAGAGGCAGAAAGAGAGCCCAGGAGGGAAAAGAAAAACTTCTTCATAAATTCTTTTCCTGGAACAGACGGCGCAGAATACATAAATAAAATTAAACAAATCTCAAATCTCGCATTTCTTACAGCCAAGTCGCCACAAATTATTCAATGATCATTGAAATGCAAAAAAAAAAAAAAAAATTATGTCAGGCGATGATACAGAGTTGCGTTTCTTAAGCATTTATAATTATTCAATTAGATACAAATTTCGATGCTAAAATATTCTCTTTAACACGAGCGAGTAGACGAAGAGTTTTCAATGAAATGAATAAAATATTAAAAAAACCCTCAACCGAAATAGATTAAAGCAAATAAACTGTATAAAAACATTTAAGTTATTAAAAATAAAGTTTTCTTAATCAATTTTTTTGAAATCATAAGTGCAATATGCCTACCTCATCAGACGAGTATAACACATACCAGAAAGGTGCATAAGTAGGGACAAACCGATTTAAAATAGAGTAAACAATTCTTGGTGCCGCTTGTTGTTAGTTTTCAGCACTTCGTCGAAGGAGGCAGCTGTTGTGTTATCGTGGAGGCCGAAGGTGCAGCCGATTTCCCACACAAAAAAACCCATCAGATAAGCTTTATTGACTTCTAAGGAAAATGTGTCACCAATGTCTCGTGCTAACTGTCAGGAGATAGAAAGATCGTTGATTAACTGTAAATGTTCTTTTTTATGGGCGAATCGATGGGTTATTTTCATAACAATACATGCTTTATGTGGCCATTAGATTTTTCTAATTTTTATTCAAAGTTACTATTTTCCTTAGTCGAGACAGGTTCAATTTTCTATCGTGTATCCAGCGTAATGGGCACATGAGATCTGCATCACTACGAAAAAATCCCTTTTACTTGTTTTGCATGTAGCAACTAAAAGCTAAACTTTGATATCAAAAGTCAACATACGAAAATTTAGATGTTTGTCTCATTTTTTACTGTAGTTTGCTAGATTCCGTCTTAGGCTCCTGCCTCCATAAGATGGGAAATTTTTACAATTATAAAAACCTATAAATAACTCGCGATTCTTTTGGTATTTCGCGCCTGTAATTTTTCCTGTATTGTATTAATAGTCTTTGTTGATGATTCATATATTACAATGTCTATTTTTAATATACATTATTGTGGTTCCAAAAAATATCTTTTTGAAAACGTCCATATTTATGTAACTCTCCCCTATACTAGTAGTGTCTTCAAGTATAAATTCCTTCTAGTATACAGGGTGATTCATAGATCATTCCATGGTTTCATTCCAAGTGGCAAAGGCGGCATGGACAAATGATCTTTGATGTAACCCCATATGAAAAAAAATCATATGAGGTTAGGTCAGGTGACCGTAAACGTCACGAAGCACGTTCATGTTTTCGTTATGACTACCTTCTAGCGCTAAATATACAAGTGCGATGAGCAATATAAAAACAAATTTCACAATGAATGTTTTATTAGAGACACCATACTAAACACTACCTGTTCCAAACCCAGCTGCTCAGATCATATTCATAGTTCTTTTAAGTATAGGTGACGACAAAAATGTTGGAACCGTTTTGCGGGAATAATGACTCATGCAGATGTATTTGTAGCCCTTAATTCAAATTGGATGACGGGTTTGGTAGGCTTGATTCTTTTAACCTCGTACCACAAAGGCTCTGTGAGGTTGAGATCAGGTGACTGAACTGGCGAATAATGCATTCAACTAACCTGAGGCCATTCGAACACGATGACAGGATGCAATTTTCCTGTTGAAATTGCCCATCTGCGTTGGGGAACACTATATCAGAAAGTGATGCACGTGGTTGAGATAGTTTTATGGCATTAAGACATATTTCCAGTGCTATTAGGGTACCAACTGAGCTCAGAGGAAAATTCCAGTTCTCTCCTCCCGTACCGGAATATCACATGACAAGATGGGTCCAAGAATTCGTACTGTTGCGCCATAGTCTTGTCCTACCATCAGCATGGTGGAAAAGGAACCATGTAGTGGCTCTACATTTGAACCACACTTGCAGAAAATCTGCCTTCTTTTAGAAAGTTTTGCGTTCATACTTGAACGAGTTTTCTACAACTCGAACCAAAATGGTGACTTTTCGACAACTTGATGTCACAAGCCCAAGTCTTGCCCCTTGCCCTTCCCACAATTCTACTTCCAAGATACTTGGAATGAAGACAAAGTCTGCCGTTTAGAGGCTGCCATCATGCTAGACCAGGCCAGGCAATTATGCTCAGTTTCTGGCGTTGATCACTTCCTCGTGTCTGGTAAAATGTCACATAATTTTGAGAAAACTAGTTCCAAATGGGAACGATGAAAATCAGAGCTTGCTAACTTACTCCTCAAGAACATGCAAAGTTTTAGAACTCTGTTTTTGTGTGAACTAAGCACGTGACTCATCGGACCAAACTACTCCCCCCCACCCCCACTCGTGTTCCTTAGCCCATAGTGGGAGAAATTTACTGCTTTTCTTTGAGCGCAAAGGGGCACTGGACTGACTCCTATAGCTATAGCTAACCAGGGACAAGATTCGTAGTGTTCAGATATGATTTTTCGTGCATCTGTGCTGTAATCTGTCGTATTTCAGTCGCCTGTTATATCTTTCATCCAGAAGCCTTTGCCGATCACAAAACTGCCGCTCTCTGATACTGATACACTTGAGATACTGTTGCACGTGAAAAGCCGAAGATATTCCCAAGATATTCGAACCGGCTCTTCTTGCACCTACGTTCGAAGGTGTTCAATCCTTTGTATTAAGCTAACAGTGATTTCCATACGGAAGCGTCCAACGTTAGAAAGAGTTATGTTTCTAATAAAGTAGTCATTTAATGTAAATATACACAAGAGGACAGTTTTCGAGGCAATACCGCGGTATAGGCGGCTTTTTATTTCGTTCAACTGTAAAAAAAATAAATAAATAGATAAGCACTGGTTTTGCTACGTAGAAAAAATAACTTTTTTCCCGCTCTTTACAGGACCGCTTATCAGAAATTTCTTTTTAACTTAGATGTTTCCTGGGTTCACAAGATAGACACAAAGTGCATTTTCCACTTCATTTTTTTATACACCACAAACTCTCATACATTCTTTTTAAATAACAACACCTTGTCGCTAAAATAAAGTGTTTAAAAGAAGGTAGAAACAAGAGATATAAAACAGTGTAAGAAAAACGATGGATTAAAAAGTGTGTGTGTGTGTGTGTGTATGAGAGAGAGAGAGAGAGAGAGAGAGAGAGGCAAAAGGAAAGGGAGAAATTTGTCACCAGAGAGAGATTTTCAAACACCGACATGGTTTTTCAACCTGCGTCGACCGCCCCCTGGCGGGTGCGAAGTTTGTCAAATGTCTCCCATGTCACGGGCGTTTTGTTTTATGACACGCGCCGAATGGAATTGCAGAGCGCAAATCCGCCCCCCTCTCGCCCGCCTGCCGTACGAACTTCCTTCACCGAAACCCCCCTCCCACACCACCCACCGTTTTCACCTTCTCCCTTCCCCCCATATTCCCTTACCTTGTATTTCAAGCCTCGCTCCTTATCCGTCTCCTTTCGAAGCATTAATATAAGACGAAAAAAGAAAAAAAGGAGAAAAAAAAACTTTCTCCATTAAACCGTTCTTCCTCTTTATGCCTCTCCCTCCACACTACACACATACGGACACACGCAACGCCTACTCCTCAAAGAATTCCCAGCAGCTGTCTCAAGGTTATTATTAATTTTTTTCCTTACCTTTTTCCCTATCCCCACAACTCTCCCTCTCTTTTTTCTTTTCTTTCCATTTCCTAAACCAACCCTCCCCCCCTCCTCTTCACCATAAAACTTTTACACCTTCGAATGGTGTTGAAACTATGACATAAGAGACAGGCTCAATGCGGAGAGGAGGTCGGCAGAAAGAAAAAAATAACAAAAACCCAAACAAAAATCCACGGCTACCGAATCCTATTTCTGTCCCAAATAAAAATGGAAAAAAAGAAAACGCCCAAATTCAGAAGAGAGAATTAGCCAAGAAACTGCCAACGAATTAAATAAAATTCAAACAGCGAAAATTTCACCCCGCCCACGTGGAATCCATTCGTATTGTATAGGGCCTCGCAGCTACAAATTTGCTAACAAGTATCCAAGCAAAAAGTAAGAATAAACAAAAACCCAAGTCATTTAAGGATTCCGCCCACTTTACCAAAATTGTCGAAACCTCAATATTCATGGCACCAGATTTACTTCTAACATAAATGCGAATAACATATAAAACTTCGAACAATAAAAATGCGAATACCAACCATATAGAGAATGTCTCAAACATATAGGGTTAAAATATTATAGATGCTAGAAGGACATAAACTGAACATTTACAGATAGGGCACCAAAATTCAGAAATACATATTTCAGGAACACGAGATCTTGAACAAGTAATACGTGTGAAGAGGTGGCTGCAACATGACGGTGGGCCTGCTCTCTTCGATAATGACGTCCGCGAGAACCTGGACAGCGCGATCACCTCACTCTCTGGATAGTTTTCCTATAGGGGCACTCTTGGTGTATATGAAACCCCATTAGAATCTGATGCGATACTCCTTGCCAAGGTCCAAGCTGCCTGTTTCACTGTACAACAGACGTCAGTGATATTTGAAAGAATAGGGCAAAATTTCATGCGCCGTTGAAATGCATGTATGAATTGAGATTGGTGGACGTCACTTTGAACACTTGCTCTGAGCTCTAAGTTGCTATGAAATGTAAGTGGTTATAGAAAAACAAATTGTGGTTTGCTCTGCACATGAAAGCAGCCTACAAAAACGCTCCTCACACGTATTACTCGTTCAAGATTTCGTAGAGCCTAAAATATGCATTTTCGACTATTAATTCCCTATCTCAAAATTGGGGAGTGGGGAAGACCGGGGCCTGGTGGGCTTTCACTTGAACACACAACTTCTGTGAAGTTAAGCAACATCAGGTACGGCTAATCATTGGATGGGTGACCATCAGTGACACACGATCTTCACCCCCCCCCCCCGGACTGATGCGACCATCATACAGCAGTCGACAATCCAGATTCATCCAGGGTCCCAACTCGTCGGCCTCTGGCAATACAGACCCTGGATGGACTTATTGGGTTCCATTAAATAAAAAAAAAAATACACAGTGTGCTGGCTTGTATCGTCTGTAAAATTTTGACCCTAAAGGTTTGAGACACCCTATATAAGGGGGCCATAATGGAATTCATGGCAACATTTTTTTTCCTGTTAAGCATGCGATAATGCTGCAATTCCAGAATACACATTTGAAAGCTTTAAAAAAACCCGTCGGCTTTATCTCTGACTGTCACCACTACATTGGTCTGTTTCAGGAGAGGAACTTCAAGGGGACATTGAAAATCTGTACTATAAGACGTAATATAAAGCATTACAGTTTACAATGAACAAAGGAATGCTCAATACAACTAACATCTCGCTAACACATACAATTTTTAACTTATACTAAAAGAGAAGTAGCATTTTGAAGAAAACACTTCAATACTTGGAAAACAACAATGATGGCTATATTTTAAGCCAGAGCCGGCTCTATCATTTGGAATATCATACGGCTTCACACAAATCTTTAAAGACATTTAACACTATCGCTGGTCAGAAGTCAGCGATAGCTCAATTGGTTAGAAGAGCAATAATAAAGGTCGTGGTCCCCAATTCGAGACCAGGTCGCGAAATCTTTTCCCCCTGTTATTATATGGTCACAGTTATAGTTCAAATTTAAATTCTGCTTATTCCAACTGCCCTTGTTAATTTCTCTGAATTTCCATTTTTTTTCTTCCCATAGGCTTCATCATAATTTCCATTTAGACTACAGACAGGAAAACAAAATACAAGAAATTAGATGTTAAAATGGCTATTAGCCTTGTTTGTTTCCTAATTTAGGATTGAGTTATAGCTTTGTTTCTTTGAAAGATAACCAATTTAGTGTTTGAAATATTATTTTGTTATTTCCTTTATTTTTATTGTGAATTAATACTATGTTAGCAGAGACTAATCGTACCCTTTTGAGTTTGCTGGAGGGGAGTCAGAGGCAACAATTCATTCAACCGAAAATGATGAATAAGGAAAGAAGGTATGGTTATTTTATATTTTCTAAATACTACGCTCGAGAAAATCAATTTTTTGATAAAAAAAATAAAACTGAGGGGTTAATTTCCGCTACTTTCCTATACCTTCTTAGGGAGGATTAATTTCTTGTTTACTTTGAATAGATGACACTACTACTAAAACAATATTGACAGCATTATTAAAACCATATATTTATTATTTAATACCTGTTTGATAAAGTAAATAAAGGGGTCATAAATTTTCCAAGAATTATAGTATTTAATTTTCAAGTATTCTCAATATTTGAATACACAAACTTATTCAAGTAATTTCTTAGCGGGTGGATGTGAGTAATTCAAATAAACAAAGAAGCATCTTAATGAGCCTGACGACTATTGGAAGTATGCATTGTCGTCATGAAACGAAAATTGAGTTATTTGGTCATTAACCTATGAGCTATGTTTATCGACTAAAAAACGAAGCTCATCTAGGAAAAACGCCATCCCAGCTCTCTATTCTTTTACGGGGCTGTTTTACTGCTTCTGGACCTGGAGAACTACTGATAATGAAAACAAAACGACAAACACATCACATTATCGTTATGGATCAATAGTTGATCCAAACTTGAGAAAAATTCGAAAAGATGAGTTAAACTAGGCCTAGAATTTGAAAATATACAGCTTATAAATCATAGATTAGCACAATATAGATTTACATTAGGTAAACCGAAATAGAGTAAGGCTCATCGAATGATTCCGCATTTATTTTTGGCAGGCAGTAATTCATCGTTCGCTGTTATAGGATTTCAATCGAAAGACGATTCATCAACTGACAAGTGAACCCCGGATGACATAGAATTTTGAAGCCAAAGTCTCCAATTAGAAAGAGTAAAAAGTAACTGGAGGAACAAACTGAGGATTTGGTTTCTAGAGAATGAAATTTCACATTTCAACCTGTTTAAATTTTTTCCTAAATCGGTTTCGAATATACCTGTTAACCGGTTTAATGTTTTTTAAATCTTAAACTGTAGAATTATACCCTTGATCTACGTTCACTTTAAACACTGTTTTCAATTCGCCCGCAAACGACTGAAAAGGCTGATTTTTAACCAATATATCTTATAAATTCTAAGATTTCAGTTGCATGCATTAACTAAGCAATCAAATATTAATGGCAAACGATAGCTTAAACCTTTTCTTTTAATGCCAAAAGAACAACAGCATTTCGGCTTGATCGACTAAGCTGTCAACAGGCTCAGCCATCCCTGAAGAAGAAAATATGAATAGAATTAACAAGCACCGAGATTAGTGAGCATGAAATGCCAATAGACGGCCGTCGTCTGCTCCTTAATTAAACTGCTCGCTCCCTTCCTAAAGTCTAAAGACACATTACCGAGCGTGAAGACCAACTTATCACGTTCAATTATCGTCAAAAAATATCTCCTAGACTTTTCTACGACTCTTTCCCAACCCCCTTTATCTCACATCAACATCTACAAGAAAACCATGCCATGGTATGAGTTGGCAAACATCCAAACCGCGCTCTTAAGAAGCCTGATGGAGATTTCTGCAACTTATAATTAAAGATGCCTGATTGGCTGTCAGGGTATTCGACTACGTTTTTAAATAATGTATTAGTACAAATTTTTAATACGAGTTAATGTAGAAAGTTTTAACCTTACTTTAAATCTTGGCTGCTAAGAAAACTTGACAAATCTTTGGTAGTTTCATTATAAAAAAGGATACATACTTCTCCCATTGAGTCATCGTTTCATACAAACAAATAGAAAGGGTCGACAAATTTGACACTCAACTGTTTTCACAATTCCGTTTGATTTGCAATGTACTCTAGACCATTCGTACCCATTTTGCCATAAACAGATCGGCATTGATCGCTTTAACTCCTCCCTTACCCTGCCTGTTTCCAGCACAAACAACCTTCGAGAGAAAGAGAGTTCTCAATCAGAGTGATGACAACGTAAAGTCCAAAAGGGAGTTGAACCGTAAGCGATTATCGATTCTGATCGATCGGGTGGCTGATACAATTTGATACGTTTGCGATAAAGCGGAATGGCGATATTCTGGTCCACGTCACAGTCACTGGAGCTCAGGAGAACAATCGGTTGCTCTTCCGATGACATCCAATGGGACATGTTATCAATACGTATTTTCTGTTATAAATCAAGAACGACGCTAAATGGAACCGTTTAAGGTTTCTAATAACAGATTGTGTTACCGTATCCTAATTAAACAAAGCGGGGCTATTTCAAGCTTAAATGACTTCCTTAATTAACTTAAGCAAAGTTTATTAATCATATTCTCATTTACTTTTGTAAATATGATAACATACTGGCCTAAGACCGTGTAATAAAGATGATGCCAAATACAAATTTGGCGCCAATTTCGAAAAACGCATACGAATTAATATTTATGATAATAACAATATTTCTAATAACAATAGAAATGAAATTCTACCTAATGAAGAAGAGAAAGCCATATGAATAAAATCTTACCTACCAATTTTTTTCGCTCCTCCTGGCACCAGAAATTCAACTCAGATTTCCACGCATCCACACGATCTTCATTATCATATTTTTATTAACAACCTCCTTGCCTCTCACAATTTATGCGCAACACTCTATCGCTGTGTCATCCCAGCAAGTTTAAAGCAAAGGATTAATCTCCATGCTAAAGCCTTTATCGCTCTCTTTTAACTTTGCACCTATTCCCAACAGGAGGGAAGGAATATTAAGGGACCTATACGCTTTTACGACCACAAGTCACGTGACATAAGGAAGTCGGGTAGGATTCCCCCCCCCCCCCCTCTCCCCTACCTCCCACTTCTTCTCAGCCGCACCCTTTGAGCGAACGCCCTCTTGTTAATCAAAACCCGACTTTTCAGGATTACAGAAACTTGATGACGTTTCTAGTTAATTACGCCTTATGTCTTTTAAGTGGTTTCATTTCACCTTTTACACATCGAGACACGAGAATTGCCTTGCTCACGCGCCAGTCATTACGAGGAATTAAACGACTAACCCCCCCTTTTCCTCCACTTCCTCACGACACCTTGCAAAGGGAGAGAGAGAAACGGCCGTTGCCAAATTACACGCGCCGATAAATCGCACGGAGGGTTCTCGCCCATAAATTTCATTAGAACGACGCAGGCAACGTTGATAAAAAATTCTTCTTTCATTTGAAAACAATTAATTTGTTTATTTTAATAGTCGCAGGTATTTGCAAATAAAAGAAACATCCTTTCTGCAGAAGTTAATTCTAATATCCTAGTGTTGGGGAAGAAGAATTGATAACCTAAAGCGATGGTGAGCTTATTTAAATTTTAAATCAGGACGTGCAAAAGTTCATTTTACCAAAAATTATAAGCTTCATAAAATTTCAAGTACTTAAAGAAGGACGTGATTCTCGTAAAGCCATAAATCTTCAGTAATTTAACACGTAAACTTCACTTCACCTTGTACAATATGTAACATTTTAATATCTTAAGACTTTATAGGAAGTCTTTAAATAGCCAAAGAAAAACGATTTTTTCCCACATTTAGCTACATATACAGAATATCCCAAAAGTCCGGTCTCATAGGAAATATTGAGATGTTGCAGATTAAGAATACATACAAATAGTTCAATAACATATAATAGAGCTATATGCAGTACTTATTGAAGGGACATCCAGAACTATTTCAAAATACATTCCACTTCTTTTATGCAAACACTTTCAAACGGCCGCCCTACTTTCACAATACTTTGCACAGCAAGATCAAAGCTTGGAGAATTTACGTTGCTCTTCAACAAATTTCTCATTTCTGGGAAAGATTTCTGGCTGCTTGCTCACTATCTCGTTTATGTACACCAAGAATAACCGCAGCATGTTGCTTCGGAACAGATGTCCATGACGAACGGATGTGTCAAGTGAACGCCACGGCAATGTCGTTTGCGTCAAGTGCGTGAAGTAACCATGAACAGAAGCGAAAAGCGATGCACCCGAGAACCGGGTGACAAAAGCAACGCTCTACGTCAGATATCTGGAATGGCTCTTGTACCATCGTAATAAAAAAGAAAACTTCAAATCTTTTTTTCTGTATATTATGGTATATTACTTCTTGGTAAGCAGTTACTGGGTTTTTTATTAGCGAGTTGCTTACAACATTTTAAATAAATAAATAAATAAATAAATAAATAAATATAACAAGCAAAGCCTTATTAAAATTTGGCTCTATCAAGCGCCCACTCACCAAAAATAAGATAAACGCAGACACCAAAAAAGTGTTGCATATACTTCAAAACGCAGCTGGCTAAGTTTTAATTTACGCAGCCACCGTAAGTTTCAGTTGCTAACGAAGCTAACCAATCAGTAAATTGTTTAAAATATAGAATTAAGATTTTTTTCCAAATGGAAAATCTAAATTTTTGAAAACTCTCAACAAAATAGCCGGAATTTGTGAAGTATCGGTTTGGGTTTTCGAGTTAAACGAACCGTCAAAGCTCAATAGATCGTTCATGTAAACACTTTAATTCACTTAAAGTAGAAAGAATCCAATAAAATAGTTCACCAAACGATTTTGTCCATTGTCACTATGTGAGGAAGAATTTTTTTTTTTTGAGAAATCAGAATATTTTAAAAGTTTTTGGTAAATCGATTTTCATTTTTTAATTTCTTACGTAGCGGAAGAATGGAACTATTTATTGGTATTACCATGTCCGTCTGCCCCTTCATATTTTTTTACAATTTTGATGTAGAAGGTTGAAATTCGGAACATAAGCTTATCTTACAATGAGCATGTAAAACCGATTGGACCGCTAGAGTCGGAGTTACGGGGGTGAGAGTTCGAGGTCAATAGGAATGTAAAGGAGTGAAATTGGGTATGCAGATATCTCTAAACAAGATCTACGTTACTATATAGTTGGGCTGGATAGTGGTCACAAGGTCTTTAGAAACTATTAACGCTTTCAAATGGCATGTGATATGTCATTCGATCGGAAATGATGAGAAACGAAAGAAGATATGTTCCGAGTTCTTTTCCCTTCTTTAAATATTACGTCCGAAAGAATCAAGTTGATTAAAAAAAAAAAAAAAGGAGGGTGGGGCAATTTCCTTGATCCCCGACATTTTCCTATACCCTCCTTGCGGAGGGGGGAGGGATTATTTTCTTGTTGTTAACATGGTTGAGGTTTTTAATTATTAATTTTTAAAAAGTTAGTAAATGTTCACCAACGTTCTTTTTATTCAAAAGTTCTCCTGAAAACGCTATGACTATCTTCGATTGAGTATGAACCAGCATGTTACTACAGAAAAATCTCCCCAAGTGTCAGTGCAAAAATTGCTGAGACTCTGAACCTAATTTGGGCACTCGATAGCATTCCATTACTCGACTATGTTCTTGATACTGGTTTCGCTTTCATATAACCTTTTCACCCATCTTCGCACATTACTCTTATCAAATGTCGCCTTTAATGCACATAACCGAGCCTTTTGTGGATGTTGGCAGTATTACATCCTTCACTGGTCAAGGACTCGATAATTAATTGCTTTTTGCTTCTGCTTCATAATCTAACCTATCTTAATCTAAAATTGGGCACAGACTAATAAGACCCTGAAAACAGCTGAAATTTCGGATCGACACTATCCTTTGTCAAAGCAAAAATTAACCTCTATCCGAAACGTCAGCTGTTTTCAGAGTCTTACCATTGCGTGTCCATTTCTGGTTTACTCCATGGTTTTTATGTCTCGTCCTTCTTTTCTCCTACATCCGTCATTCTAATTTAATCTAGATATATAGAAATTATGTCAATAGCAAATTATTCCTATTTGATGGTATAAAAGCATTCATATTTTTATTTTGGAAAAATGGGAAAGTTGATAGTACATCGTAGGTCTTTAAATTTCTATTATAGACTGGTAAAGGCCAAAGCCGTATGAAAAGTATCTCAAAAGCATACTCCAACTGCAAATAAGTTTATTACGCTTTGCCCAAATTTGAACTTGTTGGCCAAATTTCAAGTATTTGCACCACAAAATAAAAAATTAAAAAACATTATCTAAGTATGGTAGAAGGCCTTAAGAATCGAAATAGATTGTGCAGTAGTGTTTCCCTCGATCCCTGTATTAAAAAGAAAAAATCAAAAACCGAGTGGGCAAAGTCATCCGGGAAAAAGGGGTGACTTGGCCCATATGTATTACTTCATCAGAAACTGGCATCCACTATTTTTTTTGGCATCCTCTCTCAGGTGTTTAAAAAATCTCACCTTGCATTAGGATTATAAATTGAGAATGTTATTTGAACGAAATAATAATAAAAAAAAAAAACAGAAACCATCATAGATAATATAAAAATGAACACAATTTGTCAGCAGTTATTTGGTTGTACAACTAAAAAAAACTGCCAAGACTTTGGCTGATCGGCTTGATAACCTACTGGGAATCGATTGAACTCTTCTCGATGTATTCAATCGATAAAGAAGAGGTCATAGAGATATTACAGCGCACTTATAGAACAACTTATGCAGGTTATCATAGAGTGAGAAACTCAATTTTGAAAAATGGGCAAAGTCACTAAGGTGGGCAAAGTGACCCTGCTTTACGGTACTTAACTCTAGCGGTTTTCTCAATGAGAAAATGATCATAAGAAGTCATAATTTAGGGCTTATTATTGGTAGAAATACGATTAACAATGCATTTTTATGATGATGTAACAATGTATGAATTTCCAGTGTACAGGCTTTCTTTTTAGGAGGTGTTGGTCAAACTTTCTTTGGACAGAATATATTGATATCACCCTTAAAGAATAAAATATAACCCAACTTGTAAAAATTATCCTACTATTTAAAATGATAAATGAGAATTTGGGTTTAGGAGGAGATAAATGAGGTAAAAGGTGGAAAAAAGCCCTGCCCAGGGTCTTAAGTATTAATTGCACGGGCAATTACACACCCTTAATAATGATGGAGCACTCTTGACGCTATCGTCCGCCTTCCTTCCAGTCAACGCAACAATTTAATAAGCCTAATGAAGACACGGGAACGAATTAAATCATGCGGCGGCGGCAACCCATTCACTCTTATGAACAATATCAACGCCATATCTGTTCATTCAAACAGCGCTCGCTCAGAAGCGAAAGGCAAAAGCGTACGGTCTGCCTATCGGCGAACGTAACTCGGCGGCCAAGTCGATTGCTCTTCGTTGCCGGGGCAACGAAAAGCCCAAAATAATGTCCCATCGGCTGTGGCTAAACGACCCAGAAACAGATCCATAAATGGAGTTGAAATTAGGTTCCGCCAACGAGCACCCGAAAAGGCGAAAGGGTTCGGGGGTGGGGGAGGTGCTTTTATGTTCCCTCCCCAACCATCGCCGTGCCGCTCTGTCCGACCGTGGCCGTGAAATCATATGTCAACGACGAACGACTTCAGCGGAAGAAAACGACGAGGAAGAGAAAAGGATAAAAGAGATAAATAAATAATAAAAAAAGAAGACCCAATGGAGTACAATACTAAGCAGAAAGAAGCTCGCTCTCCTTTCTGACACGAGAAAGAAGGAGGGAGGATTTACCGAGTAGATAATTCTGAAAAATTATTCATGATTGCTTTTGATTAACGGGGCCTTCGCAGTCCGCATGAATAATTCCTTTTGACGATGATCCTCTTACGTACATATTGAAAGCTCGTAGAGCTTTGCTGCGGCCGAGGCACTTGGAGCTGTTTAAAAATGTAATTTCACGTGTAATCGAATCGAGGGCGATGAAAATTTGGTAGTTTATTTCAGGGAAAATAGAAATGTTATTTGATATCCCATTACGAGAACCGAGGAGGCGAGTCAAAATTTTTGGACTTCTTAATGAGAATGCCACGTTTGGCTGCTAATTCAATGCACGAGCCTGTTCCTTAATGAAGACCTTGTTAATATGGTTCAGGTCATCTCTAACTTAAATTTAATAATCTAAAATCGGATATTAAAAATTTTAAACGACATTAAATAAGTTTCTTGTTTTTTTCTAATCGTCTCAGCAATTTCTTTAAAGATGTTAAGGAACATTGTTAACTCTTCAAAAACTTACTACGTTGGTAATATTGAATAAATTTAAAATATACAAATTCTAAACATATTTCTACCTAATTTAGAAAAACAGTAGTTAACTTCAGAGATGCACAAATTATTAGATTCAAAAACTGATTATTACATTTTCGCAGTTTTCATATCTTATTGGCCACAAAACTGGTTTGCATTCAACGATGTTAATATTTTATTTAGTTCATAGATCCCCTCTATAGGTCCTAAATTATATATTCCCACTGAGCATTTCTTGCTTCAGAACGTTCGTTTAGTCATATCATTGCAAAGGCATTGGACTCTCACGGAGCGTTACCTGCTTTAACACTCTCGTTTTGTCTTAGCTCTGCTTCCTATAGTCGTGCAAAACAGTCGTTTGAGTTTTTTCTCCTTCATTTTGTAGCCTTTCCTACTATATCATCTCATTGCAATATTCTTCGTCCAAATTCATTCCTCCGTTGAGGCCGTATGGCATTTTGTGCAATTACTACTCCAGCTTGAGCCTTTCAAGCACGTCGATATATAGGGTGTCTCATCTAAAGTGAACCAATAGCCAACTTATTGTACTTTTATGTGAGAGATTTTTATGTGCATTCCATTTCCAAAAAAAAAAGACGTAATTTTCGAATATGGAAGTCAACTTTAAAATGTGCAATGACAACCTCTATTTTTAATGATATTTTCAGATTGTACATAACATTTTTGGAGTTTTTTCAATTGATCCAACCGTTTAGGAGATAGAGGCAGTGAAAGAATGTTAGGATTTAAATAAAAGGCAAAAAACAGAAATTATTCCTAAAAATAACGGATTATAAAATGAATAGCAACGTTTTTATTTGAACATAACATTTTTACAATAATGCAAAACAATGGTTTAAATTGATGAGCAATTTCTGTTTTTTTATTAACAGATAAAAACCCCTCACATAAAAGCACAATAATTCTTCCATTGAAAGTACTCTGTCAGATTTGTATTTTAGAAGTTGGCTATTAGTTCATTTTAGGTATGTTCGCGTTAATCTCTACAAACAACGAAACTGACAGGTGACAAATTTGCATGTTGCTTTTAACTACTTTTTAATTTTTATTGTCAACTTTTTAAAATGAAATTAATTCTCACCTTAAGAAATCTACACATTGGCGCAACGTGTCAATTTTGAGATTCAAAACAAACATGCGAGTACTACTACAAATTGATCCACAGGAAATTTTCAGATAACATTTTGGAGATTGGCGAAGAGAAAATCGAGCAAGACGTAGAATTGTTTTTCTGCCAAATTTTTGTGTACTGTTCAATATCCAGACAGGGTAATAATTCAGAAATTGGCAACAAAGGTAATACTTTCAATGGTTTTGCGAGAGCACAGTAATTGCTTCAAGAAATGACTGTGTTAATATACAGTGTGAGGCGTTTATCTTGAGACAACTGAATATCTCGGAAACTAAGCATTCTACGATAAATGTCCAAAATAAAAAGTGAATTCACACGCATAGACTGTCTCCATAGGATTGCTGCCCCCAAAAGTTTACTTGTGCATTAAAAAAATTTTGAATTTTTGAAATTCTAACTTCGGATTCTTAAAAACCATCAAAAAATAGAACAGGAATGTCTGCAGACCCACTCTCTATCTCTTTGTCTTCATCGGTAAAATTGGGTTCAAAACTTTAAAAGTTCCACACTTTCAGGGTCTCTATCTCCTAAACGTGGGAGGGTAATTTTTTAACTAATGAATTTCCCCCGCGAAATAATTCACTTTTGATTTTGGACATTTTTTCGTACAAAGCTTAGTTTCCGAGATATTCAGTTGTCTCAAGATAAATGCCTCATCCTGTATAATTAACCAACAAATTATGGCATGAGAAAAGTATACAAAGCAGTGGTTAAGAACCTTGGAGATGATGATGCGACGAGATATCCAATCGAGCTTCCAAATTCTCAAGAATTTCCTAGGTTGCCACAATAATGTATTGAACTCAAAGTTGACTCTCCTATCATTCTATTGCGATTATACTGAGCCACCAAAGCTTTGCAATGAAACTAGAATGTATTTGAAAAATATGCATTACCACGTAAATGGTGGTACTATCCTCACTGGCTGTACAAAAAAAACTCATTAAGCGCTGATCATCGCATTCCAATCGAATATAATCATATTCCACTTCCTTTCAAACGAATCCAGTTTCCGAAAGGGCTTGCATTTGCTATCAACAGTTCATTAAAAGTAGCGGGAGTCAATTTGGAAAATCCGTAGTTTTCATATGCACAACTATATGTAGCATTATCACGCGATAAATCTCTAGATAACCTTTCCTTCCATGCTCCTGGCGGATCAATAAAAATGTTGTTTACAAAAGAATCTTGGTAGATAACTAACTGCATATTAGTTTTTTAAGTGTACAATGTATTAACATATTGATAATACATTCACGTTTTGCATTTTCAATAATAAATCCTATATAGTTAGTCAATTTAGCAACAAAAAACCTTCATTTACCCTAAACAACCTGGCATCGCTATATTCAACCAATCCGGGCGAAGCCAGATACCTTCCTTAGTAGTTGTAGTAAAGGAAAAAGTAATTTTGAGATGCCAAGGAATATATTTCCGGTAATTCAAACACTTACCATAAATAAAAAGTATTTAAACACGTTCTTTTTTAAACGTATTACAGACCAAGGAGTAGTGTTTTTAAAATCGATTTTTCTAAAATATTGTAACGCGCGCAATTATTTTACAACAACCTCAAACTAAAGCCAATTAAAATCACTGGTATCACTCTCTCAAAGCATCCCCAATCTTGTATTACATCATTCAAACCTAATCTCAAATTCACGATAATTTAAAAAAATAATTTAAATGTTTATAAACGTTATTCAGTAGAGATACGAGACCAATTTACGTCTTTCTCGTTGGCTTCGGTAGTGATAAAACAATAATAATGAGCAGGAATACTTTATTTCCTTTTTTTGGGAATTCTAAAGTTTTCACGAATAACATTTTATCAATAATACTCCAATAATGAATTTTCATCAGCATTGTTTGCGAACATAAAGAGATAGGTAGGATAAGATGATTCATGAATTTTTCGTCGAAAGAGTTCATTTTCGGTGCGAAAAAGATTAAGTCAATAGGTGAAATAACATAGGAGAAGAAACCGGAAAATAAAAACGCACAACTTCCTGCTAACAGTTTTATTATTAATGAAGATGATGAACACGTCAAGAGAAACTGTGAAACTCTCACGAAAAGCATGCAAGACAGAATCAAGGTGATTATAAAGAACAAAGGATAGCATCACATTAAATATTAAAACTTGTAAGTGACAGTAAATTTTAAGTGAGGCGTTTTAAAAATTCTTTTTCAGAAACTGCACACTTTTATATAGAAAAAAAATTAATTAGATATGAGCAATGCCCATTTATCAGTTTCAATTTTTTTAAAAAAATTTATGAAGATTTTAGTTGCGTTATTAATACGTAATCCCTGCACAACATATCAAAATTATACGTAACACTCAATTCTGTGACTTTCGAAAGTTTTATAGCAAGAATTCTGTTTTTTTGGCAATTTCTAAAGCAAACCAAAATTTCCATGATCATTTCAATTTAATATTTCTTATAATACAATATTCAATAACCGCCTTCATTTTCTTCTGTATGCAAAACGAGTTTATCAAACAATTAGATAACACAAGCCAAGAATCGCATCAATTTACTCCTAAAATTTTATTAGCACCTGGGAATTAACTATTTTGGGCGGGTTAAATATGCGCGAAATTGGAGGAAGGTTGTGAGGGGCAACATAAAATGGGAAACGGTTGAGGACTGGAGCGCCGAAATTGGCCGTATACAGTTGCGATCAATGGATCAATGGGTCGGTGAGCATAATGTCGTTTGATATATGAGCGCCAGCAAATGAAATCGAGCGAACCAATTACAAGAGATAACAGGAGGTCCCAAAACTACTGCTCTCTTCCAACTATCACCATCCATGATCATTATCAAGAGAGAACGGGAAGGGGGGGGGGGGGCAAGGCAATCTCGCCGAGAATCGAGCTAATTATCGGTTCAAATGCGCGGAAAATGAAAACGAAGTCTACAGGGGAGGTTCAAAAGAGTTACACTTATTACAAAATGTTTTCCCCGCCGAACATATCAGATTCCAGTGCTATTATCGAAACCATGTTTTTCGGAAGAAAGAAAGAAAAAAAAAGGGCATACTTAATGGCTAAGTTAAAACGAAAAGGGAATTAAATGTATACTTACACTGGGATTCGCTTGCAGTGTTCGCTGAGTAGAAATGTAATCAACTTTCCTACGATGTCATGTTTTCCCTTCTTCGATAACTTAGTTGTTGGAGTGAGAAAAGAGAAAATGAGAAAGAGCGCGATGGAGTGTTAAGGAGGAGAGAGAGAGAGAGAGAGAGAGAGAGAGAGAGAGAGAAAAGCAATCAAAAGTCCAATTAACACCGAAAGGAGACGAGCTTCGAATATCAAGAGTTTCCGATGAAACGGCGATAAGGCAAAGAGAAACAGAGAGACAAAGTGTTCGATGTTCAGGGTAAAAGGCCAATATTGGTTGTGGACGGAGTTTGAGCGCGGAACTTTAATATTCCGCTTCTTTGAAGTATAAACGCAATATACACATAGCAATGGACAGCAAAAGATATGTCCGATATATATAGACACCAAAGAATATATTGAGTTCTTTTTCTTAAATCATCTCCACAGTACGTTCACAGGTACATATATAAACATGGATATATATTCATATAAAAAGCGTCATATAAATCTTCGTAATATAAATAGTGTTCTCAAAAATCAGTCAAGCTGTTTTGTAGAAAATATTCAAGTAGAAAAAATGTTCGTTTGAAAGGGCGTTTGTTTTTTGTTTTTTTTTAAAAATCCTGTCGTATCAAAAAAACCGTAAACAGTACTATCAAATAAAAACCACAAAACACAGGCAAAGTTTCTGATGCGATCTGTTCCAATTCCCTCTCAAACAGAAGTTAGCGGCTCCGGCGGAAGCAACTCGTGACAGACAAGACTCTCGCAAAGTGAACCTACGTATTCCCCGGTAAAGATAAGTTTCGAGCTGGCAGAGGAACTCGTGGCCTCCACGCGTGCGCAGAAACGACAGAAACGCCCGCCTACCACGCCACTGCACGGCGCGACACAACCCGTGTGCGGTGAAGGCCAAACAAGGCGCGAAGGCCTCCTCCCCCCAGTTCGGCCACGAAACGAGTCGATCGTCGGGCGGTTGGACCTACCGAGGAGTCTCCCGCAGCAGCAGCAGATGCGACTGGGAGGGCGGTGCGGTAACAAACAACGAGCGGCAAAAGTCAGCGTGTTGCACACTGTTGCACGAGGAACCGCAACCCGAGAGCGAAGAAGACGACGACCTCCACCTTCAATCATTCCAGCGGGGGCTTTATTAAAACTGCCCCCTCCCCTTCGTTAATGTAATGAGAGTGAACTGCAACGTCGTCTAATGAAACTCATTAGTCTACATAAAAAGAGTCGACTGTTATTTTTCTCCGTCTTTTTCCCATAATGCTGATATGATTCAAGGCGACAGCCCAGGCATGCGAGCGGCGAAATTAAGAGGCAAACAAGTCGACGGTTCATCGTCGAAATAAATTCCCTTTCATTATGAATGGGGAGGAAAAACCCCAACAACTTAATATGTAAGAAACTCCGGAAGCTTTTAATTTTCGTAGAAAAATGTTTTTTTATGATAACCATAAACTCACAACGAATAAAAATTTTCCTTAAGAAGATATAAAGAAGACGTAAACAGAAAAGTCGTGAATCTTACACAATAATGAATTCCAAATTCCAATTATGATAATTCACTCCTTCCGTTCAAGCATAACTGACTCTCTTCACTTCACTCTGACTCTCTACCGTATCCTAATCAAAACAAGAGCCATTAGCGCCTAAATATGCAGAATCTGACATTGAGAAACTGAAACAAGATGAGAAAAATTATTTAAACAAACTTTGACAGCTTCCCCGCTTTTGAACCTGAGAACAAAACGGATCCCATATGACGATAGCGAACTTAGCAAATTGTCACGTGCAAATAGAGTCGCTCAAGTTGTCACCTGCATTAGAGTTGATTGTCATTTCAAAGCTGTCGGTTTCCATCTGATATGACATTTGCAGGAATCGCTTACCCGTGACTAAATGTGCGATCCAAATTAAGTCAATACGCGTAAGAGAATTCCGGTTTAAAATCGCGTAAGTTAATTCGCCAAGTCTAAGTTCATTCTCTTCAAATTAAAGAAATAAAACTGCATATTTTACTTTGGAATTCGCCTCTTACAACATCATCTTTGAAACATCATCACTGGCTCTACAAATGAAACGCTACCGTTTGCGCATAGGCAATCAACATGTCCAGAGATTTCGATACTGCCATGTTTACTTTTACTAATTAACGGTTTTTCTTCATAATGGACAAGTTTTTCAAATATCACTAAGAAATGAGTACAATCAATTTTAATCTAAAATATGAGGCGTGTTTTTTAACTAACCGTTTTGATACAAGGATGATTTTTTTTAACACCTTAATTGCGATCTGAAAGCCTGGACTTTAATCTACTTTTCAACATAATTTCCACCTATATTAAGACACTTATCGTATCGTACGACCAGTTTCTGAATTCCTTCCTCATAGAAATCGACCGCCTGATTTGCTAACCACCCAGCACGGTCGTTTTGATATCTTCTTCGTTGTCTTGGGCCGGCCAGGTGGCCGAGAGGGCTAGGGCGTAGGCTTTCTAGTTCTCGAGTCCGCCTGGTCGTGGGTTCGAATCCCGCCGTGGGCATGGATGTTTGTGTTTGTCCCGGGCTGCGTACAGATATAACTTGTGTAAAAGGCGCAAAATGACCTTAGTAGTCGACGCCAAATTTCTAATAAACCAACCAACCAACCGTTGTCTTGGCCTCTCCTGCCAAGGTGCTTCTTTAAGTGCAAAAACAAATAATAACCACTGGGCGCTAGGTCAGGGCTATACGGAGTATGATCAAGTTGTTCCCAGCCAAATGACGCGATGAGATCTTGGATTCGATGAGCCACGTGTGGACGAGCATTGTCGTAAAGCAAAACGGAAATAGCGTTTTCTCCATACACTTCACTAATCTGCTGATGAATTTCGGTTGCCTTCACGTCTCTTATACAGGGTGATTATAAAGTCACTATACATTTTGGTGAAATCATTAACGAATTTCATTTATTTGCACACCCAAACACACCCAAAGTGAATGTGTGGATGGGAGTTACACAGTCAAAGGTCTATGGGCCATTCATGCTTGCCGAGGGGACTATCAATGGTACCGTGTACCTCGACATGTTGGAGCAATTCCTGGAGCCACAATTGCGAGATGAAGGATTTAGTATACCGTTGTGTTCCAACAGGATGGGGTACGATCCCATTTGGCCAACATCGTTCGGGACTAACTGAATCACGCATCCCCAGGCAGATGGATTGGTCAGGGCTCGCCAAGACTGTGGGCTCCAGTCCTCAGATTTGTCCCCCATGGATTTCAAGGTGTACCAGGTCAGGATTACGCACCATTGCACAGCTGAAACAACGGATTACAGCCACGGTGGAGGATATTACACCGGCTATGTTGCGCAATGTTTTCCGGGCTACGGTGGAACGCTGGGAGCTGTGTCGGGATGTGCAAGGGGGACACATTGAAATTTACTAAGAATGTATCCTGGTATGATATCTGGTTGATGCATACTGCAATTGCTGCAATAAAACGGAGTTTTCACCAAAATGTATAGTGACTTTATAATCACCCTGTATTCAAGAAACGAATGACAGCACGTATTTCACAATCGGAGGGATATTCAATGAGGATGGATTTCAGAAGCTGGCCGTACGATACGATAAATACCTTAATATAGATGGAAATTATGCTTTAAAGTAGATTAAGGTTTAGGCTTTCATATAAAAATTAAAGTATTAAAAAAATTGTCCTTGTTTTTTTTTTTAATATCAAAACGGTGCGATTAGAACGGCATTTATCCTTAACAATTACGACCGAACATTGCAACAGATTAGGCCTACTGACACTCCTAACCCCTACTGCAAGCTCCAATCTAAGGAAAATCTATACAGTGTGTCCTAGAAGTCCGGACACAGAATATTGAAATTGCAGATTGAGAATACACACACATGAATAAGCACTATATAGCGAGGACATCGCTTTTGTTTCGCGCAACAAATGCCCAAATTCATGTCCGTCTTGAGCCTTGCAGGTATTGATACGATCAAGAAAACCTAGTTGTAAATTACCTAACATTATTAATAACACACAAAATTAATTCATTTGTTCAGTTATTCCAACGTTCTTATTGGCTATAATTAAGCTGCATGTATATTATAATCATTCTACATCTGCAACATTTCAATATTCCCTACGTGTCCGGACTTTTGGAGCCCCTGCAGAGCTACAGCAACCCGTCTTACCTAGTAAATTACGCGTGGGAATCGTTAATCAATGCATCTCAGATGAGGCAGTAAATAGATACAAGCACCTTCGCGTACAATACCGTCTAGTCTGGAAGAAGCTTTAGCTGCGACCCATGTCAAAAATGTTTAAAAGATAAACAGAAAGTAACAATCTATTCATTCTTGACGAATCGATTGTTTTATGACATGCCATTATCTTGTTATTCTTTTTACACCACCTCTACCAACACCTCCTAGAAAGAAAGCCTCACAACTGAAACGTCATATATTGTTATATCATCACAACCATATGATTGGTAGGGCTTATTTCTACCAATCATAAGCCCTACATTAGGTCGACTTATGATGATGTAACAATGCATGACTTTTCAGTTGTGAGGCTTTCTTTCAAGGAGGTGTTGCCTCTACCGTGACCACCGAGAGAGAAGGCCTCTGCGATGAAACGTAATACATTGTTACATCATCATAGATAGTGCATTGTTATTCGTATTTCAACCAATAATAAGCCCTGAATTAGCACTATCTATGACGATGTAACAACGTATTAAATTTCAATGCGGAGGCCTTCTCTCTCGGTGGTCACGCCTCTACTCAAAGCCTGAGCGCGAAAACGTCATACATTGTTACATCATATACGGTAGGGTCGTAGCCCACGAGAAAGACAGGCCTGGGCACTCAAAAGTCACCTGACCACAGTAGTCTGAGTAACAATCCAAGCTTCATTGTTTCCAACAAACGAAAAAATACTAATTGTTAAATTCCGAGTTGGAGACAATGAAAGTTGGATTGTTGATCAGACTACTATGGTCAGGTTACTTTTGAGTACCCAGGCCTGTCTTTCTCGTGGGCTAAGCGGTAGGGTATTGTTAATCATATTTCAACCAATAATAAGCCTGAAATTGTCCTAACCGTAGGTGATGTAACAATGTAAGATTTTTCCGGCAGGCTTTCTCTCTAGGCGGTATTGATTCTTTACGGTCACTGTTTTAGTACGTGAAGGGGTTTAGAGAAGAACCTGAAAAGTTGATACAACCGACCTTGATGGTCATATTTCTGAAAATAGAATTTGAAAAAGTTAATCCGTTTTCAAGATATCGTGCAGACTAAGCGTGCATTCTTATAAGTAGCTTTCTGCTAAAACTGCTAATAAAAGAATTTAATTATCAGTTGCCCAAGCTTGAAAGTGTATCCACACAGACACTTTGCCCAATAATAAGTATATTATTAATTACCTATTCACTCAAGAAGCCCTCGGTAAATCAGATGCCCTGTCTTGCTTCTCACGGGTTTCACTGCTTCGATCAATATCTTCACTGAGACTGTTTCTCGGAAAGTTTGATCCACTGTTATCTCAACAATAATGTAATCTGTATCCTATCCCATATTAGATATTCCACTCATGCAGGCAATCAATTAGACACCATTCATTCCATCCATTCACTACACCATCTGCTTTAATTTTGTAATTTTACGTCAATTTTAAATTGAAGTTTCGATTTCTAAATTATATGTCACTAACGAAAATCTCAAACCTATGCTTCATTGAAATACATCAATAACATTGACTTTTATATATCTCACCCAACAACTAATCTATAATGTTAACGATTCTGTTCTACCATTGTTCACTGACCACCATCTCTTAAGTATCCTGTTAAAGGCGGGAAATAAGGCTAAAAATAGTCGGTCATCATCGCCGAAAGCAGTATTATAGGACTTCAATCTTTTTAATTCCAGTAGACAATGTACTGAGACAACCAACTTTAAGTCTAACAATGGCGGGATGTATATTGTGGCCACAGATATATAGTAAATAGATCGCCAGAGCTTGAGGTTTAGCATTGTTGCTAGTAAAGCCACTTTCCGCCATCTTACCTCACTTCACCTTTCAAGTCATATCACAAACATACTTGAACATAAAGATTCAACACGAAGTAAAGGCATTAAATAATGGAAAAATTGTTCATAGATCAGTTTATAATAGATTGACCATCTTTAAAAATTTATAGTTATTTTTACACCACTTCTACTTAAATGTCATCATTTGTGAATATTTATTTTATTTGCACTCACATGCCAAAAGTCATGGGTCTTTTTGTATGGGTGAAAAGTTACTGGTGTTTTTGTTAGCCTGTTACTTGCATTATTAAAAAAAAGTCTATTCTTAAAGTCTTTTTTAAATATATTTTTCAAATTTTATTTGAAACGATTCATGTTAAATATTCATAGTCTAAAAAATATAGACTGCTTTTCTGTGAGAAAGGAAACAAGATTATCAATAATCCTTAGGTGAAAAAAAAACAAAAACGAATAACTGATGGGTATAATAAATACATAATTAATTTAATTGAAATTTAAATAACATGATATTAAACAAAAATTACAAATTGATCTCTAAATCCAACTGCAGAATAGCCCTACCTAAACATAATTTCTAGCGGCTATAATTTAAAATAGTTGGAAAATTTTTTCATAAAATCATAAGAACGCGTACAGCATAATCTTTGTAGTGAAGCAATATGGCGCGCTTGGCTTCATCGAAGAGGCGGGTTCTAGCGATCTATTTACTATATATCTGTGATTGAGGCGGACGTTTAATCCAAGGTAGGCTCCTCGTCATATCTAGATTCACCAGTGAAGATCAATTCTTTATTTTTCTTGTATAGTGTTAAAGACGAAGAGAAAATTCTATCAGAAGCGTAAATTATTCTCCAGGCGTTAATGGGCAATTGTTTTGAAGATAACCTGATTATTATATGACTCGGACAAATTCAACAGAGTAAAACCTGTGTCTATAAATCCGTAATTATAGACGGCCTTGTATTTTACAATAAACAGGCAAGTATAGTTCCCACATGTAAACAATTAGTTAGTAACTTACACACAGGATTCAAATCAACTGACCCTGTAAACAAGCCAATATCCTAATGACCAATCTCTTTATCCCAAACTCATGTTACGACTCTTCATGGTATTCATAATTTGAATAGCAAACTTTTTTAAATGTTTCATCGGTGCCACAACGTGTAAAAGTCAGCTAATTTAAAATTTCGGACCCATTCAGCTCAAGTCAGCTGAGATATGGATTACTCCTCACCCTTTCCTTTTTTTCAATTACCAAACAGAAGCTCGCTACAGAAGCTTTTAAATCGATAATTTTGAAAGCAGCCGCGTTTTTTGTTCCTTCTTAT
This sequence comes from Rhysida immarginata, assembly GCA_023313115.1. Taxonomy (NCBI): domain Eukaryota; kingdom Metazoa; phylum Arthropoda; class Chilopoda; order Scolopendromorpha; family Scolopendridae; genus Rhysida; species Rhysida immarginata. The sequence continues at coordinate 2,522,404 of JAHWFO010020357.1, forward strand.
TTTAATTTCCTAAACTTTCCCTAACATCTAAAAACGCCGCCATATTACTTTTTCGTCCCATTTATCCCTTACACCCTCCCATTCCCGATGCACACAAGAGTCTAATTATCACACCCAAGCACATCATTCATAATCGTCCACCTGCTACTAAGAGAACAGCCGTCGTCATAGCCCCTCCCACAGGCAACCCCTAGAACACTCATTAACCCTACCCTTCCTCTTTGTCAGCCTTAGCAGGGAGGAAAGAAAAAGCGGTTTTGCATCTTTCTATTTTTATATTAAAAAAAAAACTGGGAACCCCCACCCCCGCAAGAAAACCCATGAAAATTAATCTCGCCCCAAGACAAAAATACATTTTCGTTTTTCCTTTCCCTGGCGCCACCACTCCCACTTTCTCAATAAATAAGAAATTTTCCGTCTCTTGCAAAAACAATCGCAATCAATTAGCCTTAATTGATTCAGCTCGAGAAAGGGTTTCGAAATTTAATTGGCAACAGGTTTTAAAACGAGGCAACCCTTTTTTAAAAATAAAATAAACTGCAAACCAATCAGAGCTGAGTGGCCACCGAAGCCAAAGTTAGACACTCTTTCACATGACAACAACAACAACAGCAACAGCTTCAATTAAATCAGAAAACTCAAGGTTCATTTCGATCCAATTTCACAAAATACCAGCTGCCTTCAACTCGCTCGTCAGCCATTTAATTCGATTCCAGTTACCAACTCGTTTCCTTACCACCCCCTCCCTCCTCCTTCTGTAGCAGATAATGACATCGCAGAGAATTCGACGCTATTTTCAAAACAAGGCGATCCTAAACGAGTTAGAAAAGATAGAAATCCAATAAATAAACACCGTCCACACTTACGTTACAAAGCAATTCCCTTAGAAGAAGACAAAGAGCTTTCATCGAAGATATTACTCCACCATAACGTCGTAAATACTGCAAATAAAGAAAACATCCTGTTCACGACGCCAGATTAAAGAGCTCTGCAATGACGCAGAAAGTTTATCGAATGCGAAGTCGTTAACCGACACGGGGAAAGGGTTCAATATGAGGAACTGAAAATAAAAATTATTATCGATTATCGAGAGCTAAATCTCGTTTTCCGCAAATGAAAAATGCAAAATTCAATAGTCTTTTTTTACGGAATGTGTTTTAAGAGTTAACAAACACGGCTAAACACTGGCTTTCCTATCTTGGGGGATGACATAGGAAAACGCTGAAGTTGCTCAATCATGGTCATCAGAAGACAACCAACAATGATTCCGATTCAATTCTAAAGAACTTAATAGGGAACCTAGAATAAAAAGTTGAGCGCCTCTACTCTCTCAGGAAGATTTTTCACTAGCTTTTGGGATTTTCTTCCATTCTTCCCCAAGACCGCTGATGAGTTCACTCACAGAAATTGGACTAGGGTTCAGTCCCTTAGCCCGGAGTCATCACTCCAATTCACTCTACAAGTGTACTGAGACTCTGTGCAGAATAGCCCATTTCTTCAATCCCTATCTCTTCAAACCATTCATGTATACACCCGACTTTGTGACAAAAAACATTGTTCGTTACAAAAATGGTTCACTCCCAAAGTGTTGCCATAATTTTTGCAGTGCAAAAGTATGTAAAAAGTCAAAGTAAATTGGAGACATCAAGTTGCTGCTGCTGAAAACCAACTTGGAGCAACCCAAACCATGATCACGAGCCCCATACCATGATACCGCGTCCTCCAAACTTCAAAGTGCGCACCACGCAGGCAAGCATGAAGCGTTCTCTAGATCCAAACTCCACTATTTGATTGCCAGAATGCGTATCGAGATTCGTGGCTGCATAAGACATGTTTCCATTGTTCCATGATATAGTTTCGATAACCTGTACACTATTTTAAACGTCATTCAGCATTGATCTTGCTATTGTAAGGCTTATTAACTTTCTTGAGCAACCCACATAGCATCAATATGAATCACAAATGAGCCAAGTAGACATATAAATTAAAGCACGTAACATTATTTTGAAAGGGCGTCCGGACACTATTGACCACGAAGCGATGTTGCTGGCAAAAATGTCACGTATTCGTGCTGGTAACGACATCATGATAAAGTTCATCTTCATCATCTACAGGTTTCAAGATCTCTGTTGAGAAAAATCACTTTTTCGAAAAAGAACAAAAGGGCCATCTATGTGGGTAGATATAATAACTAATTAATTTAAAATTCATAATTATTTCATGGAAAAATAATATAACCCTCTTTTACACTGTTCAATTACATTAACATGAGCATCTTCCAAAAGGAGACATAGAATGTCCATAGGCTATACTGTGCATTTACGAAGATTCCACATTGAAATTACATAAGGCTTGAATTTAATGGTAAAGTGAACACAGAAAGGTAAACGACTTGGAAAATCGCAAGATTATCTGCTATCGGGCCAAAGTGGCAGCATTCCGGAAACAACGAACTCTGAAATGTTTTCGTGCTGCAGCAGTGATGATGTACCAGAGAACCAATTGGCGCGCTACTAAACTGAACAACTGACCATCGAAATAGGGTGACAGAAAGGTCTACAAAACAATGACCCAGCGAACCCTGTTAAGCATTCAATTTCGAAGATGATGCTCCGCAAAAAAAAACAAAAAAACTCTAGTTTGCGCACCAATATCGGGACTGAATCCTGGCCGAGCAGCAACAGGTAGCCTTCTCCGATGAACTCATGATTCTTGCATCACCGTGTGGACGGACGGTAACGTATTCAGAAAACAAACACCAAGATAAATGGTGGAGAAGCGATACAGTTTGGGGAATGTATTCACGGCATGGCCTGGATCAACTGATACTTATGGAAATACTTACTTCCCAGTCGTAGCCGAGAAAGAACGCCTATGACGATGACCACGTTCCCTGAGGGTGGTGATAATGCGACATGCCATACCGCCAGAACCGTTCGTGAGACTGTGGGATCAAATCAACACTCTTGGTGAAGAATGGAAGAAAACTGCTGACGCTATCTACCAAAATATGGTGGACAGTCTTCTTCGGAGAATAGAGGCGGTAATAAAAACAAAGGAAGTTCAACCATATTCATGTTCGTGAAATCAGAGTTGCAGTGGAAAAGTATAGGTATCCGGATTCTTTTCATCGCATATATTCTTTTGATTCAATATATTTTGAATTTGGTTAACATATTTAAAGGCCTTGAAAATACATTATTATACTGCATATAGGGAATTTTCTCTTTGGTATTATATAAGAGAAAATTCCCTGAAGGAAAGTTCTATGGAGTAGCGGGTTTAAGATGTCAGCTTTGAGTGTAGCGATCTGGAAAACCACCTCTTTAGTGACGGATAACGCGGAATGTGCATAAGAAATTATACCGAAAATATATGCTGCTAGTGTGTTAACATTTCGTTAAGTTTTATCTTTATTTTCCGCAAGTATTAACGAATCCTGAATTAGTATGAGCTTTGGTATACTAAAATACACATATACCAACTTTTTTTTGTCACATCGAGTTCGTGTACGATTATTAAAGAAACCAAGAAGCTGATCTTTTGCGTGATTATTTAAACCTACCAACTTCCTATCGATTTTCGTTAGGATACCAATGTACGTCAATGTCGAAGTAAATAACACGGCAATTAAAAAAAACAACGAACGTAAAGATAAGAGCGATAAAAAAAGAAAAATTAGCTTCGAAAACTTGTTGTAGAAAAGATGGCAAAAAACCCATTTCAACAGTTACACCGAATAAAGAGAACGACTCTCTGATGCTCGTCACGAGCCGTAATTCAATTTCCGGCATTACTTCCGGCCCAAAGAGACAAGTTTCTTATCAGAGCTCGGCGTTGAGTCGGAGAGGAAGCCTCCAACACCACCACCCACAACAACAACTAACTCTCTTTAATTTCTACCCATAATGGAGAAAGGAAAAAAATAAACGAGAAAGCGGCAAAGAAAAAGGCAACGACCCCTACATGAAGCCAAGAGAAAAGAACCAATTTAAACTTAAACCTCTTTTCTTTTAATATCATTTCCTGACATTATACTGCAGTTTACATCCTCATAAGCTCATTATTCTCTCCAAATTAGAAAAACAATTCTACCTCTTCTTGTTTTTATCCGACGATTTCCATTAAATGAATCTGCGAAATCTCCACTCCTATTTTGAAGAGACCCCTTAAAAATCTTAAGAGGAAAAAGTTAATTTTTTTAATCCCATCGTATTCTTTTTGACAGTAAAATTAAAAAAGGAGTAAACTTGTTGCGTTGGATGTTATGAGTAAACTAAAGTTGGATGTTATGAGTAAACTGGTTATGAGTAAACTACAGGAAACTAAAGCACCAACCCATTAATGAACGGATTTCCATAGGAATGTACTTAAACTGGAACTAGTATCGTATCTATATAATGCTGATTCTCTATACCTTATCCTATGGTGTTTCTTGGGCGGTTTGGTCTAGCTCGCAACCGGCGCTCAGACACGTCCCAAAGATGTTCAACTGAGTCGACTAGTCGAGATTCCAAAGATTAAATCAAGGCTTTGGGCCGACCAGTCGAGTGCATTCACTCGGTAATGGACTTTGTTTTATCAACAAGCGTATTGACCAGTTGAAAATAAAAAGAGTCAATTCCAAATTGTTGCCACAGGGTAGGGAAAAAGGAAACTGTCCAATATTGCTTCCTAGCCTTCAGAGTTTCAGATATAAAAAACCAGAAAAGCAAATCAAAGAAAAACAGACCCACACGAGAACTCGTCCTCCGCCGAATTTTATAATGGGAGCAATTCAATCCGGAAAGTAATACACGTCTGGCATACGCCAAGCCCATCAGGTTGCACAAAATGCGCTTTCGTTGTTCCACTGTCTACCACTATAATGGACACGGACAGCGTTCCATGCAGTAATCATTGGCTTAGGCATTGCAACTCGCCCATGCAATCCAAAAGCAAACACCTCTCGAAATCGCTTTCCGATATTAAAACGAAAATCTGTACCACAACTTCTAACGAAGTCCGCCGGTTTGACGTTACCACACGTCGGCGGCATCGGCAACCCTTATAGGGTAAATTTTTTCGACTTACATAATCGGAATTTGGGTTTTATAACTTCCTCATATTCCATTTTTCCGCTATACTTTTCACTGTTCCACATGGTATCTGGAACGTGCTAGAAATCTGAAGAATGGAATAACCAAATCAGTGAGCACCGATAGTTATGCCCCAAATATATCCATTTCAATAGCTGTAGCTGGTATACGCGTCTACTGAGCGCTCACGGCCCTTTTAAAGGTTCATAACGTGTACTGGTGATTTATGGGCGATCCTAGTTAGTTTCGCTGGGGGTGTGAGCAATAAAGTGTAAGTTTCCATATAAAGAATAAAGATACAAGCTGATGTGGCCATACACCTTAAACAGTTAAACCTTCTGCAAATTGAATTAAGGAAAGTCATTAAGAACCCCATTCAAAGCTCATCTCAGCCTTTAAAAGATTTTGATTTAAAATTCCTTGTAAAATTTATCAGCAACATCCTATCCGTTTAATTAAAATTTTAAAAACATCCCCGGTTGCTTATATATTCCGCTCCGTTTCCTAACGATGATAAAACTGATATTAAAATTTAAAGAAACAACAACGCAGATGGTCGTCAACGTTTCACAAAAGGTAAGCGAGAAAATACTACTCTCTAAGGACTCCAATGATAGACTTCACAAAAAATTCTGTCACTCATGATCGATTTGATCCACTCCATAAAAAAAAAACAAACGATACCAACAAAAATGTTGTTTCTCTATTAAAAAACACCGAAAGACGCTAATGTCAATGACAAAGCGTGACGGCTCCTCAATACGCTGTCTAACTGTGGAACCGATTCACATGTTTTTCCTCCTTGCCATCGTTTTTTATTTTTTAAATTTTTTTTAAAAAGACAGTCACAAGCCCAAAAAGTATTTTTATTCTCTTCTTAGAGTCTCTGTGGAGCGGGAAATTGGTGAGAAAAAAATAAACATTTCCACCCAAACAACAAAGAACTCTTCTCCTCCTCTTTCCTTCCTTCCTTCCTTCCTTTTCTCTTTTTCTTATCTTTCCAGGAGCGAAGAAAACAGTTCCCTCGTAATGAGGAAGATGGATGGGCAACACAACGAGGTGAAGAGATCGAAATTTCCTCCTCTCCTCTTAACGCCCTTCGCCACTCCACTCCCTTCGAAGAGGATGGGTGAAGGAGAAATAAAATAAAACAGTCAGCCACAGCAGTAGCAGCAGCAGCAGTTTAAAAAATAAGGAGAGAGAAAAAAAAACGTTCCACGGTGGCGAATTCCGTTTTATTTCGCGATCGTCTGTTTCGTTTTAACGACCCTCCTTCCCTTTTCTCAGGCGCTGCCGTGAACACGTCCGCGGGGACAACGACCTCTGGCTTCCTCATCGAGTCCAAGTCCTATCCTGCAGGAAAAACACCCATAATTCTTTTTCTCACTGCTAAAGAAGACTTGTACGACACTTCATACTAAACAATCTATGATTTCTCATATAATTAAAGACTGAAAATACAAGGTATACTGTCAGGCTAAAAAAAAAAGTCGTACAGTTTAATATTTAATTGGGCTGCCTTTCGCATGGATGGCGACGTGCATTCGCCGTGGCATGCATTCAACAAGTTCGTGGACCTTCTGTACATCTTTTTTGTTCAGTGGTCCAGTAATTTTTCGCTTAGATCCTGGAGTGATACGGAGAGAATAGAACCTCTCAGTATGCCCCTCTCCCATACATTTCAAAGACTTTCTATAGAACTAACATCAGGACTTGGTAGCCAGTTCATGTGTTGTTGAAATGACTGATCGTTAGACCAGAATCATTCGAGCTTGGCGAATCTTGGCTTAGTCATCCTGGAATATTTCAGTATGATCACGAAAGAACTCGTTCATGGATGGCATAAATTGGTCATTCAGTATATTCAAATACTCGGCGGACGTCCTTCTATTGTTGCATAACGTTGCAGAACCCAGACCAGATCATCACACTGCTGATTCCACAGGCTTAGATCACATGAATAGGGTAAACCTGGATTTATAATACCACATGACTTTTTTCCACCGCTCCAGACAAATTTTTGAGCTCCCGGGGGAACAGTAATCATATTTGTCTGATTGACAAGCCGTTTTCTTGTGGCAGAGAACCTGCTTAGTCCCATTCCTTTAAGTTCCCGTCGTCCTGATTGTGCGTATGGATATGCTTTTGACTCCTCTGTTATATTTCCCCGTCAATTCTAATGAGAAATCTCTTCAGTTCGCCTTCACCATGTGTCTTAATGATCTTCGGTCACGATTATTCAGAATTTTTGTTCCGACCACAGTTACTCCTCGAGGTTGATGGTTCAGATCATTCCTTCCAATGGGGCTTTAATAATACGTTGAACAAGTCTTGTTCCAGTTCTACTAATTGGCACAGCAATCTCTTTGAGCGTTTTCTCCGCTTGGAATAGACCAACAATTACTCCCTTCTGAAATCTAGGTGAGATCTTTTCAGCGACTAGGTGCTGCGTCTACAGACATCGTTCTTCCAAACAAATGCAGGACAAGTTAAAAGAAGTATTGATTGCGCAAATTCGCACGTGACTATAGTAGTAAACTCTTAGTATTGGAATATTTGACTTTTACATATGTGACATTTTGCCTCGGTCTAGAGATACATTCATGTAGGTAGCATAAGATATTCACTTGTGTCACAACAACAGATGAGATAGAATTGTGGTTTGTCATAGAGCGAGCTACTCCATCGATGCGTTTCAAACGTTCAAGTCAGACAACACAGAGGATGGCCACGGAAACTCACCGATGAAAACGATACAAAACAAACTGACATCATTGAATAACATCACGGAAATCGCCACGACGTGAAGAACGGTTTCATTGAGGTGAAAATTCGGTAAATACCCAATTTCACAAAATAATTCTTTCTTTTGTGTACAAATCCTTTTATGGCGAGGAGAAAATCGTTTTGAAAGGTCAGACGCAATGGATCCATTTGTTTATCCTTAAACGTCGATCAATAAAGAGCAGGCTTTTCGGATATTCCTTAATTGCCCGCAAAGATTAAAGCTGCTCGCGGTTAAATTAGCCAAACAAAGGGAAACAAACATTCTAAATAATGTTCACCTACTCTTCTATTATTCATCGAGAAGCTTAGGAACCCAACTTCCACTCCGCTTTCAGGCTGCACTGTGGAGCATCAGTGCTGAGATGAAAGCAAGCGAGATTCGTCGCCGAACACCACAGAATGACAATAGTCACAGCAGATAACTTTAGTGTGACATTATTGCACGACAATGGATCGGTATAAGAGGTGTTCGCAAAGATCGCCTTGGATGAAAGCCTGAAGCAGCGAATCTACAATGAACTGTCTACGTGGAAATTGGAGCAACTCTCTCTACACTGTAAATGTCGCCAGCTACAGTTCAACGTCGCAAGTATCGTTCACTGTGCTTGTGAGGTTCGTTTACACGTATGGTCAGCCACTTACATTTTCTCTTCAGACCACCGTCTCCAAATTCAAAGAACAGTTTATGCAACCCAGTCTAATTTCTACCGCAATACGACGCAAAGATCATCCAGATATACACAGCCCAATAATTGAACTTCCTCGAATATAGCCACCTGTTTATCGAAACTTTCACTCCTTAAGCTTCGTTCTTACACGAAATAGCATAAGCAATCATTTTTCGTGGCCTCAAATAATGTAATAAAATCGTGTTTTATTTCCACAATTTTATCGGTGAAATCGTGTTTATTTCCAAATTATATTAAAGTTATCTGATGTAGACGATGTTCAGGGTAGGATCTTATTTAGCAATCTCAGTGACATTTAGAGTTATAGCAGTACATTTTCGCTGTTCCCAGCTCATCGGACGGCTTATACAGAGAGTAATTCTAAAACAAACTGAGCTCAGTGGCCTAAGGAATAAAGTTAGGTTTGGAAGAAGTACTTTGTGTACGGAACAAGTGAAAATTTAAGTCCGACGCCTGCAATCTAAAGGTTCATGATATCACCAGCTTTAGTTGAATAAGAACATCTTTCTGGGCTGCACTTTTTCAAAACTTTGAACTTTTTTTTATGTAAAAGTTTTTCCATTGAGCAGACTTACTGTTCTTCATCATATTGGCCCATTGTATAGTCCCATAGCCCTGTTCTGAGAATTTTTGCTCCATGGAATGAAGTTGAGAACATTTATCCATGATTCATATATCGCAATCCGATTAGCTTGTGGATATAGAAGAGTCATATACCAAAAAGCAGCGGTGTTCCGGAGATAGTACAAAAACGCAATAGAAATGCTACTTCATTTTCTGTAGACCGAGAGAAAATTGGTGGAAGCTTTATCAAATGCTTTATCAAGACCCCAAATGCTTTATCACAACCTTTCAAGCTGGTGGAAGCAGCGTTACAGTTTGGGGAAGATTTTCCTGGCATAAAAGTGAAGTTAGAGCACTCCAATATGGTGATTACATGAAGATGAAAAACGAAAGAAAAAATCCCGCGACTTGGATTCGAATTAGGGACCAGAAGGATCTAACTCGCCGCCTCTACCAACTAGGCCACCACTTACATGATACTCCAAGTATTAGCAAAACGGCGCATCGACAAGATGAACAACCAAGGAAGACAGCAGTTATCTGGAGTGCTTTTTGCGTGAAAAACTACCAAAATTGGATTTTGAGTTGAATTCATTTCTCTTCTTGAGATCTTTGGTTTGCAGCAAAATGGCGCATCAACTAGATGAAGAATCAAGGAAGGCTGCTCATTGGGCTTCCATTCTGAGTACCTGATACACTTTAGGACATTTGGAGACAGCCTTGCTACGGCAACCCAGTTGGTAGAGGCAACGAGCCAAATATACGTGGTCTCTGGTTCGAATCTAGGTCGCGGATTTTTTCTTTTCGTTTTTCATCTTCATTTAATTACCAATTTGCACCTAAAAACAAAATCCGCCTAAGCAAGATAACTCAAATTTTGGCGGACTAGTTCTGCCCTATCCATATTACCCATTTGACACAATACCATTTTGATTATCATTTATTAAGAATTTTGCTGCATTTTTTTATTGGGAAAACATTTTGTGAGTATAGTAAGTTGTAATTAGGCCTTTCATTCTGATTTATACGATTCTGTTCGACTACACATACAACACGACAAGGTGTGATGGTAGAGGATGAGAGAACATGAAAACAAGTCAATAAGCTGTATAAAAGAGAAGAAACATTAGTTTAAGAACAGAAATAATGAAGAAAAAGGGTGGAGAGAAACTGTCAGCTGTTTTTAATTGCTTCGATCCCCCCTTCCCAACAGATCTTATTTTTCTCCTCTTGAACGGTTGACGCCTGCGGTGCTTTGAAGAAGGCGAAGCGTAACTTCCTGAGAAACGTACGATAGAAGCTTTGAAGAAGAACCACAGTTAAAACCCGAAATTCAAAAACCTCTCCGCGGAGCAATTTTCAACATTAAGACCTAGATTCCACAAAATGAAAAATGTAAGGCACCAAACATTACGTTAACATTTCATTATAAATGAGCCAGGCTTTGCTCCAAATTCAAACTTTGCTACGGACAGAGGTTTCCCATAAAGGTGGACAAGCTCCGGCCGATTCTAAACGAAAGAGTATCGAATATCAAATAACGAAGAACCATTCCCTCGAGAGAAATAACGCTTTCCTTCTCGTCTCAGAACGTTAGCTAAAAGGTTATATTGTGAGCGTGTGGGGTGTAAAGGGATGATGGCGACGGTGGTTTACAAAGGCAACCGGAGAGAAGGCGCCTCTCCTATTTTCAGTGAAACCCAATGGAAGGCATCCCATCTCCACACTTCCTTGGACCATTGGGAATTCTTTCTACCCACCCTTCTCAACTCGGCTCCTTCACAGATAAAATAAAGGTAGAGGAAGGGAGGGTGATAGAGACCAATGCTCTGGCACGGTGCCCATACGTGAAATGCCCGTCTCCTTCTTTTCCGTCACCGACTTGTGGCCATTTACAAGCGAATCCACTCTGGCAAAAGGAATAACCCCTCCATTCCCCATCCTCCTCGTGCCACCTTACTTACACTCGCCAGATGAATGTAAGAGACTTTTCTGATTCCCTTTGCTCTGCGTAGAAATCAATAGGCTCAAGGAAAAAAAATGCGAGGAGGAGGGTGGGTGGGAAGAAAGAGTCCCCCAAATGCAATCAACTTATAAAAACCACAAGCGCCGCGTAGGAGATAAAAAGAGAAATAAAGTAGAATAAGGGAGGAGTCAAAGTATTCATCTAAAAATAGGAGACAAGAGACGGGGAAAAAATTCTTTTCACCAATCGATACACAACACTCATAATTTTGTGCACATCACCATCGCCTTCCTTGTTTTAAGAAAATTTGTTCTATAAAGGCGTCGCTTGGAATATCCAATGAGGTTTCGTCAGCCCATCAAGAATATGAAGCGCCATTTAAAATCCAATTACTTCAGCAACTTGGGTCCCTTATAGCATGTATTTTAAGACGCGTCACTGAAGCGGTGCTAGATTTTATTCAAACATTTCTCACACCTATCTTATCTATTCTTTATTCAACTTTATAGAGCATTATGCATTCATTTGGGATTTTGCTTCAGTGCTTCTAGAATTCTAGATACGCTGAACAATCTTTTGAAATCGGACACCTGTGCTGATGAACACATGATGCAACCCTTTGACGTAATGACAGCCAGCGGAGACCAATGTGACATAGTCTCCACCAATGTCAGATAACAAGGTTCCGGTTTGATGAAGTGTTTCTGGGAGCCTCTCACACGCTCGCATTCTATATTCTAATTAATCCAAGAGATGATGTTACTATTGCAATACCTGTATGTTCACGTCTTCAATCCAAGCAATACAGCTCGGCAAGGTCGTTATCCTGCTAATGGATAAGCTGCCTTTCATCGAATTTGCTGCCAGTGTAAGAAGCTTATTAATTGTCCACGATGTCAACGCGGAGTATTTATAGTTCCATCAACTACAAGCAATGGACCAACCACTAAACCAAGAAAAGAAGCGAATATTTTAAGAGTGGAAAATGAAAGAGAAAATTCTGCGACCTAGGATCGAAACAGGGACCACAAGCAGCCAGCTTTTGGCTTCTATCGTTGAGTCACCGCGAATATTGACACAGGACTCACTTTGAATGAAAGTTGGCGGGTATGTAAACCTCATAGGGGTATATGAAAAACACTTTTCAGTTGCGGGAACCAAAGCTTTAAGAGGGTGAAATTCGCCCTTAAACATCGCAGCGAGTTTCTTTTTTTAAAAAATAACTCCGTGACTATCGGAGATAAAAATTATTTTCAATTACAGCCATATAGCACTTCAAAGGAGCTTTCCAAATATGTGTATCAGTCACCTCCCTCCTCTTCCAAATATTTCTCCTCCCCCCACACCCCTACATAGTAAGAGGTAACTTTTTTCTTAGAGTTTTTCTACTACACTTAAAATACTCTTTTAATTATGCCATTTCATTAACTCTTGAAAGACCCCAGAAGTACAAAATACATTGTACATATGCCACGCGCTTCTACCTACGTGGCATGGTGTGTTGCTTTAGAAATCACTTTAATTATTAGTATATAATAAATTAATAAGATGCGAGCAAGTACAATCTTCGTGAGTTTATATAGTGTTTTTTTAAAATATATTCCTGTATATATAATGTAATATACCAAGTCTCGTAGCGAAGTATTTGCATATTCGATCATCATATTTATTCATTAGTCATAAATTATTACACATGCTGGTTGTTCTACTGGATCAATGATAAGCAAAGCAAGCATTTTCTAGAAACACGCGCCAATTTGGATATTATATATACACAGAGATTTAATTAATTGATTAATTAATCAATTTTATTTTGGAGTTATAAAATAAAACATTAAATTCCATTTAGCAAATCTATTTGTTAACCATTGTTCCAATGCCGCTCGAATAAAATTTCTAAAGCAACACGCCGCGCCACGTAGGCATATGGTACAATGTACTTTGTACTTCTGGATTTTATCGAGGGTCAATGAAGGTCACAAGATATTAAGTATTATAGTCTTTTTAAATGGAACAATGAAAGGGGTATTTTAAGTGTAATAGAAAAAAAAAGTTATCTATGTGGGGTTGGGGATAAATTTTTCAAGGAGGAATAGGATGACAGTTATACATATTCAGATAACTCCTCTGTAGTGCTATATGTCTGTATTTGAAAATAATTTTTTATCATCGATAGTTACAGAGTAATCTTTAAAAAACGAAAATCACTGCGATTCTTAGGGATGAATTCATCCCCTTAAAGGCTTTGGTTGTCGCAATTGAAAACGGTTTTTCATAGGCCCGTCTGGGGTCTAAATACTCATCAAGTTTCATTCAAATCAGGGTGTATCACTTGAAGAGGTTCCCTTGTAAGTAGTCAAATTTGAAGCCCAAATCGCACCTGGCTCGATTCCAGAAACGACGAGACGGAAGCATTTTCTACCAAATTTTAGAGCATTTTCTTCAGTTTATCATTATTACTTTATCATGAGAAACAAGACCAGATCATCACATTATTCTGGGACCGCGCACTTTAGTAGATGTCATTCTTCTGTCTTAAGCCACACTCAAGTTCTCCATGAAAAGGATTCTTCACATCCGACACTCAGCATCACCTCATTCCTGTGTATTCCTGTATTAATTTTGTTTCTTTCAAAATAAACCGCGAAAACGAAGAAATTTGAGCATACATAGCCATACAAAGACTCCATTGTTAAAGCGGATAGGCTATGTGGGATTCCCTTGTTAGTTGACATATTAAAACAAAACTGAAAACTTATGAACGCTAATGTATCAGAAGGATTATTTGAAATTGGAGGCTCATCTAAGCGTTCTGTTCCTTGTTTTACATAAAGACCGCGTGTTGGTAAGCGCTACTATAAGTTCTCCCACAGATAATAGAAGCTCTTGTTTCTTGTAACAACTGAATATGCCACCATCCAAGTATCTTAGCGGCTCCAAAGACGTGTAGTGATAAACTGTTATGTCGCCTCCTTAATGCAGGTGTCGGTTAATACCGCCCAAACTTAGAGCGGTAATATATGTATTGTCCGAAAGTGGAAAGCCACAGGAGCGGAACTGACCGACAAATCAGTCTCTCTTAATCAGGTTAGTCAGTCAAAAGTGGCGTACCACAACGGTACAACTATAGCAGGAACTCCAGCAAACACCTTTGCGAATCGCAGGGAACTGCATGGTTTACATTACAAAGTTCTACGTTACTGCCCATAAACCAAAGATCATCATTGTTCACACTAAACGTCGTCTTGCCTATACTCTGTCCAACGAAAGAAAACCTGGGCGTGTCCAGTTAGATTTCCAATTTCTATTGTTAAACATTGTTAATTTTATTTAGCAACAATGTCTAAATAACATTGAACGCTTTATAGTAGCGCATTGAGAACTTATAGTAGCGCTTTATAGTGATCTTTATGTAAAGCAAGGAATAGAACGCTTAAATGAGCCTCCAATTTCAAATAATCCTTCTGATACATTAGCGTTCATAAGTTTTCAGTTTTGTTTTAATATGTCAACTAACAAGGGAATCCCACATAGCCTATCCGCTTTAACAATGGAGTCTTTGTATGGCTATGTATGCTCAAAGAAACAAAATTTCGCACTCTCTTATTTTGCAAGAATCTATAGTAGCTTCAGATGAATAACATATTTCAATATGGTGGAAATCTGTGACATACATATTCGAGGGATTCCCTTGTAAGTTAAATGCTGGTAAATTAAATGCTTATTGTTTCTGGAGGAAAAAATTTCGTGACCTGAGATGGAAACAGGGATACGATTTCTCGTGTTTTACGAATTGAGATATCTCGAACACTCGTACAGCAATGCTATCTCAATATGTCTTATGGACTCCCAGCAGTCACATGCTAATCAGATGGCAGAGCAGGCAATAACGGTAACCGTGGGCCCCGGTGCGAGCCCAGATCAAGAAATGTTTCCTTCCTATCCTATCTTAGAACAATTCTGAGACAAATACAAACATCATTCCCACAATTGGATTCGATCCCGCGATCAGACGAAATCGAGAACTGGGAAAGCCTATGTCCCCGCTGACCCGCCCGGCAAAAAAAATTCTAAATCGTCTTATTTTGTCATTTGAATATTCAAGTTTTTTCCTATCATGCATTATCCGGGCAGGGATCATTAAATTCGTGCATGTTGTTATCCACAAGTTATTTTATTTAAAAAGACCATTTTCTGTTTTTCTTTTTTATTCTTTTTTGGAGAGAAGGTCGTCGCTGTGCATGAGCTGAAGAAGCCAACTTTAAAGTCAATTTTTTTCAGCTCCATTTGCAAGCAAATTGAAGTTATTCCGCGAATTAAATAGGCCCCCTTTTACAGAAGACTTTTGGGCATTTCCTTTGTAAGTCTAATATAACATCCTACTTAAATATTCATATTCTCAAGAACCTTCCTGCAAAAAAAGTAAATAAATGCAGGAAAGGGAGAAAGGTAGGTTAAACAGGGCAACTGAATCTCTATTTTTTTTAATGAACCCCCGCTGAGGACGATGGCGATGACAAGGCCAAGGAAGATCAAGCCAATGACAAACGGCCGTGGATTTACCTCGACTCGGTCTGTCCAAAAGGCAGCACCGTGATTTGTAAAGGGAGGGAGGTCATACCGTCAACTTAATTCCCCTTACCCAGCAGCCCACCCTCTGTTCAACAGCTGCAACGTTCATACTTAAGCCCAAGTAAGAAAAGGAATGAAGGGGAAAAAGAGATAAGGTTCCTTATGATATAGGTAGGGAAATAATGACTTCTAATAATATCCTCTCGCTCGTTTTTTCCCCTCATCCTATCTTCAACCCCTCGACCCTAATTAACGACGCTTCTCTTAGCCATCTTCCCGTCGTCTTTATTTAAAGAAACAATTATTGACTTAATACGTCTCTCTTAATGACTAGAGAAGGAGGAGAGGAAAAATCCTCGGTATGGAGAAAAATTCTGGGGCTCATACAATTAGACAGACAACTTCATCCGAATGTGGTGCTTCCACGGGGCGAAAAAAAAGCATTCTCCACATTACTAAGTTCTTATACACATAACCGTAGGGAATTGAGAGTCAATGACGGTAGAGAGGAAGAGTAATCATCCCAAATTGCCAAGAAATTCGTTTCCCACGGCTACATTCATTTCCACTCTCTCCTCATAAGAACCACAAAAAACAGAACACACGAAAACCCTCTACCAGTTAAACCAATCCGCTTCCGAATCGCTAGCCTAAGATTTCAATAGTCAACCGAGCAAATGCATAAATAACAACAACAACAACAACACTAATAATAATAAAGGAAGAAAAAAATTAAAATTTAAAGCCAAACTGATGATGAATGCAGCAGCCGTTTCAAAATCTTCTTTCCCGAATTCAAACTCGAGAGAGGCCGATTCAAAAAACGTTTATTCCAAACGATGCAAATCTCCCGCCTAAATCCCTTTCGCATGCGCTCGACTATCGGTATTAACGGCCCTTCCCCACAGACGCAATCAGTCACCGATAATCCCTTCCTTCTCCCAACCAAATCCTCTAATCCTTGCCCCTTCATTATTGATATTTATTGTTCTTGGCGTCGACTCCTCTGCTCTTTTGATCGATGCTCCCGTCCTCCCGTCCGGAACGGGCGACTGCTCCGAAACCTCGAAAGACCCGCTGACAAGCCCAACCCAATAAGAAAACGGAATAAATAACAATATGAGATTGGACAAAGGAAAACAACAAAAGCGGTAACAAACCATCCTGTGTACATCAAAACCCACAGCCAATTTACTTACAAAGAGCTTTAAAAGAGGAACGCCAATAAGAATGCAACGCAGATTCTTTCTTAGTTCTTCGCAAAAGCAACCATCGATATTATAACTTATTCTTTTAGCTCGCTATATTGCTCAAGAGCGTGTCGTGCACATTACAGTCTGTTTCATAATTTATTGGACACTTCAAAAATGCAAAACTACGCGGTGGTTTTTGAAAAAACAATCCTATATGTTTACTTTACCATTACACTAACACCTGTGAACAAATAATATGTAAACAGCACTGCGTAATAAAATACTATACAATATTTTCTGCGAAAAGTACATTCCGACTGTTTCACATTTCATTCGACATAATAGCAATACAATAACCTTTGATATGAAAGAAATAGAAAGTGTTCTTAGAACTTAATAGAAGCACCATTGCCCTTTATAACTTCAAAAATTCGTTTAGGCATGGAAGAAAAGTAAGTTTTGGAATACTTCTGGTTCAATATTGTACCAGGCATTGATGATTGACTGATGAAAACTGCTTCCCATCTTCATATACCCGTCTAACCAAGATACCCCAAAGGTTCTCGATGGAGTTAAGATCCGGGCTACGTGCGGGCCATGTAATAACCTTGATGTTTTGTTGTTGAAGCCACCGTTGTGTTGCTCTTGATCGGTGACAGGGCGCGTTGTCCTGCTGCAAAATCCAGTTCTCTCCACAGATATTCTTGGCAAATGGTAACACATGTTCCTCGAGAACTTCCTGGTACTGTTTAGAAGCCATTCGCCCGGAGACGATTGCTAGTGGTGTTGTTCCGTTGTAGGAAAACCCACCCCAAACCATAACACCACTACCATCTTGCACACGTTTAGAAAACAGTTTAGATTCCATCCGGAGATCACGCCAGTAGTTCTGAAAACCATCGGGTCCATCAAGATTAAATTTCTTTTCGTCTGTAAAAAGAACTTCCATCCATTGGTCTGTCCAGCTCATATGATCATGAGCCCATGCAAGGCGATGTTCTTTATGTTGTTGGGGCAGGGGTGGTTTGGCCTTTCTTTTAGCGTATTTTACGTGGTCGGTTGATGAGAGTACTCTCCACACAGTTGTGCGAGATATCGAACCGGGTAATTGAGCGGCTATTTGTGAGGTAGACTGTCCTGTGTTGCATGCCTGTTTAACAATTGCACGTTTCATACGAGGCGTCAGTTTTGGTTTGGGTCGTCGTTTCTTTGTCACTCGTGGGTTTGCTTCCTGTTTGAGAAACCAGGCAACTGTACTTTTAGCTGTACTTTTCACAACAGAAATCTCTCGAATAGACTTTCCATTCCGCGATGGACGCGAATAATTTGTTTGTCAGCATCACTTAATGTCTTTCGTGGACACATTTTCAAGAGTATGATGAACAAATTGAATTAGTCTTGTCTACACATTCTAATGAGCCTATTCCATTTGTAGGGGGGTTGGGTTTTTAACAAAATGGGTGGGAACATTATCAGTTAGTAGGTAGAAAACGTATGTCCAATGAAATGTGAAACAGTCGGAATGTACTTTTAACAGAAAATATTGTATAGTATTTTATTACGCAGTGCTGTTTACATATTATTTGTTCACATGTGTTAGTGTAATGGTAAAGTAAACATATAGGATTGCTTTGTCAAAAACCACCGCGTGGTTTTGCATTTTTGAAGTGTCCAATAAATTATGAAACAGACTGTACACTAGTCGATAGCAAAAAGTCAAAAAACACTTTAAACCAAAATCATTCATAAAATGCTGCATTACCTATTGTTTTTTTTTTGCGAATAAATAATTGCTTATGGCAAAATGGCTTTTTTTTTGGTGAGCGCACTAATAACTGTACGAGGTGTTCTATAATAAGTGCTAAGCTTTTTTTTTTTGTTTTGTAAAACAGGATAGAACGCTTAGAGCAGAGATACTGCACCAAGTCTTGCCGAAACAATTCGCAAGATATGTCAGAAAAACCCAATTAAAGAAGTCATTCGACCGATTCAAAAATGGCCAACTTCTGTGGAGTGACCAGCGTTTGGGAGGTCGCAATCACCTCGTAGCTGTCATTGAAGAAGTTCGTAATTTAATAATGTAAGATCGCCGTTTGAAAATATAGGAAATTGATGATGAGGTTTTAAGCAGAAAAGGCAATGTTACAAAGAGTTCAGGTCGATACGCGGAGAGAATTTTTATTGAGCGTTTCCTTAGCCTTCTTTGCAAAACGCGTTGAAAAGCACAATCTGTCGCATAACAATTTGTCTGCTGCGTAGTTACACTTGAGAATTTTCGCTAAGAGGCCTGTGAAATTAATGTTGAAAGTATGTCAAGGATGTAGAGGGTGAGCACAAAGTCTTTCTCTGATAGAAAAATTAATAAAAAAAATTATTTCAGAAAAATACATATCGTTTCTTTGTATTCTGATCTCCATCTCAAAAACTTTTTCTTCACATCGTTAGTACACTTCAACATGTGCATCATTCGTAGTTCTGAGAACTAGACGATATTCAATTTCTCGCCACGTATTCGCCAGTATGTCTTCTGTTACCGTCAATATCGCATTCCTTATTCTTGCCATTAATGTGTTCATATCGGGGACAGGTGTAGAAACATTCCCCCACAGGAAAAAGTCTAAGGGTGTTATCTCCGGAGAACGTGGGGGCCATGCTGCAGAACCATTTCTTCTGAACCATCGGTTGAATTGAGGAATTCACGAACTGATAATGCTATTTTCACTACGACCGATGTTAATGCCAGCAGTTCAATGTTTGAAATTGAATAAACACTTAACAAAAATTATTAAATGGCTTTTAACTTACTCTAATTCCCTAATTTGCTTAACTTTGTTAGGTTATAGCAAATTAAAAAATAATGTTAGTTGCTAAGGGCTGTCCAAGGCTTGCAAATTGTGCCCCTTAACTATCAAGCTGAGGAGTAAATGATTTCATAAGAATTTATTGGAAGGAAAAGACATCATGTGTAATGGCACAAAGGTAAAAAAACAGCAAGTTCTTAAGACTGCGCTGTCTCTTCCATCTGTCTTCTGCAACCGATTCATAAAAGATGGGAAAAGGAGTGCACAACAAAGGGACGAGACAGAAGACCAATTTCCGCTTGATACA
Organism: Rhysida immarginata; assembly: GCA_023313115.1. Lineage (NCBI taxonomy): Eukaryota > Metazoa > Arthropoda > Chilopoda > Scolopendromorpha > Scolopendridae > Rhysida > Rhysida immarginata. The sequence continues at coordinate 2,542,361 of JAHWFO010020357.1, forward strand.
CATTCATCCATCATTCAAAATACTAAAGGCAAAACTCGCCCCTTGCCCATCAATTTCTGATACCCAACACTCTTTTTCTGCACTCCTCATTTCTTATGTCCATCAGTCTTACAAAAAAAGAAGAAAAAAAAAAGCCCAAGAAACTTGATGCCACAACAGATAACGATATAAAAATAGAAAAAAAATAATAGGGCATCTTCTTGTAAAATGGGAATCTTGGTCTCGTTCTCTTTCAAATATGCTTACCCTCATCGATATTAGGGAAGAAGAAAAGGACCCTCATGGAAACTATTTCTTCTCCTCCTTTTCTTTTTCTTTTTTTTATTTTTTTATTTTTTTTTGCTTCTTGGTACCAGCCAATCAGGGTCAAAACTTTGGGAAAAACGATAGCACTTTGTTGTTTCTCCTCCTTTTAAAATGGATGGACGCCGAAGAAAACGAGCGAGAGGCTCAATTTATCGTGCAGCGGGAGCAACTAAGCAAACATAATTAACTTGGCCCCCTTTAGTCGGGGGAGGAAGAACCCAATATATTAAAACTCAGATATCATCAATAGAAGCAGCATGAAAAGCCTTGGGGATAAGATTTTAAAATAAACAACGTATCGTTTATGTATTACTGTCAACCTATTAATTTTTAAACCACTCCTTCACTGCTAGTCGATTAAAATAAATTGCCAAATTTAAGATAGTGGTCTCGTGCCTATATTTAAGCATTCACAATGAACGACAAATAAATCTGAGGCTTCATAAATAAACATCTTAACCAGTTGAGAATGCGAAAGCTTTCATCACCAAACGAACTGAAAAGGTTTATGAGGAAATTCAACGTGAAAATGTGAATGGATACATGTGATCGATGTGAATGGTGAGTAAATTAGATTTTTATGAGCAACTTTGAGTGAAATAAACACAAGTTTGAGAATGGGTGAATAGTCTTTAAGATAGTGAGAGTATATAAAGTAGGTGCTCGAGAATAAAGCGTGAAACCATAAAAGCAGAATATTTATGTATGAATTATATAAATTAAAAAACTCTAGGCCGCAAGTTTAAGTAACGAAACCACATGCAAATATTATTTGGCAATAAGCTATTTCGTGTTTCATACTATTGTTGTAATATGGCTCTCATTTGTTGAGTTATAAATCGTATCTCAGTGTTTATATAATTATATTTAAACTCCGCCTTGAATAACGAGTGAATACCGCACTTCATATCATCTGGTTGATATAATTTGTAATATGTAATAATAATAATAATAATAATAATAATAATAATAATAATAATAATAATTGAATATCATATGTAATATCTCCGAAAGGATTGGTCCAATTTTGAATTTTTTTTTCAAATGTATGCTTATTACTGAGTCTACTATATCTATATTAATAAAAGTCAATGTGTGTCTGTCTGTCTCGTCTATTTCTAAATTCAACAATTCAAGCTAATAATACTATCTACAACAAGCCAACAAAATCAACCAATAATCCACTCTTACTTACTTACTTACTTTTCAAACCCGCTTCTCCGTTAGGGTCGTGGGGGCAGCAGCCCTATGGAGGATCTCCAGCGATCGCGATCTTCCGCCATCAGGCGCATGTCCTCCCTGGTAATACCCAAGCGACTCGAACCCAGATTCTCTATGTAGTCTAGCTACCTGGTTATAGGCCGACCCTTTGGTCTCTTACCCACCGGCTTGGAAAATAACAACTGCCTAGAAAGACCAGTTTGCGACATCCGTATCACGTGGCCATACCAGCGCAAATGAGATCTCTCAATGCGGAGAAGTAGCGGCTCAACAACTAAAGACTCCCTTATTGTGCTGTTATGCACTTTATCTAGTAGAGTAACACCTGCTACACCTCTCAGAAATCTCATTTCGGCCGCTTGTACCCGCGATCGCACACTCTTTCGGTCATTACCCAAGCCTCATGACCATAGGTGAGAATGGGGACAAAGATAGATTTGAAGACGGAGAGCTTGGCTCTTTCATCTGACACAGCTTGCTGCACCGATCCGAGCATCCACTCTTACACGGAACTGTATTATCTATCCACAAAGCGCAGGGACACTCATTAAAAGTAGCGGGAGTCAATTTGGAGTCCGTGATTATCACATGGACAACTGTAGCATGCTCACGCGTTGGTTTTCCAGAACACTTTTTTCATCTATACTCCTGGTGGATAAACAAAAATGTCTACAAAAGTGTCTTCGAAGATTTAAGTTTTTTTCGATAATACATTCACGGTTTGCATTTTTAATAATTAAACTCAACAAAGAAGCCTTAATTTACTTTAAACAAATTTACCTCATATCCAACAAACTTGAGCTAAATGAATTACCTTAAACGGGTGAATAAAATTATTAGTGCATATTTTAAGGACTTGCAGTGGATTGCGCAGATTTTATCAGTGAAAACACCACACCTCTTTCATGCAACGGGTTTTTTCCAAGAAATAACAACCCTGGAAAAATCATGAGTGATCTCTGGTGAATTTAACCCTGTACAGTTAATCAAAGCTGGCAAATTTTACCCTAAACAACCTGCATATTCAATCAACCCGAGAGAACCGGGTATTACTGTAGTGTACATATATACGTCACTTCGGTATGGGCTACAATATATTGAGATATGGAATATCGATGATCGATAGAATGATTTTTTGAGCACTTGTCAATAAAAAAAAATCATTCATTTTATGTGTACTAACTGTGAAACTGTTTTGGTTATATTTAGCTATGACTCGCCATTTTCGAAATATAGCAGATTTCGGAAATTCTGTTTTTTGACTGATATCTCGGGAACTATTGGTCGCACAAAAATTTGGAATGCGATATCTGTAATCAGCGATGAAAAACTCATTAATTTCATAAACCGTATGTCACCCACCTTAAAAAAATGTGCGGACGAACAGAAATATAGGACTCAGTAAAAAACTTTTTAAAGTCATTGAAAATGTGAGAAAATGTTTTTTTTAACATCTTCATAACACGATTCTCAATTTTATTACTTACATAGGTTGCTGTAGTTAATATTATTATTATTCTAAAAAGAGGAAGATCCAGCCATCGGAAATCGACTGTTTACTCCATCAATTAGTTCCATTTCAGCTGTTTTTCGCAACGTCCAATCAGACAAACTAGAGGGGAAAATCAGGAATACAAAAAAATCCAAATGTCAGCCAAATGCAATTTTGCTTCCCCCTTTTCTCCAAATGCTAACGTAAGGTCTTCCGGCGCAGTAGCTGGTCACGTGGTATCGTTCAAAGCGCCTTCCCACTCCAAATCCCTTTCCTTCCAACATCCTCACCCAGACCCCATCACCGCGAATAACAACCTACGAGAAGCAGAATAACGATACAAATAAGGAAACTCCACTCTCGCCTCTTTCAGAATCAAAGCGAAATTTAAAGAACACGCTTAAAAAAGAAAAAAAAAAAAAGAAGTCCTGAGAGAGCTTTCAGCTACCCATTCCGTCTTTCCAAAGTGGAAGAATTAATTGAAACTCACGTGACCATACCTAATTGTAGGGACGGCGCTACAGCAAAAGAGATGACGACCGTCACCTTTCCCCTACTGCACTTGACAAACACATCGAACGAATCGCTCTCTCTACCCTCCCTGTGCGTGTCTTCGAGACCAAGTGAAAGCAATTGGTAGACTTCGTGAAGGGAGACTCCACCATCAAATCGAAATAAAAAGAAATAATAAATAAATAAAGCGGAAGATGGAAGCAAAAAAGAAAAAAAAAAAGGAAAGCAACGCCAACATTTCTATTTCGTACGTGTCAACACAAGTTTTGTGTTGTGAGCATCCAAGTGGAAGGAAAAAGGCACGTCAAACATTTAAATTTGACGGAGCAAAAACGTTAATCTGACTAAACCAATGTAAAAGCAAGGATTCCTTAATAAAATAAAAGCAGTCACCAGAAAATTAAATGTGCACGTGCGTTAAATTTTATGACAAACATAAAAGATCGTAACTCAAACTTAAAAGAAGATACTATCTCAAAAAAAAGATATCTTAATTGATTTTCGCGACAGTTTTCGGCAGTAATCAATAATGTCGAACATCAACAAGAGGATCTGCGAGATCAAAATCTGAAGAAAACTGCCCGAACCAATGACCTTTCAAGCAATTGCACCGATTAACATATAAAATACAGAATGCGTATACAGTCCCTGGCACATTTTAAATATTAATATGACAAAACATACAAGATGGTTTGTTTTTATTTTGGTAAATCGCCTGAATGGGAGAAGAAGCATTTAGAGATTGCTTGACAAACGAAGATCGCGGTGCCCAAGCACAAATGATGAAACTCTTGTAGAACGTGTGTGCAAGCAAATCACCCAATCCTGGGTAATCCATCTGAAAAAGAGTGAAAGAGGTCGGTATGTTAAATATAGCGGTACACATGGGCGTAGTCAAGATTTATGTTGGGGGAAGGGGCAAGAACCACTTAAGGGGAGGGGTAGGGAGTGCAAGTGAAATACATATGTGAAAAAATTATGTGAAAAAGTACACAAAATACCAGCTCCACCTATGCGGAATAATACCAATACCAGAACTCCATAGTTTCGCCATATGCGTCTTATTTCCACTAAAAATAAAATATTTGTATATAAGTTTACTTGATTTAGGGAGAAGGGCAACCCCCTTACCCGCCTCCCCTTGGCTACGCCTATGGTGATACACAATATGATATATGGGAAGCTACGAAATTAATTAACGTAAAAAGACAAATCAGTGACGCAAAAGCAGCAGATGATGCTGCCATGCTTTCAAGAAATCCACTGTCCAAACAAATTTATTGAGTTCTTGTTTCGAATTCTAAAAAAAAAAAAGTTTATGTTTCAAATGTGTCAGGGACTTTGTGTACACTACGAACATCTCGTTAACATCTTTCGACGTAAGGGGATAGCCCAACATTATGTCGAAGAGCATGGAAGAAATTACGAAACATTTCAATATTAATCGCATTTACCACTTAATTCTAAACGCACCTTTGAATAATCCTTTGAAGAATTGAAGAAAGACCCAGGGAGAGTTTCTTCGTAAAATTTTATCATATATTTCACACATCAATGCATCTTCCCTTTGTAACCGGAACACTTTTTTAATCCAAGCAGATATTATGTTAAAAAAACAAATTCATTGTCACAAATTCTTGTTTAAAAAAAATCGATTCTTTGGGTTTATCTCTTTTTTTTTTAATTCCTCTTTTACCTTTTCGGTGTCCATGGTGTTAAATAACCATTGGATCTATTGGAAATGAAGCCTACAAAGGGGATCAGACTACTGAGGCTTTGTTTGATCTTCCAAGCTTGTTAGTAAAGGGACAAACACAAACATCCATGCCCTCAGTGGAATTCGAATCTGCAGTGGATTCGAGGCTGGTGATTTCACCTAAGAAGCAATTTCATTGTTGCCCAGTGTTATTGGAATTGTGTCACAAATCCCCCGACGGAGAAACGCTGAAACAAACACTACCATTCATAGTAGAATTACTTACTTTGTAGACATTTTAATAAAGATCAAATGGGGGAAAAAAACCGCGACCCGACGGACTCGATAACGTGATTGTACGCTACCTAACCGGCTAATCAAAAATTTCAAACTGCCACGGAAGCCAAGAAAGGCTAATTGCTTAAAGTAATCAAAAAACTTTAAAACAGATATATAACTGAGCCAATATTTACAAACCTAGTTAAGGTATTTCAAATCCCACTACAGTTTTTAAGTTCCAATTCCAAAACAGTGACGATAACGACCTACCACAGAAGAAATGTTATTAAATTATATTACAAAAAAAAAGGAAGACAGAATTGCATTTTTTTTTCAGCCACAAAAGAAGGAGGAAAAATCCACTTCATCACCGACCTCCATGATAAAATCGTCGAAACCATGAAAATAAAATTCTTAAAAAGAGGCAAAATGAAACTCCCCCCCCCCCCTTCCCTCCTACTCTTCATTTACCCAGAATCCTTGCCCCGTTCCAATTTCATTTCCTTTCATTTAAAGTTCAAAAAACGGTAAAAGAAGAAAATGAACACACACATGAAACGAGAGGAGGAAAAAAAATCGCAATTCCGGCGAAAGCACGCTTAACTCCAATTTCCTTCCTAATTTCAATCGTCAGATTTATTTCTTAAGAATTAAAAAAAAAAAAGATAAGAACGAAAGAAGGGAATAGAAATGACCCCCGCCCCATCAACCCAGTTGTGCTTATAAATTTTTATCTCGCCCACCTCCATTTTCATTACATCCGCTAAAATAAGAGATTTATCATTTCAATTACTTTAAGGGGAAGAAAACGAGGGTTAAGCTGGGGGGATGAAAATCGAAAGAGAAAAAAAAACTGAGAAACCGATTGAGAACAGCTTCCTCCTTCCGAAGGTAACAATTATAAGAAAGGGCCTTGCGTGAAATCGAAGGGAAGAGAAAGTGAAGTAGAAAAGATTAAAAAAATCTAATGCAAAGAAGTAGCAACTGATTGAGAAAAGGGAGGGGAGAGAGAGAGAGAGAAAGAGAAATCTGTCTCGTCGATGGAACGGAAGGAGAAGGGAGGAGGTGAAATGGCGAAAAGATCCAAAATGGATCGACGTATTTATCCCTCACCTCATCTCCTTCCAATTTTCTCACCATCCCCTCTCTTCACCAACACACATACACATACGCACACACACACTCTCATACAATAAGGCGAGAACTAGAAGACGAAAGAAAGAGACTGCGTTCTGTTTCCATCGACTGAGGAAGAGGGGCACGAAATAGCCATGGAGGGAGGAGGAACGGATTTGATTGTTCCCTTCGCCGCCATTACTCTCTAAGAGTCTACAGCTTCAACTTTCTTTTGATAGACTCTGCACTTTAAGGCCCTCCTTCCCCTAAACAACTGCCTCCCCTCGATCAAGTGCCTTCAATTCTATATCGCAAACTCTATCGTTCAAACGCAGCAACCAAGAAAATCTCGAGAGAGAGAATGTCTTCTAGAGGCAGACAGAGAGAGAGCTGTTGTTGGTGGTGTCCGCGTTTTTACTCATCCCAACGGTCCTCTGAACAATAATCTCATCCCCTCACTCGTTCAACGAACAAATACAGCTCCAAACACAAACAACAACTTCAATAAAGATGAGTTTTCTGATTGCCAATATCGTTTATAGAAAGAACCGCTGTAAAACACCCTGTAATCTGAGTGTAGCCATACACACGAGTGTCCTATTACTCTGCAATGAACGCAGCAGCCACTGAAGAAGAAAGAAAATAGACCTACCTCGGAACTTTACATGTTGCCATAGAGACGACAAATCTTTTTACCTTTGTTTCGTGGTTTCTTATCGATTCTGTGCACTTCAATAGAAACGTCAAGCATCTTTCCATTATCCGTTTGAATTCATTTGAATAAACATTACAAGATAAAACCTTCCCATTTTACAAAAAAATAATAAAATTATACTTAGAAAACCGAAACAAAAGAAATCATATTATTTTAGCTCGTTTTTTTTAAATTTTATTTTTTAAATGTTTTCGAAAAACGGCTCCAAGACAAAGGATCACATCTCGCAAGAAAATGTTTGAAGACAGAAAACAAAACTTGTTGCTCAAACTTAAGAAAGACAATAGATACCACTTACGAAATCACTTCTATTAAATTTGCTTTGTTTGTTGGATTGTTCGATTTCTATGTCATTTGCGCCCTTTCACATAACAAACATCATTAACGCATGTTCGCGACAAATGCAAACATCCGCCCCCACGATAGGATTCAAACTGCATCTCGACAGACTTGAAAAATAGAAAGCCTCTCTAAGAAATCGAGGCGGTATTCACTGAATCAAAGATTTATATACACAAGAGGGCATTAGAGTTCAATATTTACAAGGGTACCAGGGTGAGTGAAAAGTTCGTTCGTATTTTAACAGCTTATATCTAGCAAAGCCTCGGGAAAGCACATTGACAATTTGCATTTGCGTACTGCTCGTTTCTTTATTGTGATGGAAGTAAGATTAGCGATACGTGTGTTCGTCCAACATCACGAAATGGAGGAAAGAAAAGGTAAACAAAGAGGTGTGGTTCTCTTTTTCCACTGCTGAGGGAGTTGGCGGAGGAAAAATTCATTGTCGCAACATGGAGTACGGCTTATACAGCATATCACATTCAAATGTGCAAGAGATTCCGATAAGGTCGCTGCAAGATGATGGTCGCCCAAAATAGGTCCATCGTGTTAGTGCTCAGGTGGATGGTCTTATCCGCAAAATCGACGGATCATTATGGAATATCATTACTAGCTGATAAGCCCGGCGTTGCTCGGGCTGTTTGTTTGATGAAATTTGGTATCTGAATTTGAATATAAATAAGAACACATGAAAATCTTTAAAGTTAGTAAAGTAAATATTCACTTTGGAAAAACGTAAAGAACTCTTTAAAACTCTCTCATTGGAATTTTGTGTCCAATTGGATTTGCCCAGGAAAATTCGACACTGCATCTTTAGCATTAAATTTTTAGAATAGCAAAGAAAGGCTATGAGTATTGAATTATTTCTGTCTATATTAAAATATACTTCATAGATAGATTCAGAGAGTTGAGGAGCTTTCTCTACAGCCTCATCAACATGCAATTGTTTCAATAGAGTTGTATTCAGTCATAGAGCGTGAAATAATGTCCTGAATGTGGTTGTTCGTAATGACGGTACCAGTTTAGCAGCAAGAATTGCTCTCACACAATCAGTTGAGATCTTTATAATTTTTTAATGAACAAGATGAATTTTAAGTACACCGACAAACTACAGGGAATGTTTTCTGACTGGAAATGGAGTTTACAAGATCATATCAACACGTGTCCGGAAATGCATTGTGCAGAAGGCACGATGGAGTGCCACCCCACTTCCGCATTATTGTTCACCAACACCTCAACAACAGCTTCCCCAGACGTTGGATAGGACGCGGAGGCCCTGTTAAATGGCCTGCTCGATTACCGGACTTAAACCCCCTGGAGTTTTACTTCTGGGGGCATCTGAAAAGCCATGTATTTTCACACCCACTGCCCATTTCTGGACACATGTCGCCTTTTTTTACTCTATTTCCAGTCAGGAACCACTCCCTACAGTTTGTCGGTGTACTTAAAATTCACCCTGTATTTTTGATAAATATTATCTATAACTTCAATAAAGGAAGTTACTATAAAAAGGGAAAGTATAGTCAAACCACAAGATATAGAGCCCCGAATAGAATGATCGATTTATACAAAGAAAAAAAAAAGGCGAGTACAGGTGATAATTCCAGGTGGACGGGGAAGTATGATATAAAGTCATATCTGAGAAATAACTTCCCATTTTTCCTTAATCGATCATTTCACTCAAGTTGCAGTCAACAGCAGAAGTGGACTGAATATGGATAAATCCAAGGATTTGACCGACTTTGAACGAGGCATGATCGTTGGAGCTCAACGGGCGCAATTGAGCATTTCGCAAACCGCGAACCTCCTCGGGTTTTCCCGTGCAACAGGGTCAAGGGTATTCCGTGAATGGCAGTTATGCCAAAAAGCAACCTCCAACAAACACAACTCCGGACGAAACAGAGCCGTGGATGAACGAAGCCAACGGCGACTGGCACGAATCATCCACAGCAACAGGACGGGAACAGCCCAACAAATTGCAGCGCAGTTCAATGAGGGGAGCATTCCAATCCATTTCAGAGCACACGGTGCGGCGCACCTTGCACCGAGCTGGGTTTAACAACAGGCGGACAGTATGGGTACCGTCGCTGTCACCGCAAAATAGGAAAGCGAGCCTGCTATGGGCACACATGCATCGCCACTGGATGAGTGGAAGAAGGTCGCCTGGTCCGACGAATCGCGGTTCCTACTTCATCATGCGGACGGCAGACTGCGCATCTGGCGCAGACAGCACGAGGCCATCCTGTCAGCAGACAACCGCATAGGCGGTGGAGGAAGAGTGCTGGTCTGGGGTGTCTTCTCTTGGGACACTCTCGGTCCTCTGATATCCGTAGACACATCCCTGAATGCGACACAATATCTGAACATTGTTGCCGATCAGGTGCACCCGTTCATGATGACTGTGTCCCTGGTGATGACGGACAGTTTCATCAGGACAATGCTCCCTGTCACCGTGCTCGAATGGTCTTGGACTGGTTCGAGGAACATGACGCGGACTTCCACCTGCTTCAATGGCCAGCTCGGTCGCCCGATCTCAACCCGATCGAGCATTTATGAGATGAAGTGGAGAGAACCATCCGACGCCTTCCCACACTACCGTCCGGGACGCTGTGATGTCAGCCTGGGCTGCTATTCCTCCGCAACACCTTGTTGAATGCATGCCAGCACGTATTCAGGCAGTTCTCGCCGCTAAAGGAGGCGCAACACGCTATTAGCGGGGTGTCTCTAATAAATTGGTCGTTCAGTGTATATCGATTTCGTTCAACTGCTTTTCGTTTCATAGCTAAAGATGATTGTTAAAAAAACATGCAACTAGGGCAATTTTGCGTTGGCTTTGGAAAAAAAGGTTTGAGTGCAAATGTAGAAGCGACAGAAATCATACGAAGTGGAAGGCCCAGGGTCTGTTAACGAACGCACAACACAAAAACGGTTCATGCTCTTCAAGGAAGATTACACGAATAGACAAATCAGGGTCCGAAGATAAAGACCTGCGCGAACTACTCGTCGAACAGCAGCAAAGCACTAGAACCCGCAGATTATAATTATCGGTCGTTTCCAACGCACCATCAATCGGCACTTTCCCCCACCTCAAGCACTGCCAATAAGTTCTTTATAATGGCCCAACGACGAAGAGATCTTTGCAAACACCTGACTAACCACAACAGTCAGTTTCTAGCGCAGGGTTGTAACTGGGGTAAAAAATGATGTATTTCAGAAACCCGGACAACGAAAGTCAGTGATTCCGAGCAGGTGTCAAACGCTGCGGTTCGAAGACAAAGTCATGCAGTTTTTGGTCGAATTTCGAGGAGATGTTGCACTCCGAGCTAGTTTCAGATAGGTACGCTGTAAACAGTGACCTCTGTGACCAATAACTGCAGCTAGTTTATGACATCGTGAAGGCCCGCTAGCGACCTAGCATGATGAATCGAAGAAGTGCGCTCCTACAGCATAATGACAACGCTCCAACACACATCGCAAATCGGACCAAGACCAAATTCCAGAAGCTTCAGGGTATTGAAGCGCTACCTTACCCGGCATGCAGCCCAAACCTTGTACTATCACGACCGTTTTTTCCGGAACATGCGCGGATAGCGGTTCAACAAGTTTTTTTCTCGGATAGTCGCGAGCTTTTTGCCTCCAATCTGTTTTTGCGTCGGAATTGAGCATTTGGCGCAAATATAGGCGGAGACACACTTGCACGGTTTACATCCGACTAGCTGTCGCATGCGACTCTGGAACGACTACTTCCGGTCTCAAACGGCCAGTCCTGGGAGTCGTGCGACTAGTTTTTCAAACTTCAGCTCTGTCCGACTTTCACGCGACTTGTCGTTCACGATAACCAATCAGGTTGCGAGAATATACACGATTAGCATCACGGGAAGCATCCACACGATTAGCATCACGGGAAGCATCCACACGATTAGCATCACGGGAAGAATATACACGATTTAGCATCACGATTAAAATTAATCTTTGTTGGATTAATAATAAATTGTCTTTTTGACGCGTAATCGAATCCATTTTGGCGGAAATGAATACAGTTTCCTGTGTGACTGCAGCGCTATCGCGGACACAATTTGAGTTAAAATGCTTGAAAGTCGTGCGCGCGGAAGTTGGAAATGTGTGTTTTGCTAGTCGCATGCACTCTGGTGTCGCTTCAAGTCGGATGAAAACCGTGCGCGTCAAAGTCGGATATGTGTGTTGGCACCTTATGACAACAAATTGTTCAACACGATGGTATTGACTTCACTGAATGAACTCTATTTTGTTTGGGATATGTTTGAACTTTTTATTATGAGTAAGAATATAAACGAACTTTTGAATCAAACCGGTACAAACCTTTGAGTGAAGCTTTCCTGCACTGACAACGATATCGACGTGGAAAGCAGTAATGCAAACTCTAGTAACAATAATTGTTAGAGAAAAAAAATAAAATTAAAATCTATTTCTTTTGTTGAAACGATAACATCACGATATCTGTATGACATTTTCCGCGAACAAAAACCTATTTTACTTTAATAAAATTTACATTTTAAAAGCAAAATCTAGTTACAAATAAACACAGTGTCACAGAACAAATTGTCCCCGAATGAAGTCTGATTATACGTATGCAATATTAATGACATTTTTGCGTAATGTTCTTTGTCTTATGCTTCACAGAAGGTTCTAAACTTCTCCTTCCACCACTTTGCACATCTGAAATCTTCCTTTGTCTGCTCGGGTAAAGGGACAATATGAAAGTAGAGAGGCATAATTTATGAATATGAATCATAACATAAAACGGAAAAAGAACATGTTACCACAGCTGTCGTCCTTAATAAGAATGTCAACGCAAAGAATATGTTAGCAGATAAACAACTTAAAAGCGTTTAGAATAATTTGCTACTTCCGGACTGCAGTCTAAGACTATGCAAGCCGACACAAAATCATTTTACAAGTGAAATAAGGTAATAAATGAAAGGAAAAATTTCTGCGACCTCAAAATTTCTACTAAATTTGAGTTTGTAATTTCTCCAGTGCGATCAAATATTTCATTTACCACATGTTTACTGTACAAGTGGAAAAATTCCACAATGAATGTTACAATTACAAAATCGCAATTTACAAAAGATTAATTAGTCTATAATAAGGTACGCTTTTACTTTAAATAGGTATTCTTAGATAACACTGGCATGTAATACATTATCTTATCTTGTACAGAGGTACATTATCCTTCGAGGGAGTTTTGCGCCATCCCAGTAACTAACGACTGCTACGAGATGACAGTAGCAGCCGGGACCGACGGCTTAACGTGCCCTCCGAAGCAGGGGGGTGGGGTTCATGATGGAAGAGCTGCGGGCGGACGAACAAACCAGTGGCTATCACCAGCTGCTGGACATCCAGCACTGGTCACTCAGCAAATGAGTCAGACTAAAGTCCTCCAACAGCTCTGCCCCAAATAGCCGTCCATCCAGCAGTTTTCTGAAGCCACTGGCCGCGCTTAACTCCATCGATCAGCGAGCCAACCGACGAGTCAACCAGGCCATGGCCACCCTCTGTAATACATTTAACCTCCTTATCTTTGACACAAAACAAACCCCAGAAAATTAAAGAATTTTATAGAAACCTTATTAACGATTTGTACCCGTTATATTTCCTTTTCGATTGATGTCTTATTTTTCGAAACTGCAGCACCATAGGAAAATTATCAAACAAATAATTCCGGCCACTGTTTCCACCCATCAATCCACTTTCCCATTTAATTCCAGGTACTTACGGAACGAGATTCCACGCGAAGTTAAAATGTGATTGAGAATGTGAATATATCCATTTGCAAAAATTCATGTAAACAATATTGTATATACGTATATTTTATTTAATTTTGGAGTGGTCTACTGGAATCGGAATTATGGGGTCAGAATTAGAGGAGCCAAACCGATGGATATGAGTACAGTACAAGAGCGATCGAAAATCTAAATTCCTCAAATTACTCGATAACTACTGTAAACTTTAAAAATATAATAATTCCAACAATGTTTCCATTTTATTTTTGAGTGATCTAACCATCTAATCTAAATAAAAATTAAGAAATTACGTAAGCGCCCATTTCGGTTCAAGAATTACGGAAAAAATGAAATTGAAAAGTACGATTTAAATTTCATCAAGAATGATAGCCTAAAAAAACTAAAAACTTTGAAAAGAAAAGAAAAGAAAGAATTCTGCTTGAGAAATAAATATTGTTTGATCTATTTAAATTGCTATTATGAGGATGAACCTCAAGCAAGCATTTTCAAAATCAAGGCTTTGGAAAAAAATGTACAAAATTTTAGGTAAGACAGGTGACATTAAACTCTTTTTTTTCTATAAACATTTCCACCTATTCCCCTAGAACGAGAGGGGTTTTAACTTCTACTATCGGCGCTGCAGTAAATTTTCACTTCGATGATTTTTCTTCTCGATAATAGAAAAAAATTATCTTTCTGTTTGATGTGGATATCTCTTGTCACGTAGCGCAGATAATAAAAAGAAAGTAATCCACCTAAAATTACTATTTACAAAAAATAATCCATGTCCTCTGTCTTCTTTCCTATAATAAAACTTCAAAACTGAAGAGCCAAGGAACCGATGGAAAGAGACAAGGGGATAAAAAAAAATGATTATATCGTGGTTTGAAGAAGAAAAAATCCCACTGAGGAAATGAAAAAAAAAATAGGCCCAAGAAGAAAAAAGAAGAAAACTCTGCAATGTTGGGTTGAGTGAGGGAAGGCGAATTTGGGTGGGTAGGGAGGGAAATAGGGGTTACATTCCGCAGGGATCACAAAGGATTTGGTTCACATGTGTCGAGGAAATTGAACTGAGCTGTCCCGGATCAACTCGTGCTCAGAACTAATCAACACGAAAGGAAACAAAAGTGGCATACAAGGGAGGCTGTCACTTAAAAATAAATAAATAAATAATCAAACATAAAATGAAAATAAATAGAATTTTACCGCCAAGGGTTGAGTTATCGAATCAAAACTCAGTACCCAAATTACGTCGGTAGACAATACACCATGTACAACAAAATACATTTCCGACAATCCAATCAGTCAACATTTAACAACGCCTGTAATAAAATTGACAGAAATATCGTTAGCATGCGCATATCTTCGATATTTTTGATAAGAAAAATTGAAGTTGGGGAGCTTCAAATCTCTGATTTCATTCCATAAAGCTGAACACGATACCCAATGCATATGGTAGGCTACTAAAGCTGTACTTAACTTTGTTACCACTTATTTCAATTTGATTAAAACAGCCTGGGACGAGATAAAAAGACGAATAAGACTGCCCCAATAATTAGGACAACTCAAACGTTCAACTCGGTGAGGTTTCATTCTGTCTTCTGCCCATTGATCAGCATTACGCTGAGAGGCTTTGCCCGCCAGCAACCTACTTCCCCCACTTTTAGTCTCTTACAATTCTGCGCAGCATTTGGAAAACAATTTTCCTCTAAATTGGATTGACCAACACGATGGTCACCTTTGATCTCAATTTATTTTATGTAGGCTCTGTGAACACTTTTGCTTACGAAATGCCTATTACCGGATCTGAGCGTAACGAAATCGCCGCAGACGCCATTTCCACTGAGTCACGGATTGAAATCAATTGCCGACCAGACACTGGCGAAGACTTCTGTTAATCACTGTTGAAAGCCGACAAAACATACAGAAGATTATTTTACGGAAGATTGCTGTTCAACTTTTATGCCCTTCATACTAAAATATTGAAGTTTATCGTATTAAAAAGCTTAATGAAGTAAATGATCAACAAAATACGGGTCATTTCTGATCGTAGCTTTTGAATGTTATTAAAACTCGTTCTCCTGCGTTAAGTAAACCTGGCTCCATGCAAGATCTTCTATATTCCACCATATCAACAAGTTGGAAGGTCTTGCTCTATGTCAAAAAAATGCTTCAGTTAATTCATGAAATAATCACCACAACCATTTTACCGTCAGTGACAAAACTGTTCAATTATTCCTCAAGAATGAGTACAAAGTCATTTTAATTTAAACAGTTTGACTCTTCTAAACTAACTCGCTACTCCTGTTTCTCAAAATATAACTTCCATATAATTAATTTTAAGAATTAATTAGATTACAAAGGGTCCTTTAAAAGTCAGTTAAGACATTATAGAGCCTGCTTGTATAATTTAGAAATTCATAAAAATAATTTTTTCCAACTAATTTGAACTAGATTATCAAAACATTTTCACGCCCCTCTTTACGACATCATTAGCTACAAAACCGTAAAAATCTCAGGCCTTAGAAAGGCAATTTCAGTGCCCCTTAAATGGGAATGTTATTTAAATCTTTCGATGGTTCCTATGAGCAATATTCCATTGCTTTTTGGTGATTTTTAACCTGTCACCTTTTTCCATTAAATACTTATGAACTTCTTCCTTAAAATATCTAAAATGTCGTGACTAACTAAGTTGCTGCTATGTTTTTATTCATCTTCTGATATCTGTCGAAATACACCTGCAAGAACCTTTTAAAATCATCTGCCCATGTTAAAGAATAGTAGAGTCATCTTCGGCGATTGCAAAGGTACAATTCCAAAATTTCTGCGTATTGCGCATTCTACATGGTGGCCATAAAATCCTCTTACCAAAACAGAAAAAAAGGATTCAGCTGTTCAGAGATGAAAAAAAGGACATTTTGAACAACATCTGCGAACTCACTTGTTTAACATAAACAGAACATTATACAAAAATCTCATTGAGATTGTTAGAAGAGAGTTGTGTACAGTCAACTGTTGACAACGAGACCCCTGAAGCGACCAGTCTATTGATGAAAATGGGTGAACAGGGTCGGGAGGGATGCTAGACATTCTTCGCTTATCTGAAGTGAGTCACGAAGAAACAAAATTCCTTTTTCTCCCTCTCCCCACCCATTTCCATAAGTGGACTGGCCGTTTCAGGGATCTCGTTGTCAACGGTTGACTGTAAGTTAGGACAAACCGATTTTAAAAAATTTTAACAATTCTTGGCGCCATCCGTTGTTAAGTTTTCAACGTTACGTCGAAAGGAGGCAGCCGTTGTGTTATCGTCGAGGCCAAAGCTGCATCCGATTTTCCACAAAAAAACAAAAAAACAAAACAAAACAAAAAAAAACCGGTAAATTTTATTTATTTTTAAGTAAAATGTGTCATTAATATCTCGTACTAACGGTCGGAGGATAGAAAGATCGTAGATCAACTGCGAATATCCTATTTTGATTGGTTATTCGTTACATCCTATGATGTACAACGATGGTTGTTTTCATAGCAACAAATGTTTCAGGTCGCCTATGAGGCAAGATGATGTCCAAAGTTACAGTTTTCCTAAGTCGAGATAGTTTCAATTTCCTATTTTGTATCTAGTGCAATGGGCATATGAGACATGCATAACTACGGAAAAATACGTTTCACTTGTTTTTGCATGTAGCAACTAAAATCCAAAAGTTGGTATCAAAAGTGAACATAAGTGAGTGCTTTGTCTCATTTTATACTATACTTGCTGTGTCCCGTCTTAGGCTCGTGTATCTGTAAGATGGAACACTGGTACAATTAAAAAAGCCTATAACTTGTGATTCTTTTGGTATTTAGTACCCATAATTTTTCCTGTACAGTGTCTTTTTTTTTGGTTTTAATACAATGGGGTTCCAAAAAATGTTTTCTTGAAAACGTCCCAACCAATACATACATTGTGAGTTGTTCAAAATCTTTCAGTGTTGATAGATACATACAAAAGGGACTTTATGATCATCCAGGATACTGTAATAAAATTCTGTGTAAATATTACAAATAAATATTCGTGCATAATCCACCGATATATGTCTTACTCTTAAGAAATATTTGCATGAAGAAAGCTTTCTTCAGGAGGTTGTTTTTCTTTAAGGAAAAAAAAAGCTCTTAAAAACAATTAACATAAAAAAGGCCTCATTTACTAAAATGAATTTTAAGAATTAATTAGATTACAAAGGGACCTTTAAAAGTCAGTTATGACATTATAGAGTCTGCTTGTATAATTTAGAAATTCATAAAAATAATTTTTTCCTACTAATTTGAACTAGATTATCAAAACATTTTCACGCCCCTCTTTACGACATCATTAGCTGCAAAACCGTAAAAAATCTCAAGCCTTATAAAGGCAATTTCAGTGCCCCTTAAATGCGAATTACATGGAATGTAATTTAAATCTTTCGATGGTTCCTATGAGCAATATTCCATCGCCATTAATTATGGAACAGACTCAGCTTCAGAAGTGAACCCCCTAAATCCGATTGAACGACAAGCGTCATAAAAGTCGAAGTTAACATTCGATAAAAATCTCATTTGGAGTAAGGCATTCGTTAATTTTCAGACCAACCTCTATTATTATTATTACCATCGTTAATTTCATGAGGGCCGTTCACGTGTTTATTCCTTTTCCTCGCCGCGAGCCAAAGGGGCGCCGCTTGTCCAAAAGCGGAGAGCGAAACCACAAGCCCACAACATATGCGTTCTACAAAAAAGGAAATGAAAATAAAGACACGCGATTTTAATTTTCAACAAACTGATTAAGAAATTCACACGAACCATTTTTATTCTGGTAGCCAAGTTTCCGTTATGAATTTACACACGCGACCAATCTCATGTTATGACTATTTTGAAAGTTTTTTAGAATATGCGGGTGAAATCAGAATAAGCGTTTTGCAGAAATGCTTGTGAATCGCGGTAATGTTTATTTTGGCCGCAGATCTCATTAGTATTTATGTCTGATAGCCTTTTTAAATTTCGTAAAATGTGAAAAAGAACAAAAGACGCGTTCCAGACGATCATAATATTCGCATTTTAAGAGACACTAAGGAAACATTCATAGCGATTGGGTCGACTGACCATTTCGCCGTCAGAGACGAGCGACGTTTTGAACAGATTGAACTGTGGACAAAACCGCGGATGCTATTCATGAACTAATACTCGAAAGCCAAGTATATCTTCAATCTCCCGATATCTTCTTCCGCTATCTTCTTAGCGGAAGTCATGCAGATTTTTTAGGAAAGGATTATGAATGCCACCGACGACATCCTCAAGCTCTCGGCAAACAGGATTCCCGAATGTTGAACAGCGACCAGAAGCGAAACTTTCAAAGCCATTTGGAGCATTTACGTGCTGGAACTGCAGAATTTTTGGATCGGCTTGTACAATAGATGACCCATGGCTGCATCAGAGCGACCCAGAGGCAACAAGAACAGTCCAAAAAGTAGAGACACACAGCATCTCCTCGACCAGTAAAACTTTTGTCCTGAGTTTTTTGGAGAGAAATGACGTCATCTTGGTAAAATACCTACCGCTTGACCAACCGACCTACGCAAAGTAATTCCTATCCTTGCTGCCCGATTTGAATGAAACAATTCAGAAAAAAACCTTGACGAAAGATGTTTTTGCAAGACAATGCACTACCAACATAACATTGCCTTCAAATAGTTGGACTTTGCTAGATACACCATGTGATCAAAAGTTTCCGATCACCGCCCCAAAACAATGTGATGTGTCCTAATGTACATGTCTACGATGTCTAAGGTAATATAAATAGAAACATGCCTTACTGGACTTGTTTGTGATTCACATGGTGCAGTATGGATCGCTCAACAGAGCTCAGAAGCCAATAAAACAAAAATTGAATAAAAAACGTCAGCTGTTTTCAGGATCTTACCATCCTGTGTTCATTTTTTCCCCTCTGTACGTAGACAGAGATTTGAAGTGTACGCAAAATTTCTGTAATTATACATATATTCCGTTCGACAATGATATCAACATTATCCAGTGGAAATATCAAGGAGTAAGGTTAGTGAAACCGCCAAGTGGCAGATTAAAAGAAAGATCGTCGAGTGCTACATGTGTGACACGATGCAATCGATAGTCTTCAGCTGAAACAACTGCGACAGAGTTCTGAAATGCCACTTCAAGAACCGCCAGTACAATCTCTATTCGCCAGGAACTAAGAGCCCTGTTTCTATACTTCTGCTGCTCGTAAACCACGGAGCAGAAGCAAAGCCAAGCGAAGTTTAGAATGATGTACAACTGACAGAAACTGGACCATGAAACAATGGAAACATAGACGCATCCGGAAATCTAGAAATCTCGCGAGGATTGCAAGTGCTTAAATAGACTTTGCGCATTCGGATTTCAAGACGTGACGTGACTCCTCACGAAACTGGTCGTTCGGAAAAGCAGAAATTTAGATCATTCCTAGCGTCAGAGATAAAGTAGCATTCATCTTTTTTGGGGAGAGACCTTGTCTAAAAGAAGAGCGCAAATTCTCCGAAGAAGCTTTCGGACTCCAGCTTAACTTCACGCACAATAAGAAGAAATGTCTACTCATCACACGATTTCAGTTTTGCCAATAAAAATATAACAGTTAAGTTAGAAACGATGATCGTTCGTCTAGCTTTCGCTAAATGTCACAGATCACGTAAGGATCTTAAGAGAACTTCCTCACGAGATTTCTTGATTTCCGAATGCGTCTCATGTCTTATGAAGTGACGAAACTCGTTACACATTCTGGCAATCGTCGGAGAACGCTTCAGTAAAGGTCTGAGAAGGTCTCATGGTATGGAGCTCTTATTCATGGTTTGGATTAGGCCAACTTCTTCCAGCAGCAAGAAATGTGGCATCTATAACTTATCTTGACATTTTGGAAAAATCTGCACTGCCACCATCGTGACAACAGTTTGGGATTAGGAGATTCCTGTACGATGCTCCTTGTCACAAAGAAAGGTGTTAGCAGAGATACGTTGCCCAACATTTGTGACTGAACTCACAGCAACCTCTTGGGAAAGTTCATGTGTCCCGAGATGTTTGATCGTGTATTTGGCATCCTCTGGCTACTAGCTATTTCTATCCTTAAGAAACCATGTCATTGGTAAGAGGATTCAGATGAGGTATAGCCCTCATAGAAGCTGAATTTGGGGAATTGCTATATAAAGTGTAAGCTATTGCGGGAAGCGTATGTTGAATAAAAAAAAATGCTTGACTCAATGTTCGCTCCTTCCCTTCCTAAATTGATATCGGAAACACAAACGTCGATTTTTTCAAAAACGTTTGTCTGCATTTTTCAGCTACTTCCAATAATATCCCATCATCTTTAGCCTATAAATGATTCATAGAAGGGTGCCCATTTGCATAAATCAATAACTCCAACAACCTAAATGATCGAATTCAATTCACTACTATAACGTTTCAGTCGATCATTTTAATTAGTCTTCAGACAATTTATATTTGCCTTCAACCTTCAATGATGTTTGCTTTTAATTATTATTACATTATGCACACGAATGTGTGCGTATATGTGAGTGCACTTTTTTAAAAATAATTAAAATTCATAATTCATTTCAACCAGAAAACTAAAAAAAAAAATAATTTCCGTCCGTAATATGTACAATCTGAAGCCTAGAAAATTGGAAAAAGCCTACTCCGTAACTTCTATAGACAAGGTTTCCTCGTTCCTCTACTTCTCTCTCTCTCTCTCTCTCTCTCTCTCTCTCTCATTCTTTTCTCTTTTTTGCTATTATCTTCTAACAATAACAGTAACAACAGGAGAGTGAAGGGTAGGGGGTAGGTTGGAAACTCCCTCCGAAATTGTGCAAAAACAAAAGCTATTGAAGCAGAAAAGCATGAACGACATGAGAGCTCAGAGAGACCGAGAGACTGCGGGAGGGCAGAATGGAAAGAAGGGAGGGGAGGAGGAACAAAATGCTTCGAAAGGGGGCTATTATGTCTCCAACGGAATCAGGAGGAACCTCTTATGAAAGATAAGAACGTCGGAGGTTCATGTCAGAGACGAAGCATCGTATAATGATCGACCGAGGAATGGAGAAGAAGGAGCAAGAAACGACGGCTCCTCATCCTTTCTTCCCGGAGGGGAGCCATCTCTGCTTCTGCCTTCGAGCAGCCTTTCTCCACGCCTGCCATCTAATCATACCGACGAGAGAGAGAAAGGGTGGTGAATCGAAACACCCGTGAGTGATGCCGCATATACACCCCTTCCACCTCTTATCTAGTCTTCCTTCTTTTCTTTATGATCATATACGTAAAAAAAAAGACCCTCTACGGAGATTTTCCTTTTCTCGATATAAGATCTCGTATACATCTTCGACCTCGATGATGTTCTCCTGGCTGCTTTTTTAATTTCAATGCACAATCGATGATTGAAAACTGAGTAATTGCCGCTATTACATTTATTAAGGTCCTTTGCAAAAAGATATGTTTGGAGATCAAAATTATGCGTATTCAAACCTCGCCTATCCCGGAAACTCACTAGAAATTGGGCACTGAAGTTATCATACTGTTAGATCATAGACATATAAAGTATTTACACAAAAAAATTACTACCAAATCAAGGACAGGCAAAAGATTCAGAAATTAATTAACAGTAAATTCCCAAATAGAGGTAATTCTAGATCGAAATTCTAAAGCTTATATGATCCCACCTGACTAAATTATACAAAGGAAATAATTAAAGTTCAGAATTCTCTCGACACATTACCCTATACAAGAAAATTCTGAATTGATGATTAAGGTTTGCACAAACAATTATTATCTAAATTTTCAAATGCTAGATAAGCTTACGTAGAAGGAGCTATTCCATTATAAGTGCGTGCAATCTGTAAGATATTCTTATATACAACACTGAGATATGCAGCAAGCTAATACAGAATCTAATCATTTTGCTAAATGAGGTTAATAGGAAAGAATGCCGAATGTTCGTTTGTAAATTTTATAATGAGCATCTTGACGGACGCTGTTAGACATTTTGATTTCATGACTCGCAGAACTGTTTATTTAACTCTTGCAAAGTTAGAACATGGAGAAACAAAGGAGTGATTATCAAAGTCGGTAGGATCCACCCTAGACGACTCCAAAGTTAAGATTCAGAAAGTTCGGCTACAATCACCACTCTGTCAAGAAACATCTACAGGAAATGGGGATCAATCGAAAAGCCAGAAAAGTCAAGCCTAGTTACGGTAGATCAAGGAGAGCGCCAGAAAGAATTCGACTGCGAAATGGAGAACACATCGTTTTAAAGACATTAGCGTCGTCATGGGTGATGAAACTGATTTCCCTTTAGATTGTAACCAATAGCAATCGTCCGTCTACTACAGTCTTCAGAGATGGAAATCAACGACAAAGCCAATTTCCTTAAGACCATCAGCAACAAGGGAACCAATTCTTCCAGTTGAGCGTTACCTAACACACTTCCACATAGCGAAATTCACCGGGAAAAAAAATCACAAAGATGACAATATCGTGTTTGGCCAAGTCTAAATGATTGTCACTACGCCAAATCCGCTTGAAGATACCTTAAGTTCTTCGAGAACATAACCCTCGAAACATATTCTAGCCCCTTCCGAATGAAGATTTTTAGGCCAATTTAAAACGGAGTGTCTACGGTAAAAAAATTTTAAAATAAGCCAATCTCCATCGAATACTTGGAGAAAAATTAGAACTGAATTGAAGAAGCTGAAGACATCGTATTTTTCGACTGCCGTGGCACTACTACGGTAAGCTCTTTTTTGTGCGCAATAACAATGAATTCGAAACATCCATTTAATATTTTACTGGAACCTCTTTGACCCGAATTACAACATCTTGGCATAGAGTCAAGAAGCACTTGGAAGACCTGCCGTTCACCAGAACTTCTCTTGCCCCAGTTCCATTCCTGTAAAAGCTCCATACTCAGTGATTCAGTCAATTTCTGACCATTTCACTCGAATGACGTGCAAACAATTGAAAGAATATGAGCGCCATATCGAATTTCTAAATAGTTGGAGTTTGTATTGTTGCAACGGCGCTGCATGAAAATCGTTTTGTTGAAAAATGGCGCCCGCTTTATCAACAGAGCAGAAATGCAAGGTTGTCGAATGGTATTTCGAGACAAAATCATCTGTAACCGTGCAAAGAAAGTTCCGGAAGGAGTATAAGTGTCGATACGCACCAGGCAGGCAAGCAATCATGGATTTTGTCAAGCAATTTCGTGCCACTGGATGTGTTAAAGGCAAGAAAAAAGGCGGGAGCGAAGCTCGTGTTAGAACGGCCGAAGTTGTCGAAAATGGTCGCACAAGGTTGGTCGATTCCCCTACTAAAACATCTGTTCGCCGCCTATCCATTGAAGAAGGGCTGTCGTATACCACGACGTGGCGAATTTTGAGAAAAGATTTACACCTGTTCCCGTATAAGATCCATGTTTATCAGGAGTTAACAGACACTGGAAGACAGAAGCGACAACAATTTGCGATGGAGTTTGGAGCAGAAATGGAAGCCAATCAGGACATTGTGGACAACCTGTGGGTATCAGATGAGGCCTTCTTCCATCTGTCAGGTGACGTTAATAAACACAACGTTCGTTTTTGGGGTTCCCAGCACCCTCATGAGATCCATAAGTCACCTCTTTATCCACGAAAGGTTATGGCTTGGTGCGCGATTTCCAAAAGAGGCATCATTGGTCCGTTCTTTTTTGAGGGCACCGTAACGTCACAGGCTTACCTTAACATGTTGGAAACCTTCTTCATCCCCGAGCTGCGAAGGAGGCGTATACCGCTTCGACATCAATGGTTTCAAACAGGATGGGGCTAGGCCTCACACCACTAATGAAGTGCTAGACTTTCTCAATCAGAAATTCGGATATCGTGTCATTTCAAACAGGTTTCCAGATCGATTCGGGGGTGGCTTTCTTTGGCCCCCTACGAGTCCTGACCTAAACCCATGTGATTTTTATCTCTGGGGGTTCCTTAAAGACAGTGTGTTCACTACAGCACCAAGAACCCTAGACCAGCTGCGACAAAGTATCGTCGACTGCTGCGCCCTTGTGGATGCAGAAATCCTGGATAGAGTTATGAACAAGTTCACCATTCGGCTGCGAGCAGTTCAAAACGTTCGTGGTAGCCCCATTGAGCATATCATCAAGACTTTTCCACGGGAATAAAAACTCCGAACTGCCTAAAATATCATACTGAAATGCTAAGTTTGTAAACATTAATGGGTTAATAAATCATAGTACTGAAATGGTCAGAAATTGAATGAATCACCCTGTATGATACCATCATCTTGAACCTTGAGTGTTTTGTCTTGATAAGCCATGCTGGCTCCATTGCTTCATGAAGCTCTCGCCGGTTTAAAACAACGTGTATTGTGATCGTCAGACCACATAACCAACATTCTTCCAGTCTTCACGTGTCCAATCACGATGTTCTAGACACCATTGTAGACGAATTTTTTTGTTCTTTGCAGAAATCAGGGGTTTTCATAAAGGAATCCGGCTACCGATTTGGATCCGCTTCAATTCCCGGCGCATGGCTCTGCAAGACATAGGCCGGAACAAGCCCTGGTTAAAATTTGTCAATTATTGCACACTGTTTCTCCCCGTATATACCTTTTTAAATGACAACGGCCTCGTTTATGAATGATTGTCTTTGAGGGTGCCACAGTTTATCCCTTTTACATCATTTTTCCAAAAGTTGAATATCCTGGATCTCGCACCCTTCGAGAATCCAGTCACCTGCTTCGCCGTTTCAATCGCAGTCCCAGCTAGCCCAGCACCAACCATGAGGACCTTTTCGAAGTCAGACAGGTGTTCTTCTTATTCATCATATTCTGTGATTAGACTCATCCAAATCCTTAAATAGTTAATGTACATGCTTGATTCTCATGGCCTTAATCTAGTTTACATAATAAAACGGATTAAAACTAATTTACATATGTTTCACACATGTTTCTAATTCATTGACACTTTATGTAGATAAACTTATTTTTAGATATTTATATTAATTTTTCTTAATATACAGAGAGATTCTGAAAAAGTGTGTATAACGGTAAGCAATGACAGAAAGTTGACCAGAATGAATATTTTCTTTTAAATACAATGTGGGTCCGAATTTGAACGCTAACTGAGATATGAACAGAAATAGAAATGCCGCCACCAAAATCAACAAGTTAATAGCTCAGGTTCTGCATCGCCTAGATTAATGAATTTTGGAGGAATAATAAGGTACATAAAACTCTGTATACCGTTAAATTTGAACGAATTCCAACGAGTAGTTTCCGAGTTACGCGCTCAACATCGTAACACGTGCTGGTTAGTACTCGACTGCAAGTTTCATAAGCATAAATTTCTTCCATTTTTCCTCTAATTATCCATTCCTTGTGTACACAATATAGCTTCGCAGAGAAACGACGTGTAAAAATCTAGAGTTTCGCTTTCCTTCTAGAACTAACTAAACAAGCCACAATTTTAACGGCAACCGTTGTTTATTCAGCCGCCGGAACAGGCAGCGGCGCCGACGAAACAACCGAGTAGAACGTCGTACAAGATCGCTCTTCAACTGTTAAGAGGAGCGGAAGAATGTTCGTCGACGAAAGAGTTGCGCAAAGAATTTTCACTTAAAAATACTGAACGTTAAGAGATGATACGGAGTGATTACGCCAACCAATCCCCACATCGCGCCCAATCTTTAAGCAATAATTTGAGCCGCTACTTTTTTTTCTCCACAAACAGTTTACACTCAGCATCAACTCAGCGCAAGCAAGGCGACGAAACCTTACTTTCCCCACTCCATAGCTTATCACAAGAAAAATATATTACGCAACAACAAGAGCGCAAGCAGTTCCCGGAAAGTTTTGAGTAATAAAAAAAGGAAGGATTAATCTTTGAGACATTAAAAGAAAAGCTGACGATCCATGTCGGACTGGGGCGATAACATTTGCATAAAAACCGTTAATCTTTCACAAATAACGAAAAGCAACAACAACAACCCCCGAAGATAAAAGGGAGGAGGAAAGAAAGAAAGAAAGAAAGAAAGAGCACGAACTGATTTCCTTTCTCCAAAGCGGAAACTCAAAATGAAGGGAAAAGGAGGAGGAATAAAAGCGACGCCGTCCCATAAACCATAATCTCCACAGACGTTCCGAAATTTAAGACGGTTCCTCTGGTGGAAGGAAATTACGTCTCGTGCGTCTTTTGCCTTTTGCTCGCGAGCAACCATAAATATAAATCACGACTCCCCCTTCTCTCTTCTCTCTCTGTTTTTCTGCGGAAGAATAAAATTAAAAGAGAACGTACGAGGAGAGGAAGAATGAAACTAAAATAAAAAAAAAGTGCGAAAAACGCATAGGTTAGCAAATTGTTCGACGCGTGAAAAGGCAACGTGAGACCGAGTGAGAGGAAGCTTTTGTCTTAACAATCCCACCAACTACTAAACCGACCAAAACCCATAACCCACACTTCCACTCAGTAGCTGCCAGCTAAAAGAGAAGTCGAAAAGCAAAGAGCAACAACTCCAATAATAATAACTGTAATAAGGCTAAGCCTCTCTCTCTCTTTCCCATGCAACCTAGAACCACCTCCGTTTATTACCCCTCTTTACGAATTACCCCCTTACAACTTTTCACGTCTTTTTTTCCACGAGCGAAACTTTCGAATGGTTTGTCGAGATTATTTCCTTCAAAAAATGAAGTTTGTAACGTCGAAGCAACTCGCAACGTTCATATGGAAACAGGAACTCAATGCCTGAATACATAACCTTAAAACGTTACAGAAATCATATCAGAGAAATTATCGCCCATGGCCATTGTGCTCGATGATACGACGCAGAAGAAATAACAAAAATGGAATTTTTTCTCCCAAAATTTTTCTTATTCTTTCTTTAGTTTAAAATTTTCTCGGCACAGATAGCCAGCGCTGCAAGGAGGCGATCCAAATTCTTTTATCGATGCAAAGCGATTTCTAATCGATTTGAATGGTATGGTCCACTGATGGTGCGTCGAAATTGGACTCTTGGATGGGGGAGAGAGAGAGGAGGGGAATTGAGGGCCAATAAGCAAAGACTGCGGAAAATGTAGCAGTCCACGCGTTGATACTATCGCGTGTGGTATACAACGCTTTGCCGGCTACACACTTACAATCTGTACTTTTCGAGAACATGTCTCTCAAATTAAATAATTTTTTGAGGGGGGGAGGGGGACGGCTATTTGTATAGAAGCCTTGCAAGAACGAAGGGAATATCCCAAAGAAATATCGGACGTACAGTATAAGACATAAGTGAGAGATGACTGAAAGTGATAGATTTATCTACATCAGGGATTCTTAACCTGGGCTCCGTGATACTGTCCGGAAAGTAAGGTTACAACCCCTGTAGGAGGACAAGTAATATTTTAGTGCCTAATGCTCCATCGGACAGATGGGCTATGGCGTGTACGGCGTTCAGCGTCAGAAAACAAACACCCTGCAACACGTGCTACAAGGGTCCAGGCCGGAGGAGGCAGCGTTATGGTCTGGGGAATGTTTTCATAGCATTCCCTGGGTGCACTCATCATAGTTGGCTATACTGGCTTCATCAATTAGCCTTCTACTTCCCTCTCGCGACTGTTCCTCATTGCTATGTGGAATCTAATTCGAGTAACAAGTGTATGGCTGTGCCGATTCAGAATCCCGTCAAATGTGGTGCGCTCAGTCATATGTTTTTCCAAATACACAACGTATGTGCCGAGTATATATTCATAAAGCACTTGTTCCCGTTTATGGAAACATTGTGAGTCGACAACATGTAACGAAATGGTGTCGTGAATTCTCTGGAGGCAGGACCGAGGATGTTCATGACGAACAAAGGAACGGCAGGCCGTTTGTGGTCTCTGATGAACTTCTGCACTTGTTTCTTAACCTGAAGAACATCTTACTGGATAATGCTTCCACGACGATGAAGAGATCAAGAACGAGGCCGAAATGTTATTCCAGCAGCAGGCGCCTGAATTCTATGACTGTGGGTTAACAAATCCTTGGACGATGGCGGCAATTACGTCGAAGAATAACCCCTGTATCACTAAATAAGTTGTAGTGGCCATTTTATCAAATAAACATTTTTTGAAAGAATAGTAGCCGTTGTAACCTTACTTTCCGGACACGTTTCGTACAACTGTCTGATGCTATAATACATTCAAGAATAGTTGATATGTCTATAATAATATTTTGAAGCAGGTCATCGAGACGGGGGCCCCGTGGCCTTTACTTTTCTGTCAAATGGGTCCGTAGAACCAAAATAAGTTAAGTAACCCTGATTTATAAGATACAAACAAACAACTTCTCATCATTATCAACAGGACAGGAAGGGTAGGCCAAAGTTTAGGAAAGGCTTCGTGGCAGTGGCCGGATATTCTTCCCGTTATGAACTCCAGTTCTCAACATAGGTATGGATCAGGGTCTCGAAGATGTAGTAAACCCAAATATATAAAGCGTGCAGTCACACAGTCAAGTCTTCGATGGGCTTACTATGAACGTTAACGACATGAAACTGGAATTTGCGTAGTCCCCTTCTCTTCAGTTCTTGAAAATGCCTTTGATGCTTCGCCTAGTATGAGCTTTTGCGCCTTTAGTCTGCTGAAACAAGGCCTTGGAAGACGACAACCGAAAACTGTATAAGTACTCTGAAAAGTCTGTAAAAAGATCTGATACAGAATTAGTCACGAACATCTAACTCAGAGTCGCCATGCAGAATCTTGGTGCGGAAGCACGACTGTCATATCGATCACGAAATACGGTTTGGGACGCTATCAAAGTCGTCTCTGCTTACTTGTCTCGATGCTCTGTATTTACACTTTCTCTATAATTTTTTAAAATTAAGTTAATACGTGATAATATAAAATAATGAGAAACTGTCATAAAACTGTTTCGGTTTTTTGTTTTTTGTTTTTTTTCAAAAATTTCTTTGCGACCCCCTCCCCCCAAACAGTTTTCATCGGTCTCATATTTTCTCAGCAATGCTGGTCAACGTTGCAGTGAAGTTATTGTGTCCATCTAGAGCACTAGAGATGTATTTAGAGCCTTAGTATACCTTAAAATGAACATCGTGAACAGAAGAATGTAGTAAAGATATTAATGAATGGAGCTGCATCTACCGTTTCACATAAGATATGACCAAAAAGTTTTCGCAAAAATCAATAAAATCAATTTTATCTCCTATAAATGGTATGTATACAAGCCAAACAGCTGGAAACATTCAAGTATTCTCGTTAAACAATTACGGAAGAAGAAGTTGTTTGCGAGAACGGGTCGATGAAATGCAGCGCAATCAAATAAATCTCAAGTTCCAGCTGCTTGCCTTAGCGCGCAAGATTTCTTGAGCAACTGTTCTCTGCAATAAACCCAATTAAAAGTCAACAGAAATTATTCCCCGGCGAATGAGATTTTCTCCCTTCCAAATCATAAAACTGCGTTTGCGAACTAATTTCCAAAAGAAACCCTTCGAATAACCCCCTAGACACTAAAGAGTCACGGGTTTAAGTCCTATTTCGAGCACGACTTGCCCCTACACCATTAAAGACTCATGAAATATCATCCCTCCTTCGACCTCCACTTCATCACAGGAATGAAAATACGATAACAAATCAAATCGGCCATAAACACAGTAAATCTTCTAGTATCTCCTCTCACGTATCAAGAAACCATTTAAAAACGCATTTTAATGGCAATCATCATTGCAATGGTGAAACCCGATATCACCTACGGTGAATTTTTTTTAACTTCAACGACTTTTATTGCTTTTCCTCACAACTCCAATCTAATGGCACTTTCAACGCCAAGGGGGTCAAAAATATTAAGATTTTTCAAGGTCCAATCATAACCGATTCTCGTTCATGGCAAACAAACTAACACGATTTGGCCTTAGGTAGAAAGATGGAGGGAGTAATAAAAAAAATTCAACTCAATGATCATGATTTGAGGTAAATTCTCAACGACTCTCACGAGTCCACTTGCGCACGTACAAAAGGAAATACCACCGTCGAACCTCTTTCTCTGCTCTCTCTCTCTCTCTCTCTCTCTTTCTTTCTGCCACCTTCGTCTACGTTCTCCGTCCCCAACCTATTCATTGGTTCCAAACGTTTATGTGCTCGTAAATGGCAGAAAAGGAGGGAGGAGGTGAATGAAGGAGTCGTCTCTGCGAGGGAAAGGAAGGGAATTTAATCCAGCGACAAATGGTGGCCGCCTTTCAACCTCCCTCTCTCGCTCCTTCTTTCTTTCTCCTATCCTCACGACTCCCATCAATTATTAGCTGCTGCTGCTGCTCCTTATCACTGGCAAGACGAAGGCGATGGCCGGAGCACACAAACAAGTCGCCTAGCAACCGGCTTCCCTTTACTCCCTCCCTCACTGGTCCAAAAGAGATGGAGGGTAAGAAAGAGGTGGACTTCCCCTTTTCAATAGACGAAGATATTTTTAAAAAACTTCTAAATTTAAACTCAAACAAAAGCTGCCAATGACAGCTTAAAAACACAAATGAATAAGGGCGAAACCTCTCACATTTAGAACCCGGAACGCATTTCTTCAAAACTAAATTATCAGAAAACATAGACAATAGCCAATTTGATAAAGGAAGGAAACTCCAGAAATCGCGTTTTCAAAAGGAGGGTAACTTGTCGTCAGTTCCTTTAATTAAAAATAAAACAAAAATTAACGAATAAAATAAACACGACAGCGAAGCAATAAATTCAAAACGAAACCTCGCTGTTGAAAAGAAGCCAAAAAAATTTCCATTGCAGAGCCGCGCCAATGGAACAATTTTGACTCTCAAAATGTAGTTTCATTAAAGTTTTCTCTTAACATTCTCTTTAATATAAATACCAAAATTATAATAATGAAAATACAAAAGGCTAACAAGAGTCATTTAGTATTCACTGGAAGTCCTTGGAAATCCAATAGATGATTTTTTAGGATGCAGTTCATACACACACTGGCCAATGAATTTGAAAACCGTGATGAATTACTGTACTGATATGTAAAGCGGGGTCACAGGTCAGAAACTATTGTGATATGCAAATGAATGCAATCATGTGAGGTACATGCTCATTCCAAGCTACAGGTACAGGGTAGGAACAAGCTGCAGCTGCTCAAGTTGAGCAAAATGGGGAAAACAGCAGACCTGTCTGAGTTCCAAAAAAAAGTTATTGTGGGAGCCCGTCTAGCTGGAGCTACGATTTCCAGGACAGCATAACTGACCGGTATCTCAAAAGGTCAGGTCTCCAAGGTGTTCAATGCGTGGAAACGGAATCCACAAGAGTTGTCGAAACGGCAGAATTGTGGATCAAAAACAATCAACACAGACAGGGACCGACGTCGTCTGAGACGGATTGTGCGGCAAAACCGAAGGTCTACTGTGGAGCAACTGACGGCAGACTTCAATGAAGGATCATCGCAACCCATCTCCTCCAGAACAATGCGCCGAGAGTTGAAGCGAATAGGGAGGGGAAGTCGCATGCCAGTGAGGAAGCTCCTGGTGTCAGCAACAAACCGGAAAGTTCGCCTGCAGTGGTGTAAAGAACGGTGTGACTGGAGTGTAGACGACTGGAAAAAGGTGATGTGATCGGACGAGTCACGTTACACATTGTTTTGCACCGATGGCCGGCAGAGAATTTGGCGGCAGCCCCATGAAGCGATGGACCCCTTATGTGTTGTGAACACAGTTCAAGCTGCAGGAGGAGGTGTCATGGTATGGGCCTTGTTTTGTTGGTATGGCAAGGGTCCCCTGATATTCCTTGACAGTCGGGCGAAAGCCAAAGACTACCTGAACATTGTTGCAGATCAAGTCCATCCTGTAATTTTTGTGACGGGTTCTTCATGGACGACAATGCTACTGTCCATCGAGCAAGAATTGTTCAGGAGTGGTTTTCTGAACATGACACCGAGTTGCAACATTTGCCGGGGCCAGCGCAAAGTAAGGATTTGAATCCGATCGAAAATATTTGGGACATGTTGGAAAGAGACATTCGTCGAAGGCATCCGCTTCCGTCTACTCTGCTGGACCTGAAGGTCTCTGACGAAAGCATGGTCTGCGCTATACCTTACATGCATTGCAACACCTTGTAGAGTCCATGACAAACCGCGTATGTCCTGTAATTACAGCCAAAGGAGGGTCAATACCATATTGAACGAAGGTTTCTAATTCATTGGCCGGTGTGTGTAATTCTGTTATTAATTTTGATACGTCCATTCAGAAAATTGTTGGAATGTCGATTGGTGGAAACAACTAATTTTTGGACAGCTGGTCATCCAAAAATTAACATCCTCCAAAAAAGAAGAACATTTCCTACAAAGCGTACTATTGATATTGAATGCCAAAGCAAGCCTAGCCCTGAAAGAAATTGACTGGTTCTAAAAAAAGATTTAACAGCTTTAGCCGAAAAAAATGGTCCAATGTTGAGATATTCGCTGAATAAGGTGACTGACACACAATGTGTATAAAGGCGAAGCACATTCTAGGAGTCAACTTCCAAGTTATTACCAATTTTTACCGAAAATTCTGAAGAAGCTGTCACCTTCGAGATGGTATGGCTTCATTTATCTGAATGTAAGGGCCAGTGGACTAACATGTTTGTCAGAAAACCGTCACCTTCCCCAGGGAAAAACAGCCCCGTGCTTTATCGGACCAGGAGTAAACATAAATCCAAATTACACCATCTCTAAAGGAGTGTGAGAAGGTCCTTACACCATCTCTAAACAAAGAAATACCCAAATTTTATTCAAAAGAAAACGGAATCCTTCATCAAGATTCTCCTGCCCACAATGCGAGAAATATTAAAATTCTTCCAAGAACAATGGATGCCCCAGTCTTTGGATTATGTTCCAATGAATTATTTTAATTGGCGTTGTCTAAAACAGAAGCTTTAGTCCTAATGGCAAGATTGGAAAAAGTTCTAATCGACAAGCAGGAAAAAAATGCCCAACGGCTTTTTAAAAAAACAATGCGGCTTTATAAAACTCGAAATACAATGCCAGCAAATTTCTAATAATAAACAGAGACTTCAAATCGAATAAGGTTAATTATGTACAGTAACTACAAAATTTAAAATCGTTCATAACAGAGGCCAACAAAAATTAACTTTTTAAAAACTTTTTTAACGTTAAAAGCTGATTCCTGATTCGTAAGCTTTGTGTGTGTGTGTGTGTGTGTGTGTGTGTGTGTGTGTGTGTGTGTGT
>JAHWFO010020357.1:2584503-2614552 GCA_023313115.1 Rhysida immarginata
TACATCACTAAAGGTTATGACAAGAGGTTGACACTATTTGAAAACTTCTGTCATGTGAAGTACAGTACTCTTAAAAGGAACCTTATCAAATTAACAATGCAAACATTTTAAATACCAAATCAATCAGCAACCTGGGAATTCTTTACAATAAGACTTGTATTTTTAAAACTCATAATAAGGAACTTATTTTGTGGATTTCTAAAATATCTGGGGGTATAGAGAAGACTACTTCTCATCATTCCTTTTGTTAATACTTGTTTCATATTCTTATTTTAAGTAAAATTAGTTACGGTATCGAAATTACTGGTGACTTGGGTAAGTTATGGTTGTAAATTATGGTTTGCCAATGTAAATTATATCTCCAAATGATTAGAAAGAAAAATTAATGTTCTCTTCATATCTCCCTTCAATTCTTACATAATATTTTTAAAAAAATAGCCTCAATTCCATTTTTTTATGAATGCTTTAGATTTTAATTTTGCTAAAATTGACAACAGATGAGGGTAAACTCTTTATCAAGATCTAACTTAAAATTTGAGGATCTTAAATTGAAGTTAGCTGCTTCTTTTAATAAATGTAATCAGAGCTATGTTTTTCCCTTAGTTTAATATTTGCTATAGTTGTATTCCTTGTGGATTAGTGGTTTCCCCCTTTTTGGTTGTTGTCTCTTAAGTGTCATTGCTTTTTGTTAAGAAAGAATGTGACCTAGAATAAGAAACCAACTGCAGAGCCCAATCTCATCTGCCAAATTCTATGTCCACAAAAAAATTGTAAGGAAGGAACTCCATAAGGAAAATGTCCATGGGTGAGCTAAAATTTTTAATCACTAATGATAATATAAATGCTTAGAAAAGGAAAAAGTGGTACAATCAATCAGTGGAAGACTTTAAGCCCAGTGAATCAGACTACACATTGTTCCCAACCACTGGAGAAGCTAATGTGTGGTGGCGAATACTGTCTCAAGCTTAGGATCTATGATAACTGGAGTGTTTGCTTCCAGCAACTGTGCTAGAATAGCCTTACGGGATTGGCAGCATAAACTTGCCAATGGCTTTCTGCTATATCAACTATACCAAAGTTGGCAAAAGTGCATTGCGTCCAATGGGTAACTACTTTGAGGGAGGATGTAGATTTGTGTAAGCATGTGTGAAAATATGGTGCAACAAAAACAACAGTCCAAAACTTATGCCTGTAGCTGTATATCCATCAGCTACTCAGCAACAGAGGAAGGGTCATCAGCAAATTCTTAATTTTGCACTGTTTGAGCACTCCTTTTGTATTGGTGTCCTCATACCCCAGTTACCTTGCTTACAATAACCTTCTGCTGGCCCTGCAGCTACTTATAATTCTAAACCGAAATCTTCAGTTGCATCAAATTTTATTTATACAGATACTTTTTCAATTTTAGCTAAAATTTACATGAAGGCTAAATTTTAGCTTCCATAATTAAAGTTTATGCATATGTTAAGAATTATCAAAAGTGTGGTAACAGGCCTATAAGAAATACTGTGAAATATCGCTTGCCAATAGTATCTAATGTATCATTATTCGCATAGTTGAATGTATTTGATGTGTACCATTATTCTCATCTTATGGCCTCTCACTACACTTTCCATGAAATATAAATGCAGCATGTTACATGTACTCACATAATTTAAGGATGCATAAATTAAATTTATGAATATCTGAAACAATGTTATCTGCAATTATTTGAAAATAAAATATCTTCTTTCCATGATTTTTCTTTTAGATTTTTGGTCTTGTTAAGAAGTGATTATTTGATCATATGTTTATGTAACTTTGACATATTAAGCTATAGTCTTCGTGGGAATATCAAATACTGGGACAGTAACAGATGTTAAAATTTTATTGAGTGAAATTACACATTTTTATATATAGACTCTTATCAATTTCTATACAATAAGGGAAAAAAATGTATTTTATCCCTGCAACATTCATCTATTATGAAAGGGTGGCAATTTTATTTTTCATTCGTCTAAAATAAAGAGCAGATTTTATTTACAACATAATTTTAGTATGTAAAGAAACAGGGCTTCATAAGCAATATGGTATACAACTTTATGACGTATCAGACATGCTTCGAATTGCCAAATTATATACAGAGACAAAAAAATTACATAAATGGAAGCAAAAATTAATGTAAGCAAATTGATCAATCAGAAATGTTCTCCCGAAAGGGATTCTCGCTCCTGCTTGAATGACGAAGTAACAAATACAATATTGAAAAGGGAAATAATTGAGGAACTAAGGAAATATTTACAAAATACAATTGGAATGATTATTTACAGATGGTAACTTAACAATAACAATTTAAAATAACATAAAATAAACAATGTAGAGAATTTAATAACAGCGCTAAGTTTAGTAAACCCATCAGCCAATCAGGAATGCTCTCCAAAAGGATTCTCACTCCCGAACATTAAATATATAAGTGGATATATCCACACAAAATTTCATTACCTTTACCTGCGGAAATCGGATTCACCCCACAGATTTTAAAAAACTTTTCATTATGTTGCGAAAAGTGGATAATTTCATCTTATCAGGAATGAAAATGCACTCTAAGGACATAATTATGCAGTGAAAGGGTTAAACATAATTGTTTAAAATGTCTAAGTCTAGTCGGTATCAAATTATTTGTTTTTTTAAAAGGCACTTGGTATTTGATATTTTCATTTATGGATGGATACAGATTATAAGAGGGCTAGTTTTTTATATAGTCATTACTGAATTTAAATACTGACATAATTTCTTTAATGATTCCGATATTGTGTTTTGTTGAATAAATATTGAGCAATAAAGCACACTTGTCATCACCATTAATGAAGGAACATCTATGTTCATTATATCTATCTTTTTTTAGGGAGCAAACCTGATTGGCTGATGAGTTCCTAAACTTAGGACTGTTATTAATTGTTTACATTGTTTATTTCAGTTTATTTAAAATTGTTATTGCTATGTTGCCATCTGTAATAATTATTTTGGTTGCATTTTGAAAATATTTCCTCCGTTTTTTCCATTTTCAATATTGCATTTGTTACTTTGTCATTCAGCCAATTGAGAGTGAGAATCTCTTTTGGGAGAATGTTCCTGAATAGTCAACTTGTTTACATTAGTATTTGCTTCATCTACATAATTTTCTTGTCTCTAAGATTTGGCTCTGTCAATGAAGGTACGGGGGTATTTTGAAAAGTAATGCCTCCATGGCTGTAACTTTTTTATTTTTTAACCGATTTTCAAAATTCATTTTGCATCTGATACTTACATTTGTCCTCTATGTAATGCACTATTCACTTTTCGACATAGTCCCCATCCCTTTCCACGCATTGCGCCAACGCGTGACTAGCTGGGTGAACCCGTCGGAGAGGAATTCCGGGGTTGTTGTCGACACCAGGACCGAACGGCAGGTTTCACCTCATCATCGGAACGCAACTCATGGCCCTTAAGGTGCTCTTTCCTCTTTGGGAAGTGGTGAAAGTCGCAAGGTGCAAAGTCTTTCATTTTTGAACTACAGTTTTTCATCTTTGAACTGTAGGTGCTGAACCCCCTCTGATGTGGCGATCGTGCGGACGAGCGTTATCGTGCTGCAGAAGAGGATCCAAAGCTGCCATTCAATCCTCGTGTCGACGACAACCCCGGAATTCCTCTCCGACGGGTTCACCTAACTAGTCCACACGTTGGTGTAATGCGTGGAAAGGAATGGGGACTATGTCGAAAAGTGAATAGTGCATTACATAGAGGACAAATGTAGGTATCAGATACAAAAAGAATTTTGAAAATCGGTTAAAAAATAAAGTTACAACCATGGAGGCATTACTTTTCAATATGCCCTTGTATTTTGAAACACATCAGCTACATAATAAAGTCCTCTACCATATTGCTTATCAAGTCCTGTTTCTTTAGTATTTATCAGCAATGCTAGACCCTAATAAGGATTTAATGCTTGAATTATTCAAAGTTCAAGAGCATGTATATTTTGCTATTACTGTAAAAATAAAAAGTTGATTTGTTTCATATTTTGGATAATATATCAATAGAGTTTGGAATATTTCTTTGATCAGGGTATTTGATCTTTTCTAATTTTAAACAGGTATTTATGAAATTAATTTCTCCATTAACAAACACACCATTATCCACAGTTTCTTTGTAACTTTATTGTTAATTTTTCTTGGCTTTGATAATTGTTCCATCAGTTTTTGTCTGTTAAACAGTATTTGTCATTTTATTTCACTGTTCATAAAATTTTTTATTACGGTTTCATTGCCTTTGTATAGTTTGAATTGTATTTCTACTTTTTATTATTTTATTAAACATGGCATGTAAATTGTCCTTAATAAATAGTACTGTAAACATTTTAAATATGTGTAATTTTTTCTTTCTGAACTTACTTTGAGCAGCCAAGTGAGAACAGAATCTCGGTATGGCACAAATTTATCTTTCAAGGTTAACTTTCCTGAAGATTGGTCAGCTAATTTTGAAATGACTAGACCTAATGTTGTTAGAGATCTATAAAATGTACACAGAAAATAAAATTTAAAAAAATTAATGAGGCATTCTAAGTTTTAATAAAATAACAAAGACTACAAATAAATAAACCATTGATGAATGACATAAATAAGTACCAAAAAGATAAACTAGTCATCGTCATACAAAACCACTTGAAACATTTTTCCAAAAATTTTTGAATTCTTTTGAAAACATTAAAACATGTTCCACTGAATCAAATTCGAACATCTTTGAACTTATTAATTACTCTTATACATTCATTATTCATCAGCTCATTTGTTTGTGCGATGATGCCATCATTGACACCAGTTGCTGGTCTTCCCTTACGAGGTTCATTGCCGGTGGATTCTCGCCCTCCTTCAAACTTTTGACACCAAGCAAAGACGGATGATTGAGACAAAGATGACACGTTGTTTTGAGTTATATGATATATTACATTCCATATCTTACCATTGAAAACTTCCTATAACAACATAATGGTGTCATTAGAACAGGTACCACTGAATCAAATTCCACCATCTTCAAACATATTATTTACTCTTATATATTCATTCATGACACATCATTACGAGTTGTTTGATAAATTTTTGAAATATCATAGAATTGAAATTCTGATATATTCATCACATGTCGTTACAAGTTGTTACATTTCTTATTAGCAGTGAAAATTTCTAATGGCATCATAATGGTAACATTAGAACATGTATCACTGAATCAAATTCGACCATCTTCGAAAATAATTAATTACTCTTGTATATTCATTCATGACACATCATTACGAGTTGTTTGATAAATTTTTGAAATATCTTAGAATTGAAAATTGCCAATGGTATCATAATGGTATCATTAAAATAGGTACCACTGAATCAAATTTGTTCACCTTTGAATTTATTAACTACCCTTATATATTCTATCATATGTCATTACAAGTTGTTTCATATCTTAGCTTTGAAAATTCCCTATGATACCATAATGGTGACCTTAGAACATATGGCACTGAATCAATTTCAACAATCTTTGAATCATATTCGTCAATTGGCAAAAAAAAACAACTTGAAAATCTTTCATAGTCTTTGAGAAGATCGAGTTACGGATACCCTCCCTCTTCCCAGTAATAGTATACCATTAAGGTGCTTAACTTTTAGTATTAATAAATACAAGGGGATATCAAAGTATGCCATTTATATTTTAACGTAAGAAATACAGCTGCTGTATGAAAGATATCATAGCCAAAAAGAAGGCTAAGTACAAGCACAGACATTGCATAGCAAGTATTGTTCTTGCGCACGTTCACTATGTGCTACCACTCGTTTTATAAATGGGCATTGCTATCACTTTGACAACACTAGCCATTATCAAGGACATTAACAACACAATCAGAGAAAACCATCGTATTTTCTTGAAAGAAGTGAGTAAAATGTTTCACATATCCTACAGAAGCTTGGATACTGCAAAGTCTGTTCGCGTTGGATTCCAAAAAGTCTGACACCAGAACAGACCGGCAACAGAATGGCGTGCAATCTGCAACATCTGCAGTGGTACAACCAGAAGGAAAATACATTTCTGAATGGCATTGCCACACCTGAGCATAAACCTGCAAACATGGTATGGAAACATCCACATTTTCTGGTTCAAAAAAAAAAATCAAAGTTCTCCTTCGGCTCGGAAGATTATGCTTAAGTTTTTTTGGGATATGCAAGGCATCCTACTCATAGAGTTCCTGCCTCGTGGGTCAACCATCAACGCTGCTACCTATTGTGAAACGTTGACTAAACTGTGGTGTGCTATTTGTGATAAGCGACCAGAAAGAGGAAAACGATGTCTGACTTCTTCATAAGAATGCACTCCTGCATATGGCCAACATCGTCAAAGAAAAGCTGGCTTGTTTCAGCTGGGAGGTTCTGGACCACCCAGTCTACAGTCTGGATTTAGGGCCCTTGGACTACCACCTCTTTGGTCCAATGAAGAGATTTCTGAGTGGTCAGAGGTTTGAGACTGATGAGGAACTCAAATCTGCCATGTGCCATTGGCTGTATTCACAGCCGGCGAAGATCTATGGGTGGGGAATTCCGAGTGAAGCAGCGTTGGGATAAATGCCTAAATCGTCAAGGTTCCTATGTGGAAAAGTAGATAAAGACATGCAATTTCAGCTGGACTTAGTTCTTTACCTGTATGTTTTGTAATTTTCTTTGAAAACAATAAATGGCAGTACTTTCTGATATCTCCTCATACCGTAAAACCTTCAATAGAGGCCCGGGCGTCTATTTGTCTCAATGGTCCTACCCCCCCCCCCCCCCACCAGCGATTAATCGAGACTCTACGTTTATTTAAGACCCGGCGTTAAGGGCCATTCCCAAGAAATGGGAACAATAAACGCTGGAATTAATATGAATAACACGATAGACAATCAGACCCGGCGTTCATTTGAGACCTGGCGTTTAATCTATTTTTAACATGCCACCCGGCTTTTATTCGAATACCTGGCCTATATTCAAGGTTTTACAGTACATAGATTAGTTTTTTATTAATTCTTAACTAAAATTATCACCTGAAGAGAATATACTATTTTTTATGAGATTATAATTAATTTGTTAATTCGATTAGAGAAAGAGAATGTTTTGCTACAGCACAACAACTCTAGGCTGTTATCAAGGAAGGGTTGAGGAAGCTGAAACTCACCACATTACTATCCACCTTATATTCTAGACTTGTTCATGTGTGATTTTGTTTTTCCCTAGACTGAAGGAAGACCTTCATGGAAATCACTATGGCTCCGATGAAATATGAGAAGGAAATACGACTCTCATTAGGAATTCGTATCTACAACTTTGTGATCATTTTTTGTTTTCAAAGAAGCAATGCTCACGGCAGTTTTCCGAATTCAGCCCTATATGGATAAATGTATAATGTCTGAAAGAGCAGCAACTTTCTGTCCTGACGTTGCCTAGAAATAGTCCAGGTATGAATCAGAAATTGAAAGAGAAAAATTACAGTACTAAACAGCCTAACAGATATACACTGTATAGTGCAAGATTTTGGGGTTCAGAAAATCACTGCGAGCATCATTTCTTTGGAAAAAAAACGACCACAAGGTGGTAGCCACAAATTCTTATTGAGATTCTTATTCCATTCTCATCTATTTCTGATAATATTTATGTCCCATTTGATTTCATTTTGTTATAAGGAAGTATTTATTGCATACTTTGATAATTATGTAATAATTATAAGTTTATTTATATCGAAGTTTGTAGACAAAAATCACCAGATTTCTAAATGTGTTCCTTTCTTGATGAGCAGTATTTCCAGTTTATATTTGATTTCTGTACAGGTGCACTACAACATTTCAGGAGGAGTATTAGCGATGACATTCATAATTCGTTTCCGCAGATCTTACAAATCCTGCACTCTAGTACCAAACAATCTATCCTTTTTGTATCCAAAAAAAAAAAGGTCTAAGGGTACAATATCTGGCAAATGACTGCAGCCATTGAAATCTTGGCATTTCAAGGGATTATGGGAGGCCGAAGCCAAACTCCTGTATCCATTCCTACACATGCTTAGACGGAAAACACATCCACAGTAAATAAAATCTTTCAACAAAATGAAATATCTTGCCATAAGAGGAATTTTCTTGTGTATAAAATATACTGCATCAAGAAATACTAACTCTAATCTTCATGTTTGTTGGCTGTAATTCCTTGTTCTCCTGGTGTCATTTTATTTTTCAAAATATGTGAAAGATGTCATATATTGGACAAGATTTCTTATAATGTCATCCCTTATGTATGAACATAGAAGATAGAATGATAATTCCTACTGCAGATATATTCAGCATCCTCTCCAAATATTTTTGAATGGACATGCCAAGTGGATGATACCGTCCACCCTCAGCTGATTAAAGGTAAAATTATGTAATACTGCATTACATTTCATTCTATCCATTTGGCATTTGCGTCATTCCTTCCACTCATGAAAAATTATACTGAATGCTTTGGTGCTGAAGAAATCCAACACTAAAAAGGAAAAAAAAATGTGCTCCAAAAATCTTCTCTTATTTAGGCATCCAAGGAGGCAATTTTATACTTGTATATTTATTGTGAAACAATAAAACATGTGAATATAAATGCTTAACATTCCAGAGACTAATACGCTTTTATTCAGAATCATAGCAAGAATGAAACCTTGGGCACCAGTCTTGATACCCTTGCTGAAGAGATGCCGTGAAGACAAAATATGATTACACGGGTTGAAAAAGTGAATACAATGGGGCACCACAGGCACCATCTACTCTCCCTATGCCATTGCTCATGTGTTTCATTTCACGTGACTGATTGGAATGCCATTCAAGTACGGTGAAACTAGAATGACCACTTGTGACCCAAAACTTTTTGGAGCAAGATTTCAATGTAAAGAATTATGAGAGATTAATTAGTATGCTCCTTATTTTATACAGTAGTCGTCGCTTATTGTAATCACGGTTAATGTAATCAATCGGTTATTATCATCATTATTGCCACGAACAGAACGGTTATATACAAGTGCATTGAAAATTCAGTCGCTTATTGTAATCAAAACTTCCGTTAATGTCATCAAATTTTTCCCAAAGTGAAGCTTCTGTGCATGGATAATGACCCAGAAATTCCATAGAAATACCGCGAGTTGTAACAGCTCTGCAGCATCAAAAATGACATCACGTTGACTTGTTACAACAGCAGTGCGGTATTAAAACCACGATGTTGTTGCCTCTGCTGCAAACAAGACGTCTGTGCAAGCTGCCTGCCATGATTGCCTCGTTCGCACAGGAAAGCGATTCTACGTCATGTCACTGCTTTTTTCCCCCATTATTAAACATCTCAATAAGAAATCTTTTCAAAATCATTAATACACTTTTTACAACCTTCTTAGTCGTGTCAGTATCTAATTGTAACGAAAATTGTATATTTTCTTACACAAAATCATCTTCACTCATGAATACCACCATTTGTATGAAAGCTCATGCAACAGAACAAGCAACGAAATGAATAAAAGTCGCTTCCAGGTTGACTGAGGATCAGATCTGTGAATTTGTTACATCCACAGAATCTGAAATCGCTGAGCCGGATGAACTGGAAGAAAATCGGGAAGAATATTCTAATCCACCAATATATATATCGAAATGTGAAAAGTGCTCAGTGTTTTGCAACAAGGAGATCATCATTTCTCGCAAGATTTTAAATGGCAACTGAGAATAGATGATTTTCTTTAATTCCTATACTGTAACTGTATGTACGTACTTATTTATTTGATTTATTTTTTTACTCTCCTTAAAAATGCAGCTGTATAATCGAAATAAAGCGATGTTTATTTATACTGTATGCAATAAAAAGCCTCAATTTTTTTTTTATCTTGGGTTATTGCAATCAAATAGGCTTGGGACCAAAGTGATTACAATAAGCGGCGACTACTATATTTATGATGGTTAAACTTCTACAACAAAACTTAGGTAAATAGTTCATTAATTAAACGTCAATGTCCATTTTCAAATTCTGTTTTTTATAAACTATTAGATTTACTAACATTTACATTTTAAGCAGCAAAATAATTTTTTCTTTCAAAATGTAAAA
Organism: Rhysida immarginata; assembly: GCA_023313115.1. Lineage (NCBI taxonomy): Eukaryota > Metazoa > Arthropoda > Chilopoda > Scolopendromorpha > Scolopendridae > Rhysida > Rhysida immarginata. Next base: position 2,594,634 of record JAHWFO010020357.1, read on the forward strand.
CGTACTTGTTTATGTTGCTCCCTTCTTTAAGTCGTTCTCCTACTGCTCCTGTCTTTACAGCACGTTCACTTCCTGCCAAGTCAACCAAACTCAGTTTTGCTACTTTCTCACCTGACACCTATTCGAAGTAAAAATAAAAAATAGAAATAAATAATTTTATTCAAGAATGATCAAATGAGATTGGCATGAATAAGATTTAAAAGGGAAACTTTTTTTTTCTTTTTATTTCATTCCTTAAATATTTCGATTTGTTTCAATTCTGTTTGATTCCATCATGTACATGTTGAAATGCATTAGTGATTAAATAAGTTAGTGATACTATTTCTAATGTATGTTCTAAATTGCTTCTATATAAACATACTCCATGAAGTTGGTCAGGTTAGGTAGGTTAGGTTAGACTCTTTAATTACTTTATATTGAATGTTAAAATCATCGCTTTATTAGGGGAGAATTAAAGAAAAAAATTGCTTGAAATTGGTAAGGTATTTTATGTCATTTGTGGACCAAATAATTAAATTGACAGGCTATGAATGATGGCCAGGCTGTGGATGATAGCCAGGCTATGAATGATAGACAGGCTATGAACGATTTAATACTACAGTATGTTGGAAAAAAATCACACAATAACACCCCTACTAGATGAGATACCAATTATGGAGAGACACCAAACTTGGTTTCACATGGATGGAGCTCCACCTCACTATACATGACATGTTATAAATCAAATAAACAAATTGGATTGGATGAATGAAGTGCTCCCCAAAAGGTGGATCAGACGAGATGAGCAAGTGGCTTGGCCTCTTAGATCGCCAGACTTGACCTCAATAAATTTTTTTTCTTTGGGACTAAATTAATAGCAGGTTTATGAAAGACCACAACATTACCTGAAGATCTCAAGAACTGCATTCTTGTAGCATATAGTAGTATCACTAATGAGATCAAATAGAAAAACATGAAGTCTGTAGGCTACCGGGCACAAATTTGTGTCACTTGTACATAATTGGCAATGTTCATCATGTACATAATACAGTTATTGAGTAGGTCTAATAAAAATAATGTTCTTCCGAGTGCCTGTGTTCTGCTGTCAGATTGGTGTCAATTTCGTGTGATTTTTCCAGCATACTATAGTATTGATTCATGCCTCCTTCTCCCTGTCAATTTAGTGGTTTAGTCTGCACCAATGATGGGCTTGTTTGCAAATGACATGAAATACCTTACCAAGTTCAAGCAATTTTTTTCCTTTTAATTTTACCCCAAGAAAGCAATGATTTTACCATTTGATTTAAAGTAACTGAAGAGTGCTCTACTACTACTCTACTACTTGTCACTATGCCTCTATCTGTCTTAGTTATAGGAGATAAGTTCCCAAAATTCATGAACACTTCCTTGCATAACTTGAAATGTCACTACCAAGTAGCCCCTCTCCTGCTTAGTAATAATATTTTAAATTTCAATAACCTATCAAATAGGTGAGCCTATAAAGGACTGATCTACGGTATACAGGGTGTTGTTAAATTTTTGTGTCAAAAATGATAGGGGTGAGGGAATATGCGATTCTAAGCAAAAAAGTTCATATGAACAGAAATAAAAATGCTGCCACTAAGATCAACAATTTAATAACTCACTTTCTACAACATCTAGGATGATGAAATTTGGGAGAATAATAGGGTACATTAAATTGTGTTTACCGTTAAAATTTGATCGAATTCCGACAAGTAGTTTCCGAGTTACGCACTCAACATCGTAACATGTGCTCACATGTGAGTACTAACCATCACGTGTTATGATGTTGACTATGTAACTCGGAAATTACTCGTTGGAATTCAATCAAATTTTAACAGTATACACGATTTTATGTACCCTATTATTAAACGCCGCCAGATTGTCAAAAGCAACATGGCGCAGTCCATCGAAAAATTGGAGGTGCGAGCCGTGGTAAGGTACGAGCTTTTGAACCTGTGCTAGGCTGACCCGGATGATTTTTTCAAGTGGCTTGTCACTATGGACGATTGCAGTGTTCCCCTTCAAATGCAGTGACCTATCATAGCTCACACCTCCAATTTTCTGATGGGCTGCACCATGTTGCTTTGGACGCTCTGGTGTCGTTTAGCGATACTGCACCATGTTGCTTTTGACGCTCTGGCAGCGTTTAGCGATACTGCACTAAACACAGCTTTGTATCCTCAAGCACTCGTGGGATGTTGCTTCCCACTGGCATCACACATTTTCAAAAGCGACTGTTCTTTCATGTTGATTGCAATGACTTTATGACTTCTCCTCGTATATCCAAATAAATAATAAATAACTTGTTTGGGGTTTTTTGGCTAATCGTAAACATAGTACATGGACTTAATGGCTATAAAAAGAGGCAGCCTGTCTGGTCCTAATTGCAAAACTATGAAATTCAATTTTATTGATGACAAACCTAACCTATAACATAATTTGATTGATTGATGACCTTATTTAACTCACATGATTACAAAGAGCATTCAAAAAGTAATGCACCACAATGTATTACAACATGACCAATGCTATATGGCTGAAATGAAGAAGTCCTAGTTTGAATTTCTGCCTCTGGTTTGCTTGGTGGCAGCACGAAAGCGAGTGTTAAAAATGCCAATGTCAATGAAGCATGTTGCAAACAGCATGCTGCGATCGAATTTCTCATTTCCGAGAGAGAAAGTGTTGGAAATATGAGGAAGCTATTGTGTAATGTATACAGGACTGCCACTGACGACTGAAGCACTGTTAATTGATGGGAAAAACGAGTGAATTCTGTGAGTGAAATGGCCGTATTTCCGACTTGGTGCAGAGCAGTCATCCCTCCATAGTTGTGACTCTAGTGATGAAGCAGCATGTTGAGAAACTGATTCAGGAGAATCGATGCATTACCAAGTGCTAAAGTTAAGTGAAAACTTCTCCATCAGTGTAGGGACTATTCGCTACATCATCAATGTACTTGGGTATTCCAAAGTGTGTGTGCAAAATGGATCCCCAAAGAGATCACGCATCACCAACAAAAGCAAGGAAACCATTTCGTCTCAAGCATACTACTGTATAAGTGTGAAGAGGCTGATTTCTTATCCCGTATTGTTATTACCGATGAAATATGGCTTCACCACCTCCAGCCTGAAATGAAGTGACAGTCAATGGAGTGGCACCATATCCATTTGTCATAGAAGAAAAGGTCAAATTTGTTCCGTTTCACAGGCAAAAATCATGATCACTGTGTTTTGGGATATGCAAGGTGTCATTTTGTTTGATGTGATGGCTAGAGGATCTATCACTGACCTCGCTATGCTGCAATGACTGAAGAAGCATTTTCGACGTGTTCTGCCTGAGAAGAACCTATGCGACATGCTATTTCAGAATGACAACGTGAGGTCCCACACCAGTTTGCAAACTCGTGAACATGTTGCGTCATCTGCCCGATAGTCCTGACTTGGAACTGTTAGACTTCCACATGTTTGGCTCTTTAAAAAAAATGCACTTCTTGGGATCCAATTCGAGCCCGATGACAATGTTGTGTGCTCTGTGAAAAAGTGGTTGTGTGAGCAGGACCAGTAATGGTACCAGGGGAGGATGCAAGCTCTTACGGAATGCTGGTATAAAGCCATAGAAATAGATGGAGACTTCTTTGTAAAATAGCAGTGGAAATGACAGTTGTAGCAATGCGATGCCCGAGTTGCGAAGTTGTATGTTCCATACTTTCAGAGAAATAAATTGTGGTGCATTACTTTTTGAATGCTCTTTTTATTAACTTTTCCGTACAATATTTTTCCAACTTTCCAAGGGTAATGTTAATTATTTTTTCATACGGTACAAAATGAAATTAATTTATAGATAAAATTAATCCTAAAACTTACCCCACTGCTTTCGTCGACCAGCGTTTGTGTTAGAATGACATTAAAGACTGCATGCGATCGACTGCTTTCACTGTTCATATTGGTTGCAGCGACCGTACGGGATTTGTTGCCTTCTTGCATTAGATTGTCAATATCATCATATGATGAAACGGCTAATGTTGAAAGCCCATCAACATAAGGGCCCAGGATGTTATGTTCTCTAACTCGAAGAGTTTGCTTGGTACTACAAAATAAAATACGATAAATAAGAATACAGTTTCTTACAAAATTATTTTTAAAGAAAAATGTTATACAACCTCTGGCAATTAAGTTCGGTGAATGAGTTCACACAACAAAATGCAAAACAGATAGAGCCACATTTACTTTATTGTCCTTCGAAATAATCACCCTGGAAGGCAATACACTTTTGGGAACGGGTGTATAAGTCCTGGAAGCTCCTTAGGGATGGCTTTAAGTTCACGTATCACATTCGCTTGAATGTCTGGAATGTCCGCAAATCTGTGTCCCTTTAAGGCCCGTTTCAGGCGTGGGAACAACAAAAAGTCTGCCGGTGCCAAGTCTGGTGAATAAGGTGGATGAGCTATGGATACAACCCCTTTGTTGGCCAGAAACTGTTGCACGATTACAGCAGTGTTCCTCTTTGATCCATTATCCACAGTTACGTGCGCATGCTACACCTTCAACTGAAGAAACGAGCATCTGCTAAACCATTGCACGCACAAACGTGACCTGTCTGAACTTGCTTAAACAATGACTGGGCTTGTATTCACATGCATTGTTACTCGCGTAAAGCTCGCACAGATTAGGGTGTGACATCATTCACCGAACTTAATTGTCAGTGGTTGTACATATACAGGATGTCCCATTTAAATCGTAACAGGCAAATATCTCAGAAACTAAGCATGATTTCAAAATACACACAAGACATTCAATACACATATCTGGTGTGCGCTTTCCATTGGTAATGTTAAAACTGACCACCGCCCTATCCTTCAAGGGCATGTAATTCGCAACTTTTTCCCGAAAAGAGATAGAGAGACACTTCCAATTACAAACTTGTTCAGCACATTCAGATGAGTCTAAATCCATCTCTAATTTATTAGGTTTGTAAAGGTCTACGGGAGAAAGTAGAGTTCTAATGTATACACTTTGTTTATTATGAAATACACACAATTACATAAAAATTAATACTAGAGAGTTCAACCTTCTACTCCGAAGCTTATGGTAATGGCAATGACATACTCTTTGATGGACATACAGGACATAATGTTTCATTTTAAGAAATGTTCAAATTGCTGATCATTGGCAGCAATACAAACATGAAAGCGATGATTTAAATTTGAATACATGTCCTGAAACATTTCTCTGGGTATTGTATGACATGCAGCGGAGAGTCTACGATGCATGTCCACTGAATTGCTGCAAGTGAGGCTGTAAACAATCTTTCAAGCGTCCCCACAGAAAAAAGTCACAAGGTGTTAAGTCTGGCGATCGGGGAGGCCATCTGACTGCCCCAAACTAGGGAAATTCTGATGAAGTAATGTGGACACCTGTCGTAAGTTATGTGCAGGGGCTCCATCCTGCTGAAACCAAATATTTGGGAGATGTGCAAGGGACAACTCGTCGACGAATGGAATTAACGTATTCTGCAGAATCTCCAAATATCGCTGACCATTCAGTGTTCTTTCATAAAATACCAGACTAACTATGTGTGAATTGAAAATACTGTGCCATACAGTGATTGCCCATCTGTGTTGTTGTCGTCTTTCATGCATTGCATAAGGGTTGTCAGTATTCCAATAGTGCTTATTAAGTTGGATGAATAGTCCATCTTGATTTAATTGTACTTCATCGGTCCAAATACTATTTTCCAGTAAATGTTGATTTGTCTCAAGTTCATTTAGAGCAAAGATGAAAAAGTCTACGTGCATTACATAACCTGTCACCTTCTAAAGCATGCACAGGATAAACATGATAAGGTTGGTAATGGTGTTTCTTTAAGATTCTCCCAATAGTTGTTCCCAGAACGCCACTCTCCTGTACTATATCACGAATACTTGCGTGCAGATAAGCTGCAAAATATACGAGAATGTTCTCAGCATTATGTCGACACGACCTTGCTCTGTGGGCTGTTAATGTTCCTTCACTATTTAAGCATGCAATTGTTCTTCTAATTCCAATAACATATTGGACCAATATCTCGGAATCGTTGATTAAACAATCTAGCAGCAGCTTTGTCATTTCTGCTGCTGTCACCAAATGATATTAGCATTGCCGTCTTTTGTTGATTTGTATACTGGCCATCTTTCCTGCCAATACTAATCGATCAGTTAATGATTCCTCTGAAAGGGAAAAATGCCACATTTTGTTAACAATAATTGTACATTTTTAAATTAAACAATACTACTGTCACTTCAAAACATAAACAATGTCATTTCTAAACCTTCAGGTTTTGTGTATTTCATAATAAACGAAGTGTATGCATTAGATCTCTATTTTCTCTGTAGACCTTTGCAAATCTAATAAATTAGAGATGGTTTTAGTCTCATCTAAATGTGCTGAACAAGTTTGTAATTGAAAGTTTCTCTCTATCTCTATTCGGGAAAAAGTTGTGAATTACATGTCCGTGAAAGACAGGGCAGTGGCCAGTTTTAACATTACCAATGGAAAGCGCAAACTAGATATGTGTAAAGAACATTTTGTTTGTATTTTGAAATCATGCTTAGTTTCCAAGATATTTGCCTGGTACGATTTAAATGGGACACTGTATATTTTTGTATGAAGAGGTATTCATTTTAATATATAATACTTCCACAATACGGAAAAGTATTTCTAGTAATTGATTGGATTTTAAAAGAAGATAAATGATTTAAATGATTGCATACTTATTCTAAAGGACTAGTTGTTATGATTGAAGATTTTTTTAAACAATGACATTCTCTTAAAAAATACAGGGTGTCTCACCTAAAGCGAACCAATAACTAACTTCTAAAATACAAATCTGAGAGTATTATTATACTTTTATGTGAGGGGTTTTATGTGTATTCCTTTTCCAAAAAATTGACATCATTTTGGAACTGTGCAATGGAAACCCCTATTTTAACGGTATTTTCAGGTTGTACACAACATTTGAGAAATGTTTTATTCTTGGTGTTTTTTCAATTGATCCAACTGTTAGGAGATAGAGAGGGTGAAAGTGTGGTGTGTTTGGATTTAAAGAAAAGGAAAAACAAAACAAAAATTGTTCATAACTATTGACGGTGCATCTATAAAAAAAATAGTAAATGTGTGGTTGATTTTATAGTTTAATAGATTGATTAGGGAACGATACTCCATCCAGAAAGGTCTCTGCAACATCGCTTACAGATATGCATAGACCAAGAAGGACATGTGTTTGAGCAGTTATTTTAACAAAATTTATTATATAATCACTGTTGTAAAGATGTTATCTATACATCTATGTGTCCTTTCTATACATATAATAAATCTGTCGTCTGTCAATTTGTTTCTACGTGCATCACACAAAAACTACTGGATGGATTTTGATGAAACTTAGTATGGTTATAGCTTATAGTCTGGGACAACATTTATGGTATTTTCGATGCCGATCAATCACGAAGTTCCCGAAGAATGATATTTTTCTTCTATCTTCTTTCTTTTTCTTTCTTTTTTTCGATAGTTGCTTTCTTAATTTTTTTGTTTTGATTATGGTCCAAGGATTGGAGGATATTTAAAAAGTATAAAAAATGGCATCAGCATGTGTTTCAGTGATCTTCGTTAAAAGCAGATAAAGGGAATGCAATAGTAATCATACAAAAAGATCTCTATTTTCAAAAAATTCATGAATATATCGTAGAAAATAACTTATAAAATTACATAAAGATCCCACATTTCAAATGAAATCAAAAAACTCCGAACAATCTACAAATCAAACTTATACTCTGTCCAGTTATATTTCAGCTTTTAATTGTTTAGGCATTGTTGCAAAATAAAATTAACAATGTCTAACAATTGAAATTGAAAATTGAATTGGACACGCCCATTTAAACTTTCCTCGGATAGAGTGTAATTAAAAACACTAATGTGAGTGTATTATCGTTGGTTGTTATTGTTGCCAGATTGAATTTAGAAATTTAAATGATGTTTTGATTGAATTTGGTTTTATCTGTAGGTGTTGCTTTGTGTATATTTAGGTTTTCGAAGATTTTTATTTTGTTCAATTTGTTTATGATGATTTTGGGAGACAGAGTTTCTTCTAATTTTCCAAAACTGCGCTTTTTATATAGGATGTGTTCTGCAAATTTTGATTTGGTTTGTATGCATATTCATGGTGCATAAAAATATACAGGGTCTTTATAATTAAAGTTACATTTTGACATGGCCATAAAAAAAAAAACTACTGGACCGAAAGCTATAATACTTGGTAATATTATACAAGAGGGCATGGGAAGTTCATACCCACCAAAAAAAAAATTAGTTCAAAAGGTCACCACCAGCATGGAATGGCGCTCTATGCAATATTCGTATACGAAATTAGATACAAAGACTTGTTAACCTGTGTCTTTGTGTCTAATTTCATATACGAATATTGCATAGAGCGCCATTCCATGCTGGTGGTGACCTTTTGAACTAATTTTTTTTTTGGTGGGTATGAACTTCCCATGCCCTCTTGTATAATATTACCAAGTATTATAGCTTTCGGTCCAGTAGTTTTTTTTTTTATGGCCATGTCAAAATGTAACTTTAATTATAAAGACCCTGTATATGCTGAAAGATGACTACTTGTAAAACATATTTGGGGATAACGGATAAGTGCATTAAGACCATTTTTGGAATTTTTGTCTGTTGTGTGTCTGTCTGTTTGTTAATACGTATATCACACAAAAAAAAAACACTGAATGGATTTTGATGAAACATAGAATGGTTGGTTATACAGAGTGATTCTGAAAAATTGTGTATAACTGCAAGCAATAACAGAGGTGACCAGAATGAATATTTTCTTTTAAATACAACGTGGGTCCGAATTTGAACGCTAACTGAGATATGAACAGAAATAAAAATGCCGCCACCAAGATCACCAAGTTAATAACTCAGGTTCTGCAACGCCTAGAGTAATGAATTTTGGAGGAATAATAGGGTACATAAAACTGTGATACCGTTAAAATTTGATCGTATTCGAACGAGTAGTTTCAGAGTTACACATTCAAAATCGTAACAGTGCTCACATGTGAGTACTAACCAGCATGTGTTACGATGTTGAGTGTGTAAATCGGAAACTACTTGTTGGAATTCGATCAAACTTTAAGGGTATACAGAGTTGTATGTACCCTATTATTCCTCCAAAATTCATTATTCTAGGCATTGCAGAACCTGAGTTATTAACTTGTTGATCTTGGTGGTGGCATTTTTATTTCTGTTCATATCTCAGTTAGCGTTCAAATTCGGACCCACATTGTATTAAAAGAAAACGTTCATTTTGGTCACCTCTGTCACTGCTTACAGTTATATATACTTTTCAGAATTATCCTGTAGATGGGTGTACTTTAGGGTACTTTTGATCCCGATCAATCATTTTCTTTCTTTCTTTCTTTTATCTCTTCTATCTACATATATAATAAAACGGAATTTTTGTGTCTGTACATTCACATTCACAATTCGTCAAACAAAGAGCCCGAACAACATCGGGTATATAAGCTAGTGTTCAAATTAAAACACTGCTATCCATTTTATAACCCATTGTATTTAGGAACAATTTCTATTTTTTGCCTTTTCTTTAAATCCAAACACACCACACTTTCAGTACTTTTTCCTAAACAGTTGGATCAATTGAAAATACACCATAAATAAAACAAATGTTGTGTACAATCTGAAAATAAAATTAAAAATTAGGGGTTTCCATTGCATATTTCCAAGTTGACTTTCATATTAGAAAATGCATCTATTTTTTTTTTAATTTGAAAATGGAATGCACATAAAAACCCTTCACATAAAAATACAATAATTCTTCTATTGAAAGTGCTCTATCTCATAGAAGAATTCACTTTAGACGAGACATCTTGTATATACAAAAATACGGCATCAAAACTAGAGTTTACCTACACTGCCCATATGTGCACCAAGCAGGCACTTTTTTTACATATCAATTTTAAAACTTCATTAGTCAAAATAATTTTCTTAATAATCAAACATTTGGAAATTAATTTACTTGTGTAATATCAGTTGAAGTAATTACATGAATACGCTCCTGACTGAACATATTTGCAATAACTCTAATGGTATACCTGAGAGAAAATTAATTCACAATTGTTATTCATAGTATTGTTTACAATAAACTAGATGTTTCTTCATGGCAAATTTTCAAAGTCTACATTAGGATTCAGCTTACAGTCATTTGAAACTGAAATAAGAGAAAGCAAACTCCATATGCATTTTTTTCTCCTACTGCTAAAAAAGTAACAGGCATTTGAGAAGGCAAAATTTGTAAAGTTATTTGGAGACAAATCATTTACATTTATAGTGTTTAGAGTTTAGACTCTTCAATATGAATGCTTCACAGAAAAATCCCTGATGGAGCTGGATTTTTATTTAAAAATGAGATTATTGCACTTGAAACTTTACCAATAATGTAGAAGAGAAATAGCTTAATATCTTACCACTTACAAGTTCATTTATGTTTTTTTTTTATTGAGAACAATGATGATATATGGTTTTCTACTATTTTCAGTGAATTCATAACATTTTTCAATCCTATTTTTTGGGGCCCATCTGGGCATCGTTTGATAAATATTACCTTTTTATGCATTTTTTAAATAATTTGTTTATATATTTTTGATATCTAATCAAACACTTTAGAAAACTGACACTTAATAGAGCATCGATTATTCAAGCGTCAATTAACCAAACCCATAAAAATTATAAAATTTTCCTTAGCATAGTATATTACGTATGTAAAACGAAATTGTTTACCCATTGACTACATCTTTACATTTTTATTCTTTTTTTTTTTGTTGTTCTTCTATAACTTCTTTTTTTTTTTTTTTTAGGCCTACAGTATATTGATAATGTTCTGTATAGGGTATCTTCTTTGAGGACACAGTGAGAGAATTTTTGTACCCTTACAATTTGCTTTTAGAAGCCAAATAAAGATTATGCCTCTCTTGTTACCTTAGCTTAAATATAACATGATTAATGCTCGGATATTGTTTCACCATTACTTCTAAATGATGTTCACCCACTTACTTTTCAAAGCCGCTTATCCATTAGGGTTGCAGGGCTGGAGCAGCCCTATGGAGGATCTCCAGCGATCACGATCTTCCATCATCAGGCGCATGTCCTCCATGACAATGCCCAAGTGACTCGAACCCAGATTCTCCATGTAGTTTTAGCCACCTGGTTCTAGGCTGACTCCTTGGTCTCTAACCCACTGGCTTGGAAAATAACAACTGCCCAGGAAGACCAGTTTGCAGCATCCGTATCATGTGGCCATACGAGTGCAACCCTCAGTGCGAAGAAGTAACAGCTGAACACTTATTGTGCTGCTGTGCCCTCTATCTATTTTCAATAATGCAATTTCTGCAATTATAGTTTTAAGTTGGAATCAATGTCACAAACTTTTTTGAGATAATTGGATCAATTATGGTGTCCTATTGCAGAAGATAGACTGTCACTGCTGGGCTTGCACTGTTCCTTACAAATCCATTCAAGTGCAGAATCAGAAAAACAAACCCTCTAATCCAAACCCTGTCACACTTGAGTTTTGATATACATTTGCTACCAATGATTTATTACGTATAATAATTGATAATTATCAAGAAATATACAAGGAGGGCTAAATTGATTTACATAAATTGTAAATAGGTTATAAATTTGTGACATATAAATAAGACTCTACGGATATAAATACATTTATATCCGTGTAGACGTACGAAATATACACAAGTACAAGGTCTTTATAATTAAAGTTACATTTTGACATGGCCATAAAAAAAAACTACTGGACCAAAAGCTATAATACTTGGTAATATTATACAAGAGGGCATGGGAAGTTCATACCCACCAAAAAAAAAAATTAGTTCAAAAGGTCATCACCAGCATGGAATGGCGCTCTATGCAATATTCCTATAAGAAATTAGACACGAAGACACAGGTTAACAAGTCTTTAATCGCTACTAAAAATAATTTTAGTCATGTAACTAATTTTACTAATATTAGTTCCATGCCCTCTTGTATAATATTACCAAGTATATAGCTTTTGGTCCAGTAGTTTTTTTTTTATGGCCATGTCAAAATGGAACTTTAATTATAAAGACCCTGTATATTGGAAAGATAAGAGAAATCGTTGATGATTAAATAATGGCTTTAAACAATTGAGCTGACAAATATGAGCGAACACAATGGGAGAGCTAAATAATAATAAAATAGATTTTATAAGTTAGTTGTAGCAATTAAAGTAGCTATTTTATTGATCTAAAATATTTCCAGAGGAGAGATGTAAGAGAGAGTTGACCAAGGGAAGTCGAAATTTGATCAGTAAATTGCCAATTGCTATTTAATTATTTCATGTGCTATTTAAATTTTATTTGCTTTAACAAATTCAGAACCATCAGTGATATTAAGTTTTATCAAGCCAATATTTTGCATTAATTAGCAAGTTGTTTTTTTGTACCTTTGTTTATCTGTTAATAGATATCTTGCATCTTTAAATTAAAGATTAATTGCTCATTGTGGCTAAAATTTTGACTTCTGCAAGATCCTGGGACTAATTCAGTGAATGTGACTTACTGTATATATGAAATTAAAAACAAAAATTCAAATGTTTTTGTCTTGATATCTTTAAAAAAATTAGTTAGTAGCCAACACCCATGAAAGTGCACAATAGCATCCCTTAACTTCCTTGGTTGATATCATTAAGAACTGGTCATGTTCGTGTTCTGCATTTATTACTATGTGAACTCTAGTTAACAAGTAAGTAATTTGTCTTCCTTTTTGAACTTATTAATTATGATTTTCATGCAGAAAAAGTGTCTCCAAACTACCATGCTGGCCAACATCACAGCTGGATGGCCATTTTGAATCACTACTAAGAAAACCCAAAATGTTACAGCTAAAAGATTGCAGAGAGTTTATCATTCATTATTAACAAAGTTTATCTAGGAATTGAGGAAATTAAAGGATAATTACTAGTAAATAAATTGTAGAATAGTCTAGGGGTTTTTATTCGTTGTGCCACATAGTGCAACTTATATAGCGATTGCAACTTATATAAGGAGATTCAAAAGTTACTGTGCAGTGGCTGATCGGAGGTAGCATTCCAATGAGGCACAGGTACACCAGGGAATGTCTCTTGAAACAGCTGCCGAGCCTCCTCTGTGTATTTGTCAGAGTTCTGCAACACATTGTCCACTAGGAACACATGCTGTTCCGTTGCCAGCACCATTTTGCTACTACCACCCTCTGTACACTTTTCCATGCACTATGGCACAGTAACTTTTGAATCACCCTGTATATCGTTTTTTCATAATTTTTCTGGAATTTTCGCTACTGCGACGTATAGTTCAGAGATATGGTACATGAATCAACTTTTAATAAGGTTAAAGCAGCAAGATCTTAAGATGAAACCAAAATTTATCATGGATACTGGAAGATACTGCAAATAAGTTCAACAAGTTAAAGAATAAACATGTGCATTATTTACAAATATTAAAAAAACTTGGTAACCCAAGATAGTGACTAAGCACAATTATCCTGAAAATTGGTTTAAATTAATTACATTAATTAAGCACAATTGGTTTACATTAAGCAGGCAGTTTGGCTAAACATCAACATGGCAAGTCAAGGTAATCTAGAATAAAGGCACGATAAGTCCAACTTGTCAGAAGTGTTTAATGTACATATTGCGTATTGTGACATCACTGGATGAGTTCTGGCAATACTTCCGACATCTGACAGCCTGAAGTAGCCATTATTCTGGTAACAAAAGAAAATGTTTGCATGTAAAAAAAAATATATATATAAAAAAAAAAAAAAAAAAGGTGTATTTCTGAAGAAACGTTTATTTGTAAACTTACTATTTTATAAATTAATATTTCCTAATGCCTGCATAAATAAATTTATTATGAAATAATATTGAACTTATTATCTCAGTCTCTTAACTGCTAAGGGTTTGGACAATTGATTTTGAATCTTAACGAGGAATGATAACGAGAAATACGTTATCATCCTTGTCTCCATGTTCATATTAAAAAGAAATATGTAAGTACATTTTACAATAATTATAAATCCTTCCCTATAATGTCATTTTGCTTTTATTTAATTAAAAAAATAGTATAAGGATGAGAATTGTGAACAGGTCCTTAAGTGTCGCTATCGCAAGACTGTTATCATTATCGCCGTGGTTTGGTTTCTCTGGAGGTTTCCCTCACATCCAGGGATGTCAAAATACACATGCGCAGTAAGACATTTTTTAAGCACTTCTGGTCGAATGACCCCTCACCTAATTCTAGATCACCTTGGTGGTAAGTATCTGGAATGCACATTTAAAGAAATGAGCTTGGTTAGGCTCTACTCATTCTTCTCTCACTGTAATAACTTTTCAGTACTAACTTCTTTGTATTCTCCTGCTCTTTTGATTTTGCTTGTTTGATTGGGGTGTGTTTTTAATTAATATTTCTATACAGCTAACTGTCTGACTCTTATCATGAAAGTTTCACCAATGGTCAAAATGGTGGAGCTTGTGAATTTAGAAATCTTTAGATGTTTACCTTTAACTTATTAAGTGAGTTTTAGCAACTCTTCTATAAGCCCACAAATTTACTAAGAAAACCTGTTCATTTAATTTCAATCTAACGAAGTTGCCTTAATAAATTTTAAAGATTATTTAAAGATATTAAATGTTATATTCAACTATGAGTTTCATAAACTATTACAACAACATCTGAAAAAAAAATTTCAGACAAGACTGAGACTAACCCTTTAGGATCAAGTAAATCATGGACTTTTTCATTATAGATTTCCATGTAGGAAACTTCCACTTTACATGTCAAATTGGGATCATCATTTTTGGCAATTCGTTCAAAAAGTGAGTCACAGAGACGAGGAATAAGTCCATTGTTCTCATGTGATCCCATCATCGTATACGATTTTCCAGAACCTAATAAAGAAAAGGAAAAACATGATATCAGAATTATAATAAAAAAAAAATCATTGATAACACTAACTAAATTCAATAATACTAAATCGGGACTGAATGCTTGATTTTGTCTTCAGTTCTGATAAATCTGCCTCAGGTATGTTTCTTATGCAGTTTTAAATAATTAAACTTAATTGAAATTAAATTACTTGGATCACTCAAGAATGACCCCCCCCCCCATTTGGTTCAAAAGTCGCATGTTAAATAAAAACTAAATGTGATTGAAGCAGGGCTGTACCCAAAATTTTATATAGGCGGAGGGTCCCAAGCAACAGGATTAGTTGGCAAGGTGGTCAATTTCAAATTTTTTATGCAATAATTCTACAGTTATGCCATTTTTATGTTGGGTTTTCTTGTGATAATACTGAGATGTTTAAATTTCATCTGAAGATGATAACAGTAGTTTTCCAAAAGTTTAGCTACATTAATTTTCATTCTTAATTGTTTCATTTCAACTGACAAGGTGCAAAAAGATTTGCAGAGAATGAACCTGAAAATGGAATAAGTGAAGGCAGGTGGATTCCAGAATATTTCAAGTCAGCATTATTCTGAGATGCCTAAATTCTCCAAAACGAACAGAAAAATTGTTATTGTCATGTTTTGATGAACTTTTAGTTAATTATATTGATTATACACAATGGTAATCTTTACTATAAAATGGATTCAGTTAAGTACCAAACAACGATATAAGAACATTTAATCCCATTTGGACCTTTACTAGGAAGACCTATGGTAACTTAAAGTATCAGCAAAACAATCATGCGTCAGTTTCCACAAAACAATTGTTTCAGAAAGGAAATGTAAATGTAATCGAGTGGCTGTCACATTCGCCAGATATAAATCTACTCAAGAACATTTGATGGATGATGGTGAAACATGTTTACATTACATATCGACAACATAATCATGAGAATCAACTAAAAATTGAAATCTGGGATAAAATAACAGTGTGACAACTGCAACAATCAGCGAAAAGCATGCCTGATAAATGTGTATTAATACCAGGCAAAAGTTGCCCAACTCAATATTAGATAGCAAATGTGAATGTGCATTGTTCTGAGTTTATATTTTTGTTATAGCTTATTTTTGTTAGCATATATGGAATGAAAACTAGAATGAAAAGAATCCACTTTTGCGCCTGTGTTTACACTGAAGAGCCAAAACATTATGACCATCACCACATTGGTGAAGGCATTCGTCTGGAATATGTGGACTGAACACAATTACATGTAAGTGAGAATGGTATTTAACTGCTGCTGGAGAAGGTAAGGAATCAGTCTTGCATTTAATTTTGCAAGTGATGGGAAAGGCTGCTGATCTAAGCGAATTTGATAGAGGGCAGATTGTAATAGCCCGAAGACTCGAACGAGTATATCCGAAACTGCACGACTGGTAGGTTGTTCACGATCTGCCGTTGTTAGTATTTATGCAAAGTAGATAAATGACAATGAAACCAGCAGTAGATGCCAAGGTGTTAGATGCCCACGCATCATCAAAGAAAAAGGACATCGGAGACTGCCCCGCTTGATAAAGCAAGATCGGCGCCAGATAGTGGCTCAGCTGACAGCCCAATACAATGCAGGCCCAAGTGCAAGAGTTTCGAAATACACAGTTCAGCGGACACTGTTGGATATGGGACTGCGCAGCAGACATCCCACTCATGTGCCTTTATTGATCAAGCGTCATTGTCACCTATGCCTACAGTGGGCCCGGGAACATCGAGACTGGACCATGGATAACTGGAAGATAGTTGCCTGGTCGGATGAATCATGATTTCTTATTCATCACATCGATGGTCGTGTCAGGGTACGCCGACTTCCAGACGGACAGTTGCTCCCCCCTGTACAGCAGCCCATACACAGGCTGGTGGTGGCGGTATTATGCTTTGGGGGACGTTCTCATGGGCGTTTCTGGGACCTGTACTTGTGGTAGAACGGACCATGAAAGCTGCGGACTATCTGAACATCATTGCGGACCAGTTGCACCCTTACATGGCATCTGTTCTTCCCAACTGGAAATGGAATCCAGAACAACGCCCCATGTCACAAGCCTCGAATTGTGTTGGAGTGAATTCAGGAGCATAAGGATGAATTCCAATTAATGTCCTGACCACCTAACTCGCCAGATCTTAATCCGATAGAGCACATTTGGGATGTCATGGAGAGGCAGCTCAGAGCTCAAACATCACCATGTCAGAATATCTTGACTTTGCGTGACTGCTGCTTAGACATTTGATACAACCCGTCTCCAGTCATCATCTGTTTTGCAGGCCAAAGGTGGCACACCGCATTAATGAGTAGGTGGTCATAATGTTTTGGCTCTTCAGTGTATCCTAGGTAGTTGAATAAGTATAATAAAACAATTTATTAATCTAGCTAACAAAGGCTATAATAATATCGCTATAATATAGTTATTTATCTATGTGTATTCTCAATCTGCAACATGTCAAAATTCCCTATGAGACTGGACTTTTGGGATGTCCTGTACTAGCTACTATTCAAAATTTCTGAGAATTTTCTTGTAAATAGCAGAAATTATACCTTACACCTTAATTTCCACTGTCACCTTCAGAGTAGTCACTTGCAGGACGTATGCAATGATCCCAGCAATTTTTCCATTTTTGGAAGCACTCCTGGAAGTCCGAAGGCTGTAGGATGTTCAAGATCAGTTGCGATTCCACTTGGATATCTTCAATGGAGTCAAAATCACTTTTCATCACTTTCCCCTCTTTGCTTTGACAAAGGATAGCCTCTATCTGAAATGCCAGCTTTTTTTTTCAGGGTTTTACCACCCTGTGTTCAATTTCTTTTTTTATTTTACTCCAGGGTTCTTGTTTCTCGTCCTTCTTTTCTTCTACATCCTTTCATTTTAGGGAAGCAGTAGAAGTTGAAGACGGATCAGGAGAGTAGGAAGGGTGGGGGACTGTTGCCATGTTGTTTTATGCCTGGAATTCCTTCACAATAACTGAGGTGTGAGCAGGTGCATTCTCATAGTGGAGCAACCGTTCTTTGTTCTTCCACAACTGGGTCTGTTTGTGCAAATTTTTCCCTCAGTCTCTTCAAAATCTCGCAGTAAAACTTGCTGTTGAAAATCTGACCAGGCTGAATGATTTGGAAATTCACAGACGCACAAGAACACACTGCAACACAAACAGCAATCACTCACAAAGAAATGTGCTTACGATTACAAAACCTGGCAGAGCAGCAGTGAAAGGTGCACCAAGAGGCATCTAATGCCAGAACCTTGAACTATGTTTCGTTTGGGTAGAATATTCAAATTCTCAGATATTTTGGCTAGCACCTTGTATATCAGGATAAGTAAATTATTAATCAAGTAAGGTTTTTTAGCGAATGTGATAAATCAGATGTTTTTGAAAACTGTAAAAATTTGCATAACCTATAAACATATCCTTATGGTTTTTTTTTGGTTTTTTTTTTACACTTGTCTCTGAATGAAATTGTAATTTTGATTGTTATAAAATGAAGATCTGAAAATAAAAATTCTCTCTCACATACTAATCTCAAAAAAATCAGAGGAAATTCTATTTTATTTATAAAAAACACAGAATTTTTAAACTTGGAAAAAGATATGACTCGAGGAGAATTTTAGAATGCGTTTATGATCTCAGTTATAGCAAACACCATATATATAGGATATTGTTCGCGTTAAACATATACCAATTAATTAATTATTTCAAATTTACTCCTAACTAAAGTGAGTTTATGAGTAAGTCTGTTAATGAATTGTATTACTCTGTGCATAAAATAAATAAAGAAACCATTTGCATGTTGCTGTGACAAAATTGTCTTACTGTTCCATTTTTTCTGTGGATACACCAGAAGGGGTAGTCTAGTTGAAGTATTTTTAGCCTCAGTTATATTTGAGAAATTAATTAATTTTACTTTGACGTTTATCAAATTTCATAATTATTATGTACGTTTATGACACAACTATAATGCAAACAACTTTATATTATTTATAAAGTTTTGATATTAACATACAGTTTCTTCTTATTTTTGTTGTCTAATTATGACAATAATTATTTAAAGAATAATTCACACAAACAACAAATATTAGAATCAGTACAAAACCTGTTTGTCCATAAGCGAATATACATGCATTGTAGCCCAGAAAGGCATTGTCCAATATGTCCACTCCAAGATCTCTGTACACTTCGGGTTGTCCTGTTAATCCACAGAAAAGATAATTAAACATTTTATTATCTAAAGAAATAATTTATAATCTGTTATATACAAATTTATGGAAAACATGCTTAATAATTTTACATCTTTGGTGATTTTTGGTTACATAGGGGGGGAAAAAAAGTTATTTGACAATGTAAATCTTGAAATGAACTCCCAAAGATTAATAAATTAAGATTAACTATACTAAGATTAATTGGAAAGCATTCTCAATGTAGAAGGCTATTCTTAATGTATGCACTTTCTCCCTAAAATTTCTAGGAGCCCTTCACGATATTTGATCAATTTAAGAGTTGACAGGTTGGCTTCAAATGACTACCATTCATTTAAGTTAAATATTAATATGCTATCAAATGGCCATCAAGTTGAAAGTCTTTTAAATTAAATCCCATAATTCCATATATGAGGGATGATCGAAAGAATGAAGCATTACACAAGAAAGCTACAGGTTTTACCTATGTTTTTGACATATGCACCAAGTCTCTCGACACATTTTTTCCATCGTGACACCAGATTCTATACACCTCGTTCATAAAACTCCGTTTTCTGATTGTGTAGCCACTTGTGCACGGCTGATTTTACTTCTTCATTTGAACCAATGCGTTGGCTTACTAGAAATTTCTTCATTTGAACCAATGCGTTGGCTTACTAGGAATTTCTTCA
>JAHWFO010020357.1:2620995-2666665 GCA_023313115.1 Rhysida immarginata
TTCCTACTGGCGTAATAATCGTTAAAGAATAATAATTGGATGTTCTAATTTTCATCAATAATTTAAACATCTGAGGTATGGCGTGTATAAAATCCTCATAGAACATCCAATTATTATTCTTTAGACTTTTTTGCTCAGAGTTTCATCCTCTACATATCCTTAAATTTGTGAAACGTCGTCCATTTACACCCTGTATATATTTTCACTAAATTTTTATAATAAATATTACATAAAGGAAAAAACATCATGATAGGCAAGAAGATAGCTGGATAGTATTTAATAACAATTATCGTAAGACAGATTTTTAAATATAGTATTTTTCCTGAGCTAAAGGTTCCTGGTTCAAATCCAGGCTGTGGAACTTCTTTCCTATTTTACACACTTTTATTGAACTTCACTTGTTTGTGTGGTTGTGCGCAAATTTTGTAATCAACTTTTTGCCCACTTCCTGACTACCTGCAGCTCTGCAACTTTCCTCAGCGGCGTCTTATCGATGACAATGCATGTTTCAATCGTTAGTCTCACTAGTCTTTCATTTATTCGTAAGTTATTTAATATTTAAGTTTAAAATGTATAAAGTGCAATCATGATGTAACGACTGCCTGTATTGTTGTTTATTGTTATCGTTGTTAATTGTCTTATGTAATTGTTGTTAATTTGATCATCAATGCTAGCAAAGTTGTTGATTGTGGAGAGGATTGTTTATGATTAGCCAGCCTAATGTATTATAAACGCTTTCCGAGAACAGACGTAGCCGACATGGGAGATTTCCAAGGTTTTTTTTGATTTTCTAGTTATCATATAAAAGCTTATTTTTTTAAAATAAAGACTAAAAAGAATAAACTAAAATACATAAAATAAAAATTTTAAAGCATACATTTTTGCCTTAAAAAGTGCAGTAAAAAGTAAAAAATCTAATTTAAAAAAAAAAGGTAAAAGTGTGGTGGCGCGTTTAATATTAAATTTTAAAAAGAAAATACTACATAATTAAAGCTCCATATGTACATAGCTTTATACATAATAAAATAAACATGCCACCACACTTTTACCTTTTTTTTAGTGTGTGCTTTAAAATTTCTATTTTATATATTTTATTTCATCAATAATATAACAATTGAGGTATGGCATATGATAAAACCTTCATGGACACATCTTGAGTGATAATAATTTTCGCCCATAATTATTTATTAGCAGTATTCCCATTAATAAATTGATTACTTAACAGGTGGCATTCAAAAAAAAAAAAAAAAAAAGACTGTGTGAAATCCAAATTTTGACCTTATATTTGAGACTTTTACAAATACAGTAATCTCGTTTTAACATACTGCAAGGGAACTGGTACACGTGTTTTGAACGTTAATCTGAAACTTGGGGGGGGGGGGGGCCCGTGCAGGAGTAAACAGAGTACTAATTGTGTATGATAAATAAAATGTAATAAGTAAACATTAGAGTACACATAGTACAGTAGATTTAAAATGATATATATATTTTAATCATAAATGTGTACAGAATACAAACATTAATACGAAAAAAGACTATTACAGTAGATTAATCTGTGGAAAAATACTGTAATTGCAGTTTGTTTAGTTCCCAAAAAATACTCCAACCAATTGGTCATCTTCAAGGTGATGACCAGTCATAGGTTGGATTTTGACCCATGATCGTTGTAATGTCGTGAAAGCTTACCTTGGGAACGTTAAATTAGAACGTTAATTTGAGGTAAATTAAATTGAAACTTTTTAACATTAAAAGAATAGGATTTCTGCTGGGTATTTTAAATTTGAATGTTATTTTGAAATTTACGTTTAAGTGAGGTACGTTGTAGCGAGACTTTGAAAAACAATTCTTTATTTCGGAATTAAGACAAAATATATAAAATCTTTTAACTCAGGCATAATTGCTTTAGAGATGTTCCGTCTGGGTAATTCCTGGCTAAGATAATGAGGGAAATAGAATAGGATCTTCATTTGGTTATTATTTTTTTTTTAATTAACGGAAAATAATTGTGAAAACCAATTTCCTTTTTTTACACCTATGTTTTAATAATTTGTAAGCATAAATGGAATGTACATTTGGTAAAACCTGTTCTTCTATTTTCTTTTAATACTGACTCAAATCACAAACGTAGTTTTACAAAATTTTTCGGTACCGTTATATTAATTTAAGGCCCCCCGCCCCTCCATAGGAAGAAAAAAAAAACTCTAAAAAACTATTTTAAAGAAACTCTAGAAATATACAGCAGCCTATTTTAAATAGTATTATCTTAAGGAGAAAAATTAATTCAAAGGATTGTTTTCAAGATAAGGACGTTCTATGGGGAAGAGAAGAGCTTCTGTGTATGAAGGTTCTTTAATCTCTTTTATCGATTGGAGATGAACTCGTCTGAGCTAAGTGATATTTACCCTATTCCATTTCCTTGAAAAGATGAAAACAGCATTTTCCCCTGCTCCCTCTCCTCTTTATACCACCTTGGCAAACTTCAGCTATGGCCTCTAAGATTCTTTTCCATTAAAAAAATTAAAATTAAAAAAAAAAAAAATACGAAGAACGTTTCCCTTTTGCGAAATGAGCGGGGTGAAAACGCACTGTTCTTACTCTTTCTCTTGGCGACTTTATTAGTGAATCAGGAGCCGTCGAAATTGTCGAAACTGACCGATGACGGTCGTAAGCCTTTTGCATTCGAAACTTGGTTTTCTTCTTTTTCCCTTTGTTGAAAGAGGAGAGAGGGAAAAGCGGGAGGTGACAAGTCTTGAGCCGATTTGACGGACAAATGCTCCCCGGAAACTCTCAAGCCCCTATAAATCTTGTTTGCCTGCTTCAAGCTGTCAACATGTTGGCGCGACTTTAATCGCACCCAAAGACAGCGTAAACTACGAACAGATATATCCTGGAATACGATTTGCGAATGAAGAGGGGGGGGGGGGGGACAAAAAAAAAAAAAAAAAATCACCAAAATAGAATTCATGTACTGAATCTGGTGTTAAGTGTTCTTGAACACTTTTTCGGTGAAATATTTCTGGTTATTGATCGTACGTTTGAATTCCATGAACGAACTTAAACAAACAAACAAAAGCACTAAAATACAATATTTAATATTTAATAGCAAGTAAAATACGCGAACTAAAAAAGATACTGATTTTCAAAATTCGAAAGTATCTCCATAGAACAAATTCGTTAGTAAATGTTAGCCTAAAAATTGTTGTCATTTCTTAGTACATTCTGTTCAACGAAAGATTGTACATTTCAAGTAAAATTAGCAATGTCTAACAATAGAAATCGGAAATTTAATTGGACACGCCCAGTTCATCTTTCATTGAAAAGAGTATATAAGAGACTAGAGACGAGCATTACCTATTACGAGCGATTTTGGCAAGTTCCTACAGGAAATTGAGTTTAAAGTTTGCTTCAACATAGCCTATCATAGCCTATATTAGTATCTTGCCGTAGTAATGTTGTAAGCAACTTTTATCGAAATCCCTTTAATTTTTTTTTAACTGGAGCGAATTTGTTACCCAATTTTCACTAGCCTGCAGCTACTCATCTAACGTACATCGGCATTCTTTCCATCATCTCTCACTCACCTTTTGTATACTGTTTTAGGTAATTTTTCGATAAAATACAGTGGTACCTTGGTTAACGACGGTAACACGGGCCAACGATGAAAATACTTTTTGAATGAATTTGCCTTATTCTTATGGTTTTTACATGGAATTTGCCTTCCATGTTTTTGTTTGCTGAATCTGAATCTGTTTTTAGATTTTTTTTTTTATCACGTCACGTTTCCAAATTTACACATAGAGACATAGTTCTGAATAATAAAATGTTTCATTGAAAAACAAGAAATCTGAGGTCAGATGTGGATTCAGCACACACACACACACACACACACACACACAAAAAAAAATAAGAACCAGCTCTTAATGTTAAAAAAGATTTTAAAAAGTTATTTTTTGTTGGCCTGTGTAATCCATCCCAATTACTGTAATCCCTCATTTACCGCGAGGGTTTTGGATCTCGTAAATCCCCGCGAATACTCAATTCGCGGATAAATGGACCCAAGCCTTATGAGAAAACGGGGTTAAGGGGATATCAACTTCCAGTAAATTCAAACTTAAAGGCAACTGTTTATTTATTTTTATCACGACGGCCTCTTCGTTTTTCTTTATCCTGCAAACAGTGAACTCCTTTACTCCAAATATTCGGCCGATATCAGTATTGCTCTTTCCCTCAGTCAACGTGTCCAGAACTTTCAAGCGACAAAACCTTTCTTGCACGTTTTGCACGAAGTGAATTGTAACTGTTTTTCTTTTCTGAAGCCATGATAAGCTGGGCTAACGACGCGTGTTTGCAAACAGAAGGTTCGTAAAATGCCATAGTAGATACTAGCCATTGATATTGTGTACTTTCAATGAATAAATTTTTCCCCTGTGAACAAAGGAGAATTCTCTAAACAACAGGAAACGAAGAGGGAAAGCCCGAAAAAATAGACCAGGACAAACATCGAATACGCGAATTTCCCATCGCGTATGAAAAAGGAGGTATGCAAAAATTTTGCCGCGGATATCGCGGGATTGCTGTAGTATATCTTATAGGAAATAAACACACAAAAATAAATGTTTCAATCCTTTTTTCACCAGAAACCGCATTTATAACTACATGAAATAATGCACAGTACACAATAAAAGATACATCGAAAAACGTAAACGTATGCCGCGTGGCTGTTCTCTATTCAACAATGTCCTCCAGTGTGTGGATGAGTGCAAGATCGTATAGAGCCCTTTTTCTCAACCTGGAGATCGCGAACCCCTGGAGAACCTCCCAACCTTTTGTGAGGGGTCGCCAAGCTAGGATAATTTGAATTTTTTTTTATTTCGCCATGTACCACCCTGTTAAAAGGGGGTCGCGAGTTACTTAACTTTTAGAAAAGGGGGTCACGAATCGAAAAAGATTGGGAATCACTGGTATAGAGGTTTACTTTCATGCAGGACAAAAACTATCTCCGTGTCAAACGATGAATGGAAACACATTAACCAAATTAAGTACATAATCAAGCGTCGTTATCCAAGACGTTATTTTTCTTGCAGCCATTTGTCGTTAACTAAATACGTCGTTGACCAGGATAACTCTGTATGATTGTGAGTTTGCCACTTATTGTCTCCGTAATGTCGCTAAACGATCACGACATTGGCTCCTTATCACCCAATTTTTCGGAATTTGCTAAGGCATTGGATAAAGCATCATTGTCCAGATACATCGGATACGTTCAGGATCCTTCGGGAAGCGCTGAATACGCAGTTTTTACCGCTTTTCCACTTTTTAATAGTGGTTTCGAAGTTGTCATTTTGAGTTCCTGAATAGCTCTGGTCCCCGACCAATTCAGAATTATTCATTTTGATTTTCAAGCCCGATTGATGCACTAACATGCCCTTAGCGATCAATAGCGTCTCTGCCCAATATAGCGGCGATATATTTACAAACATGTTCGATAGGAGACTCTAGCAATGGACGCCACCAACTCAAAATGTGTTTTCCTGCTAAAACGGAGCTAAAAATCCGCTAAAATCCACTGGATTCAATTGTACTAATGAAATTTTTTGCGGACCTTTCAGCGGATTTTTGCATTATTTTGGTGTACAATCTGCTAAGTTGGGAACAATGACTTTTGCTAGCACCAGGTAGTGGGAGAAAAAAAAAAAAAAAAAGTTGCTGCAACATTGCCTGAATGCCTAGAAGATCCGACTCCGAAGCGGCCATTTAATATTATTGATCCAATATTAAAAAAATAAACCCATTGAATTAATTCATGTTTAAGATGTATGGTTCATGTGCATACTTTTTCGAATCTTTATCAAAGAAACCACATACATAAAAAAAAAACAAAAAAAAACTGCGCAATATTGATGCTGAAACTAAATGAAAACCCAGAGCCACAATGGCACCAATCGATGTTCAACTCGTGAAAAACATCTTCGATAATAGTTTAGAACTGATTATAGCTGATATACGTACAACCAGCTTTTTAAAGAGCCACAAGAATCAGGCAATTTACTTGTAAGGCCTAACTTTTTGATTTATATCCACTATCACCATTAATAATTCACATTTAAATTGACAGGGACATTTCGCGCGCATGTTATGAACCAACTAATTTCATTCCAACGTTCATAGTAAATGGCTCTTCCATTCCGAACCGTAGCTCCATTAATTCTTAGACAACCTATTAGAGAACGCAAACTTCAATATTAAACTCTAACCGCATTAATATCCGAAGCTGTCAAGTCCTCCGAGTATTTCGTACGTACAAAAGTATATTTAATTGCCTAATTGGAAGGGTATGATGCTTTTCCATTTGATGCGTGTATCGTTCTTCTGAGTCGGGCAGACTACTGACAGTGGCTGTTGGGCCTTTGCAATAACTGTCACAGCGTCCGTGTCGATAAATCGAAACGTCTCGCCCGGTTCACTCGCTTAATTAATGGAAACGATTTCGGCTGCGACATTTTTATTGATGTTGTTAACGCGGACTGTTTACAGGGTTTACATGCAATTAAAAATGGGTTTCTTTCTTCTTTTCTTTTTTTTTGGTTTTCAAAAGAAGAAGAAAAAAAAAGCTTCTCGGCTGCGAAAGCAAACATAAAACTGACCGCTTCGTTTCTAAAGGGTTAATGTGAATTTGAAATAACACACCGATGTCAACAAAGAGTAGCCTAACATAATTTAAAATTCTGGATGCTTTGAAGGTAGCCAACGCATTCTTTGGTTGAAACAAAACAGCAACATGAATAGATCCGTTCGCTAGGTCTGAAGTGGACAGAATCAAGCGGATTTCAAAGAATGTGACATGCCTAGAAATTCTGGCATAGCTTCGATCAAATTCATCAATCCTCATCAGTGCTCCCGTTTAGTGGAATCTATTCGTAATGGACACATTTCTCAAATATCACTCTGGAATGAATACAAATTAATTTTGGTTAATTTAATAAAACGGTTAATTCAAAATGGTTGTTATTCTAAATCAACAACACCACATATCCCACAATCTCTAATTTAAATACATAAAAGTTAGCTACGGGTCATAGATAATCGCAGTAACGACATTTACATTGGAAATTGTCAATTTTTATCCCATCAAAGGATAATAAAAATATGTCCTTAGAATATCCATAATGGCCAACAACGACTATCTGCGCTTTGGCACTGCGTTTTCGATGAAGAGAACTAAATCGATTCCGATGAAAGTGTCGATGGCTATTAGTTTTAAAGTATACGAAACGTAGTTTTTCCATAGATACACTACAACTCCTGGAAACATTTTTTCGTAGTTCAGTGAACATCCCTATACCAATCTACAAAGTGTTTATTTTGTCACTTAATATGAATTTTTACATCGATTTCAAAATGCAACATATATTTTTTGTTCTACTGTTTATTAAAGAAAACCTTTGTCTTCAAATATGTCAATTATTTGTACTACAACATTATTACTGTCAAAGGTATCTGGAAAAAAAATTTCGTGTACACATACAAAACAGGAAAATTTATTCCTAACCAATATTTTGTTACTCTTGTTTTAGCTTTATAACTGCAGTAAGTCATTTTCGATCAATTTCCGACAGAAGTTTGCAACAACTGCTTTAGATGATGGCGGCTTTAAGTTCTTGCTTGCTGATTGTTTTTTTTTTTTCAGTAACCAGGATTTTTTCAAATGATGCCATACATTCTCTATCGGATTAAGATCCGGCGAGTTTGCAGACCATTTCAACACTTCAATGTCTCCTTTTCTGCCAAAAACGTGGTGACGGACTTTGTTTTGTAGGCAATAAACAATTTTCGAAAACGTACCAGTACACGTCAGCATTCATTGTGGTCTTTAGAATACATAATTTACCTGCTCCTTTATATGACATGCAACCCCAAACCATCAAATTCTGAGAAAATTTGGTTTTGTATTGTAAACATGTAGCATCAAACTTTTCATACGAAAGCTTCCAAACAAATTATCCAACATGATCCCCATATCCGATGCAGATACGACACTCATCACTGAAGATTACACGATTCCAAGCAACTTCAGCCCATTGGAAATGCTATTTAGCCCATTGAATTCTTTCTCGCATATGCTTTATTATAAGTAATGGTTTAAATTTAGTTTTGTTACAATTGTAACCCATCTCATGAACCCTGGTACTTACTGTACGGTCACAAACGTTTGAAACTGACTTTCACCATTCAATATTCGTTTGCTTTGAAGACAATTTTCTCATTTTTTTTTACAAATTGATCCTAAATCATCCTGATGTTGTTCGATGACGTCCTGATCGAGATTGGGTTTCTACAGTTCCTCTATCTTGAAACTTCTTCCAGATGTACTTCACTGTTATACATTCTGGACACCACGATTATTTGTACCACAACTCAATGTTTGGAAGGCATTAAATAAAAAGTTTGCGAAAACTTTTTTCCAGGTAATTTTTACAGTAACGATGTTGTAGGACAAATAAATGATATATCTGAAAGCAAAAAGTCTCTTTGTTAATAGAAACAGAACAAAAAATACATATATTTTGAAATCAACGTAGACATTTATATGACAAAATAAGCCTTTTGTAGAATGATAAAGGGTTGTTCACTGAAATACGAAAACTGTTTTCCAGTGGTTGTGTATTATCAAAAGTTTCCGGATACCCTTCCAAACAATGTTTACTGGACACGTGTCCTAATTTACGTATCTAAAATGTCTAAGGTAATAGAAATAGAAACATACTTTACTGGACTCATTTGTGAGTGATATAGATGCAGTATGTGTCCTTCAACAGAACTCATTGAGTTCCCAACATAGGATATCACATTTGCAACGAGTCTGTACGCGAGATTTCTGTCATTCTGCAAATAACCCATTCAGCTTTAAATGACATCGTTCTCAAGAGTAAATCTCAAGGAAGAACATCAGTAAAACCCCCATGAGCCAATCCAAAAAAATGACAAACAGAGGTCGTCATTCTTATGACACGATGCAATCAGAAGATTTCACATGAAACAATTGCTAGAGAGTTCCATAATCCCTTCAATACCGCCAGTACAATGGTCATTTGCCGGGAACTGAGGATCCTAGGCTTCCATGGCCGTGTTGCTGTTCATAAACTCCACAACAGCAAAAACCAATGCCAAGCGAAGTTTAGAATGGTATACAAACACCTCGCCGAAACAGGATCATGTAACAAAGGAAAAAAAAAGACTTATGATGCGACGTATCTGGGTACATATCTAGCAATTAGATGGTCGGATTAAATCTGGTTTAAATCTGGCGGATGCACTGTGCGCGGTGCCCACTGAGGATTAGGTCAAATTGTTGGTGATAATTCTTTACTTCTGTACCAACATGACAATGCTCTGTGTCACCAAGCAAGAGTAAATGGATTGAGGAGATGGTGATTGAAGAAATGGACTAAGCTCGAAATATATCTCAATTAGCACTTGTGGGATAAATGGAATGAACTGAAACACCTGTCGGGCTAGACTACATTGCCCAACATCTGAGGCGGAACTCATCAATACGTTTGGGGATTTATAGAAAAAAATTCTTGCAGCTATTTACCAAATTCTGGTGAAAAATCTTCCTTGGAGAGTAGAGGCCGTAATAAAAGAAAGAGATCCAGCACCATAAATGATTTTCGTGGCTGCAGTGCAAAAATACAAGTCTAGAAACTTTTTGACCACTTTAGTGATTCTGATTAAATTTTCTGCTTTAGCGCTAGAGTTATCTTTGAAAAAAATTCTAGACTCTTGGAAGAAAGCGAAGCACCATGGAGGAAGCGTCCATTTGTAATGAAATTTAATATCCACATATTTACATATTGAAACAGCTACAATGTGATCGTCATAGAGTGTTCTCCGCAGAAAATTTTATAATAGCGTGTAAATACTAACGAGTTTAAACTTTAACTAAATGTGTGGAGAAAAACAGCAGCGGATAATGGATCCAAATGGAAATTCTAACGTTTTGTAGAATATCATCAAGGAAAAATTTACCGAGAAAAGCGTACGTGAAAAAACACTAATAGTCATCGTTGTAAAATAATTAGATTCGGTCTGCGATCGTTGAATCCATGCCTTCGGATTGGTCCTTTCAGTGCTCGGCAATTTTCAAGTTGAGGATGACGTGCATATCAATAGCAGCAAATTCCAGCGAGGAATGTTTGAAAATAGGATTTGTAGGCAATTGTTTCGGTTACGAACGGCTTTTTACAGTGGGATAAGAAGGAATGGAATTCTGCAGAGAGAAAATGACCTCACTGCTGAGAATTTGAATACGGCTACTTTCATTACATTTAAATATTAAAAAGACATTGACAAAAATATAAATCTGTACTACAACCCCGTCTTAAAAATCCATTTTCAGATAAGTCTCTTCCTAAATGGCCCTAGAAGCAATCAATGTCTAGAGATTTTTACCAAACAGAATTTACTAAAGGGGAATACACAGCCATAGGCTTAAGAACCAAAACAAGGTCATTTATTTCTCTTATAATTTCTTATAAAAAATTCGATGACAACAACGCCCTGAACGTGAAACCGAGAACATCGAATGTGCATTAACTCAATGTCAGTGTAATGGAACCCTTACGGGCCATTTGTTGGCCTGAAACCATTTCGTGCCTTGCCATCTGTCATTCCAGATAGGAACTATTATCTTCTTAAAAGTTGACAGCTTTAAACCTTCATTAGTCATTAGTTAATTGCAAAGAAATTGTTTAACAGTTACTCCATTGCATATGACAATATTAGAAATTATAAATTAGAAAAATATTCTTGAATGTAAGAAACTGAAACATTATATTGAAAATGGGAAACCGGGTATTTCTGCTTTTGCAGATAATATTTTACAAGAAGGACATAATTTCTCGACAGATGGCTTTAAAATAATCCACTTTATTAAAGATGAGAAATTGCTACCTCTTCTGCAATCTGTTCAAATTGCCAGACATAAGCCATCCAATTGGTTGCTGAATAACAACGATGGTCCTATACCAGTAGCCTATTTGATGCCTTTAGTTTCCTTTATACTATGAAATAATTTTTCTTATTGGTTAACCGCTGCCTTGCTAGCTGTTATTTCTACTTGTTGTTTCTCACTGATGAAGGAGACAAAGGCTACAAAATGTACATATGAGTTTTTATTTTATAAATTCATTTACGTAGAATAGTGTTTTATTTTCTTCCCTTGGTATTATCCATTTTATATTTGGCGGGAGAAAAGTTAACGAGAAAGTCAGGTACAGTATTCTTTTCGAGATATCGTTGTCATGACGAGATGAACTTCCATATTGATCCTCCGTGATCGAATACAGAATTTTTTAATGATAATAAGCTTGTGGCACTAATCGAACAAAACAGACGTTGTGGCACTTTGAGAATCATTTGCTCAATAATCAATAATTGAGTCAGCTCTTGATTGGGCATGTTTTTTTTTCTTGTCTGGGGGACGGCTTTTTGGAAAATGACCATATCTGTTTAATAATAGGGCCAATTCCTAAGCTGTTACATTATTATAGAATAAGCAATTATGAACGTGTTAACAATCATCAGTATACATTGAATGATCATTTGAAACCGGACACTTATGGTAGTGAACACATTCTACAGTATGTCTACGGTGATTATATCTTTGCCGTAATGACAGTCTGCAGATATCGTGGTATCTCCCCTCCAATATTATTCCGAAGATGTTCTAATGAGTTGAGATTAGAACAGTTCGGGGCTTTCAACTGTACTTTATATGTTCACGTCTTCAAACTAGGCGGCAACAGTTTAGGCTTTATGGTAAGAAATGTGTATAAATGCAAATATTTGACCAGGATATCCAGACAGGTTTGGGTGTTCATGGTTTTGTGAACCACAACCAAGGGACCAAACACAAAACCATGAGACACAAGATCAGATAATTACATACCATCACCGAACTTAAGACAAAGCACCTCGGTAAAATGTAGTTCTTCTGCCTTATGCCACAATCAAGCTCAGACCATCTGACTGGAAAAACAATGTAGCATACCTCATCGCACTGTATCATTTAGTTTCAGCGTTGTATTAACCAGCAAAGTCTTTCGAAGAAGACGTTTCGCTTTGACATTAGTGCTCTAGGGCTTATGGGCCATCCCTAAACTTACCATAAGCTTCCGACGAACCATCATAGTGCTGACAGTGAATCCTGCTGGAGGTCCTCCCGTAGTTAATCTGCTGTGATAAGTCGCATTTTAAAGGATCAGTTTGGTTAAAACATGTCGGTCTTTGTAAGTCCGACTGTTAGTTTTGACATCCTGTTTTTGAACCTATAGTTTTTACAATACCTTTGGATAATATCACCCGCTGTTGATTTGGACAGTTAACCAGGTTGTCATCAACCTGCTATTTGGAATAGACTGAGCTGTCTGGACGTTCAGTGGTTACATTTTGCTGACATTTCCCGATAGTCTAGGTCTTCGTGAATGATTCGGTGTGAAGTTCCGTATGAAATGCCACTGCGTGGATGTTACCCGCCGGTCTCGCTGAATCACTGCATTCACAGCATCAATTTCCTCCTGTGTACGGGAGGTGCACGGCCGTCCGAAACCTGCTTCATCGAAGACACTTTCGCGCCCCGCTGTGAACTTGGCACACCAGTTGCACACAACTCACGATGGATTTCAGAAGACACTTGCCCCTTTGACCACAGAAACCTGACCACACTCCGGATCTCCTTAGTCTCGAACGTCTCCAGCTTACCCGCCATTTTGGAACAGTTGTAGCTCTACATGCAGAAAGCGTATACGCCTGCCACCTCTTCAAAATGTATATAATAATTTTTTGCTGACGGTTTTGCTGTGAAAAATTTACTCAATTACACTTTTTGATTTCCCCTCGTATTAACTCGTCTGACGGCGTTGTTCTTTAATTAGGGGCACCACGTTGAACATTTGTAAGCAATCTTCTGCGTGAATCGAACCACACCCGCACGCAATCCCCTATGGCTTGTCTAGTGGTCAGTAATGTGGTTTGCACAGATAGAAATTAGCTTTTTGGTTCATAACGAATGAGGGATGTGGAAGAAAAGAAAGAAGAGACGCAAAACTCCTGGAATAAATTCAAAATTGGACACACAGCTGAAAACATCTGACGTTTCAAAACAACCATAACTTTGACAAAGGACAGTCTCTATTCGATCTTAACACTGTCCAATTTTGATTTTATTCTGGAGTTTTTGTGTCTCGTCTTTCTTTTCTTCTACAGCTGATTTCCTTCTATGCTAACCACTGTCAGTTTATTGTACATATTTTGAGATTTATTGCATTTTCAAGTATTCTGGTACTTTTGGATCACTTTTGGATATTGCTTCTGAGGTAGGCGTGAAATAAAACCCTTTTGAGACCATTTTCAATTTATTCTTCAATGATTATTCGCCAATAGGAAATTTATCCCAGCTTGCGGAATGCTTCGATGGTTGGAGCTTCAGGGATTTTCTTTCTATTTTCATCTAAAATTTTTAAGGGTGTGGGTTTCAAATGAAATATTCATTAGGGCTTATATGAATACATTAAAGCAATCTTTATAATTCTTTGTACTTCCTTATTGTAAAATAATTGGATGGGTAAAGTAGTGCTATCCATCTTGAGGCGGACTTGCCTACCATTCTTAGCCAATGACAACAAATTGATATCAATGATCTAATGGCAATTTTAACCTCTGCACATAACAATGAATTGCAAATTCATTGGTGCCACTCAACGGTCCTTAACCTCCTGCCTTTGAGTCACTGCCCACTTTTATCTTACGTTGCTCTTCGAAAGGAAACCAAGCGGTGTAGTGAGAGGTTCTAGAGCATCATTTGTGAGTCCATGAAAGCCCAATGCTCTAATGAATTGAAGTGGAAGACGACATATCTATTAGTCAAACCTACTAGACAACCCGCCTACTTTCATATAAAGCCTTATTATTTACACAAGTTTACAAATAAATTCTTGAAAAACTGTCCATTTTTTAAAAGAGTTTGTAGAGTTTATACTGTCATTATGCCTTCAAAATTAAATTTAAAATTCTACTTTAAGCCTAAATTCTTATTTTTCAATTGATTGTTTCCAAATTATTCGTTTGTATTTCTTTAATGCCCACGCTATTACTTAGAGTTATTTATTTCGATTCAATCTTCAAGTGACAGTGAAGCACTATATGAAAGAAAAAGAAAAAAAAAACATTCATTAGCAATTACATTCCGAACAAATTAATTAATTAACTAATTACATCAGCTGCAGCCATCAATGCATTGCTGAAGATTTATTGAACGATTCGTTAAATCCTCAGAAATGCGTTTAGATGATACCGGAAACAAGCCCAATCCATGCTCCCATCTCGCTCGGAGCATAATGGTGATATTAAATCATTTTTATCAATATTATTTACAGTAGCCAATAATAACGTATTAATAGAAGCAGGCACTTATCAGAAATAACATTAGAGTTCAGAAAACAATTTAATGGGGTAAATTTATTTTTTTCAAGCGACCATAAACTTTTCCTAAAGAGTGCCCTCTTCAAAAGGAAGTGACGCAATTGGGATTGGCGTTGAGGGTGAACACCCATATCAGGTTGAAACATTTCCTCGATGAAACTGCTTCCTGGATTTATTTATTGGTTAATCAGAATGGTTTGCCGATTGGAAGGAGGAAGAGCTCCCCCCTGAATGACGCTTACTTGGCGACAATTCACCGCTGTTACTTAAAGAAGTCCAATAAAATAGACGAATGGAGTGAAAGTAATCTCGTGAAAACAAATTAAATTTTGCTTTGTAATTTAATTGGCAATTTAACTTTATTTAATTACTAAGCAAAACAAAAGCATTGGGTACATTTCATAATATCACCGTTTTAAAGAAATGAGCCTATTAGCCAAATTCCAGCCACTCTAAAATGCGTAATTCTGTTAAAAATAGTAAACATAAGCAAAAAGCTAAAAACAACATTATTCTCCTTTCTCGGTTATTAAACGACTAACGCGTGAAAACAACAAAATTGAATCTGTATTTGCAATAAAACATACACACAATAGCCACGAATTAGAAACATGTGTGAAAGATGTGCAACTTTCGTTTAATTTGCATAAATGCAAAATAGTTTGAGGTCATGTGATTCATACGTATACAGTGTGCATCAAAAATATTATATATGAGTAGGAGTTGTGATAAAATATATTAATTAAAAATAAATAAATGGAGTTTTATTTATTTTTTAATTAATATATGTATCAAAAATATGTTTACAAACTTTGAGGGCAAATTCTTCACACCAAATCAAGAAACATACCGTATTTTCGCGTCAATAACCCGCGGGGTATACAGTTTTTACAACTCGAAGAGCAGAGTTGCGGGGATTAGGTGGGTGCAGGTTTTAGTTTTATTTTTTATTTATTTATTTTTTTTTTTTACAATGACGCCGGACTCTGAACTTTCCCGACCGTTCTAGCCGTCATGATAGAATATACTAAGAAAACTTGACACCAGAGGGAGTCCAAGAGACTGGTAATCCAAAGCTTTACAGGGAAGATTATTGCATTTAAATAAAAATAATAATAATAAAGTTAATTACCAAAACCAAATGGTTTAAGAGCAATTTAATTTTGAGGCCTTTTAAATATTCATCCGTTAAATTTGTAAATGAATCATGATCAGAAAAAATGAAACGAGACAAAATGCAACTACACGTTTTGAAGGGTTCATTTAATAAATGCTTTTGGTCACATGGTCTTGTATTATTATTTTTATTATTAAGAAGCAGGTTCACATTTAAACAAAAATTTTATTTCATTTATGATTTTATTTAATATAAAATAATACAACAATAAATAATATAAATAAAATCTTGTAAACATTCCAAGGAGGAGCTTTAGCAGTGAAGCAGAAATATATTTATACATTTATTAAAAAGAAATTACCCCACCCACCCCGAGTAGCGTGAGGGAAGTAGCAGATCCTGCGGTCATCTATTTTTACCCCTTTATCTGCACTTTTTACCTCTCCCCAAGTTTTTTAATCAAAAAAATTGATTTTCTCGAACGTAATATGTATAAAATGTAAAAAACCTCGTTATCTTCTTTCCTTTTTCATCATTTCCGAACGTATGATATATAACATGCCATATGTTGACATAGTTCTAAGGACCAAATGACTGCCATCCCCGCAAATCCGACCCCAATGGAACAATTGGGCCTAAACTTCATAGTACTGTAGATCTTGCCTAGAGGAATCTGGATACTGAATTTCACGCCTTTATGTACCTAAATAGCACATAGATATGTTGTCCTCTCTGAATCCCACCCCCGTAATTCCGACCCCAGTGTACCAGTCAAAACCAAACTAAATAGTGCAGGTGGACATGCCCATAGGAAGCTACATTCCGAATTTCAACTATCTACCGCAAAAAGTGTAGAAATTATGAAGGACTGACTTAATGAAACCAATAAGTTGCTTCATTCTTCCGCTACTTAATAATTTAGACTATGAGCACGGAGCAATATTACTCTCTTATTCTGTGCTATGAGCACTTGAGCAATCGTGCGTCGACAAAGCGATTTCACGTGCGCGCGCCGATGTCAGTAATGCTTAAAAGATGAACAGAAAGTAACAATGTATTCCTTCTTGACAAATCGATTGTTATATGACATGCCGTTATATTGGTATTCATTACACTCACTGTTTTAGCACGTGAATTCGACACGAAATATTCTGAAAAGTTGATACGGCCGAGCTAAGACTTTGATGGTCATATTTCTGAAAACAGAATTTGAAAAGGTTAATTCGTTTTCAAGTTATCGTGCAAACGGCGGCCGGACGGCCGGATAAACGTACAGACCAAGGGCGCATTCTTATAAGTAGCTTTTATGCTAAAGCTCCTAATAAGCATGGCCGGACTTCTTTTTGAGAGGTCACCTTCGTATTAGTATTTGGAAACGGGTAATTCAAATAAAAAATGAATTAATGTATTACATAATAAACTGTACATTGCATATACTGTTTAATTAAAGTGTTGTGGTGAATATTATACGCAAATTTCGTTTGAAGTTCATAAAGGCAGAATGCAACTTCGTCAGATCGAAGCAGCTTTGAAGTTGCCATCATCAATTTGAGAAGTTACTTTCGTATTAGTTTTTTGGTGACGGGAAATGAAATGCCGTTAATTCAGTATATTCTTGTGAGTTTAGTTAAGGAGAATACAAGAGTGCGGGGCTTATAATTTATTTTTAAACATAAAAACAAAATTTTCACGGGTTATTCAGGGGTGCGGGTTTTTCTCGTTCGCGGGTTATTGACACGAAAATACGGTAGTGCATATTTAATTTATACAAAATCCTTAGATTTTGAGGTATTAATGAAAGTTTACGTTCAACGCGGTTTGAGGTACATCAAAGGAAGTTTCTAACCAACCAGATGGCGCTGTGTTGCCATAGAGACTTGTTTACATTTGTTATTTGTGTACATTTGCGATTAGTATCTTCAACGTTTCACTTGATAATAGTAAGTTAACTGACAGGTGTTCAGTTTAACCATGACAGGATATCTGATGGCAGCGGAGTCATCCCACCTTTGTTGTTGTTTATCATCGCATTGCTGAGACAGGATCCTAAGTACCACAAACTATGGATCGAGGAAGACCAAGTTGCTTGTACGCCTGACCAGGAATAGAACAGGGGTGACCAACCTGCGACCCGCGGGCCAAATGCGGCCCACCAAAGGAATTTATGCCGCCCGCGAAAGGAATGCATTTACACCTGCAAGGTGGCCCGCGTGAATACCAATGGGCTGTGTGCACTTTCACATTATTTTATTTAACTGCTCCTTCTATTGCTCCGTCAACGATATGGTTCCCTCTGTTCAGTGCTGTGGACTGTGTGCACTTTCACTTTATTTCACAAATGGCGTGATTTGTTGAGATAAGCCGTGAAGAAAGGAAGATAAATATATTTTCCTGCCCTTTCTCAGTAAACGTGGAATCTGCAGAGGAAGTTTTCCAGATGGAACTCATAGAATTGCAATGCAACAACGTGCTGAAGGAAAAATTTAATCCAAGGAAAAATTTTATTATTCGTTTTTCCTATGCGAATAATCCAAATATATGAACCACGTTTCGGGCGTAATGGATGCTTGACGAACGGAATCAATCTTGGTGACGACCGATGGATGAAATTTACGCATTACTTCAGATATACTTCGACATTCATGGTCTCTTTTGCATAAAATGGCACAGAGATATTTCCATCCTGGTCCATGATTGCCAGATTAAGTGCCTCTTCGGAAATTTAGTGTGGGAATCGAACTGTTGGTCATAAGTAGGGAAGGATCTATTGTGTGGTTAAAGTGCTTTCCTGGTACTTCTACTGGATAATCAGGGACGTACATGTACGTGGCATCAATAGTGACCAAAGATTTTTTTCTTCTTTTTATCGTAGAGATTGTGAAGAGCTGTTTTCGAACATTGTTCTTGGAATGCCGTGTACTTATGGGCGGCTCTCTTAACTCTGGCTGGAATGCCCAAATTACGGATTTTGATGTCACTCAGTTGATTTCTTCATATCAAGATTTGTGAGACTGCACGACGAACATTCAAGAAGAGTTTATTTTCATAGCGTCCTATTTTCTGTTGCTTTTTATGGAGAAGAATTTCTGCTTACAGATCTATTAGCAGGAGGTCCATGCTAATTAATTAGCGCACGCGCACACGGTCCCACGTTATTATTGTACAATTTTAATTTTTGTCAATTTACTTTGCAAAATCAGGAAAGTTCACCTACAGTGATGCCTGGAACGTCGTGACTGAAACCGTAAAGATTGGAATAAGGTTATATGGTCTGAAGAATCACGATACACGTTGATTGGTACCAACGGTGGATAGAAGGTTTGGCGGTAGCCTTATCCAACATGCGTAATCAAGGTTCTCGTGGTAGTGTCGTGGTTGTGAAGCTTCTTCTGTTTAGTATGGAATTGTCTTCTGATATTCACGCAGCCTGAACATTCTTACCCACCAAGTCCATCCCGCAGTGCTCTAATCTTATCCTGCATGTTAGAGCTTCTTCATGGACGAAAATGCTACTGTTCATCACGTACTCCACAGAGAATGTTTGGGACATTTTCGACAGCAAGATCCTCTTCTAACAAATCTGCGAGAACTAAGGGAATGCCTGATGCAGGCCTGGTCTTCCAATGACTTACAAATGCTTCACTACCTTACGGACCCTATGTCAACTAGCATGTATGTTGTAATTCGGGCCAAAGAGAGTTCAATAAAATATTAAACAGACGCTTCTAATTGGCCTGTGTTGTGTGTGTATAGTAATTGGTGTACATATATACGTTTTCCAACATCCAAAGATCAAATGGATATTTCATTTGGATTAATTTTATAATGTTAGTTATTTCAAGACTAATTTGAAAGATCAAATCCTATCAAATATAACGAATTAAAAAATTATATATAAAATATACAATGTAAAATTTAAAAGTGAAAAAAACAAAAAACAAAAAAAAACCGGATTACAATTCATTTTCTGTAACGAAGAGGGCGAAAGTTATTAAATGAAGCGCGAGCGAAAGTTATTACAATTTAATCGTGGTAAATATTTTACGCTCAAGTTTAATTTGCATGCTTTAAAAATTGTGCAGATGCGAATAACTTTTTTATTGAGAGTAACAATTTCGAATGAAAGCAATGGTCATTTAAAAATAGGTTCATGAGCGTGCCGCAGGAACAGAATAAAAATTCAATTTCGTTCAAAAGAGCGAGAGAAATCGCCGTTTCCCGTCTTCTAATGACAGTGGTATTCACGTTTACTTAAACTTTTCCTTATAAAAGCCCATCAACCTCTATTATCGGCGAAGGGCTATCAAAACGCTCACCAGCCCATTTCTCATTCGCAATTTACTTAAGAGAGACATAACACGTGTCATTGGAGTAAAACTGTGCCATGATAAATGGTAATGAGAAGCAAAAGAGAGAGCGAGAAAGAGAAACAAACAGTTGGACGCCTCATAAAATGGAAGACAAACGCGTAATGGAAAGCGTAATCCAATTAGATACGTTGTCACTGGGCTTGCAAAATAAGTGTCTCGCGAGAGCTTCGTTGCTCCAGAAAATAATTTAAAGCAACTGGAAAACAACACTTGAACGGTTACATATGTGCCATTTGCAATTGTTGTGCAGGAAAATGTCACGCTTTAATAAGCAATGCCATCTACGTCCCCTTAACAAAGATCCACAGTGAATCCGAGAAGGTCGCCTAGAATGGTCTTGAAGTTACCCTGTATCAAAAGTTGTGAAACCCTCATGCGAAATTTGAACACGCCTGCGATGGAAAAGAGAACCGTTCGCCCCCTCACGGGATGCAAAGCGAAAAAAGGTCGACGACTCAAAGCTTTCGACATCTAGTGCCGTCTACCAATGGAGGATAAAAGGCGCGTTCAACTAAACGGTCCTCTAATACCGGGTGCCTCAGAGAAATCTGATGGGTTTCAAAATTTAATTACGTATAAAACTCTTTCATTTTTAATTTTAACAACTATTGCAACAACATAAAAGGGCACGAATGGCAATTTACTACGCATGCTCTTGAAACAATTTACAGAATGCGCCATGTTATGCGTTCAACGGATGAGAAAGGTTCTCCCATTCATTTCCTGATGGTTGCCTTCTTGTCAAAATAAAAGATCTTAAAATTACTCAGATAGCCCTATGTTTCATCCTGAAAGTTAATAAAAGCCGTTAAGGCTCTAAGAACAGTCAACAGACTCAATATCCAGAATAGTTGTTAATTCCTAATATCCAGAACGCGGAATACAAATATGCTTTTCAAAAAACAGGCACCGAAATTTTACCAATAAATACTGAAAATTATCTGTCAACTTGTTTTACGCTGATCAATGAGTATGGACATTGATTTATTTTCCATAAGCAATCTTTGAAGATACAACATGGAAATTAGAAAAAAAAGCTCCTTTCGTTCAGTTGAGACAAGACAGCAAACGTTATTCTGGCTCCATGGCAATTACCATATGAAGACATAACTGAAGCATATAAACAGAAAACTCCCACAGCTGTATTTATCTGGCTGATATAAACATCACAAAAATCCACGATCCCATGTTTGCCTGCGGCAAATCTTCGAAGACTGGAAGGTATGTTTGCACAACTACACGTGGAAGGGGAGTATCTTGAGGAAGCCATATGTAGTTATTCAAAATTCAACAAGTAATTCCTGTAATTTTTCACGTAGTGGTGCCCCTATCGTGCTGTCCTTGAAGTGCTGCAATCTTAAAACTGCAAGTTTGGAAGATGAGAATAAGGGAAAGGAGTTCGAGTTCTTTTAGAATTAGTAACCTGAATACTCTGACATTGTGCATATAAATCTCTCAAATGCACAGCTTTTTCTGCAATTTGTTTTGGTTTCCTAAATGATTACAACTGCAATTACAAGTTTTTTTTCCCTTTTTTCTGGTGTATTTGCTTCA
Organism: Rhysida immarginata; assembly: GCA_023313115.1. Lineage (NCBI taxonomy): Eukaryota > Metazoa > Arthropoda > Chilopoda > Scolopendromorpha > Scolopendridae > Rhysida > Rhysida immarginata. The sequence goes on from JAHWFO010020357.1 coordinate 2,642,518, forward strand.
TCATACACAGTCTTTTTTTTTGGCCTGCTGGGTATTCAAGACTGTAATCTCACCAATATCCATTATTAAGCAGAATTTGAAGGAATCTAACATTGTTCCATTTAATTTATAAAATTTTCAACTAGTCACCACATCCGACTGTGAGGGGTTGTTTAACATCTGAATGAAATTCATCTAAGAAGAATCTCCAACATTTGTCACTTACATTTTTATCATCTTACCACTATATTCGATTAAAAGTGTGTTATCATCTGGACAGGAGTTCATCAAATTTCAACATCTGTGCAGATTTCCTCTAGGAAAAAAGTCTCAAACGTTTGGACCTACAAGACGTCGTCGTTAGTTTTTACATCTGAGTGGGCAAAGTTACTTTCATCAAACTTAAGTACTTTCCATCTGTACTTTCTTATTTTATGGAAAAATATTTCATCACTGAGATTAATCTCTAGTCTCCATTATCAACTTAAATTATTGCTTACGTTCCTGCTTTTCTATTCCTATTTTACTTTTTCAGTGCGACAGATGTTAAGTAACCATTGGATCTATTTGAAATTTAAGCTAGCACGGGATCAGGTTACAAATATAAGCAAATAGTCAATATCATACAGCAACAGCTAGCTAAGCTACACAGGCGTATAGCAACATTCCATAAATATACCTCCGGAATAGTCTCAGGAATATATATATTCTAACTGACAAGACCATTCATAATAATAGGCCAGACATCATACTCGATAATGCATAAAACAAAGTGTACTGCGTAATTGATATTTACGGGTGAACATGCATAAACATAATCATTTAAATACACGGATCTTGCATACGAAATAAATCGCGTATGGGAGATTTCAAAAGAGTGCAGATTGTTCTTATCGTCTTTTCTGCCACTGGGGTTCGTTTCCACGTTCATACTCAAAACCTGACAACAATGAATATGAACCCACACATTTACAAAACCCTATAAAACGCCACAATTTTAAACATTATGTTATTGTAAGGAAATCCGTTTCTCGATTAATGCGCAAGAGTTTGGTAACCTGATATGATGTGCCGGATGGCTTTGGCATTTCCTGGAAGTCACATTGATCGAATCCTTGATAATGGGTTTTCTGTAATTTTTTGTGTTAAAAGTCTGCTCTGATATAGCATTCCGGTCCCTTCAGTTTCCCCAAAGAGACCCCCTTCACTCCATCTAAAGTTTGACGCTTTCCTGTCGACATGTAATCACAGAATAAGGAAAGAGACCTTATTCTGTGATATAATGGTTGAGGTCAGAAGGAAATCTACCATGATTCTTTTCCGAGCCATGATTGAAGCTTTGTACATATATTAGGAATGGTGCGTGTGTTCTGCGCGCTATAAACCTAAAGGTGTATATGTATTTCAGATGAACAAACTACTTTGGTGACATATGATGTTTAGAATAAAATAATTCTCTTGAGTAGTCTTAAGCCAATTGAACCCTTTGTAGTCTTTGAAGACCCTTTTAATAGCAGCATTGCATGATGTTTTCTGTGCTTCGTGAAAGTTTTCGCGTTTTCCTCTCAATTCCTTCAAGTTCTGTTAGTGCTTACTGTACGACTCCAAAAGAGTTGGATAATATTATTAGGATAGCCTTCATAGAATAGTTAGAATATAAGTGTGCTTTAAGCCTTGTCTTTAACTTAAAAATGTTGTTTAGCGAGTGTGCTCTTTATGTGTCAGTATTCAATAATAAACTTGGCTTCTTTAAACCCTAAATATTTGTAAAATTCATCGCTTTCCAAACAGAAATATGATCTTCCTCTTCCAAAGTGAAGCCTCCATCCCTGAGAACTCCATTTTCAATATGAATGATTTTGCATTTGCTAAACTGCATCTGTATGTTTTTTGAAACTGGAGGCGTAAATTGTTTTATATCTTCCTTATAGATGAAACTAGTGTGAAAGCGTTTGGCGTGTACATTTACCTATCGTGTTTAATCGTCTATTTTATTTGTGTTGTTTACTGCAAGACAATGGGCTCAGTGAATAGCCTTGGAAAATGCAATCAGTACATCATGCGCTGGAGTGGTTTGCCTGCCTTAGTGATTGCGACCAAAGGCGCTATTATTATTATTATTATTATTATTATTATTATTATTATTATTAATGTTATTATTAAAAATTTTGATATGTGTTTTAATTTAGATATCACAATAAATCTCTACAATTCAAACTACAGACGTCAAATTAAAGCAATAATAAAACAAAAGTTTTGAATTTAATAATTGTGTTAACCTCAATTCCTCAACCCACATTGGCTCTTTAATGAAAGAGAATAAAGGTTCCAACCCTACTCATTTTACTCTTTAACATCCTTTGTCATTTGTTGCCCCAAAAGCTCCTCCAATTACTTATCATCTCTATGACAGTTCGTGGGAGGATCAGTTTATTAAATTTTGCGTTCTAATCTCAAAATGTGTAGCTATCTCGTGTTAAAGCCAAATCAAAACCCATTCGAGGTAGTGGGAAGGAAGGAGAAAGGGACGAACAAAATATCTAAAAATAGAATATATTATTATGAGCAATAAATATCTAAAAATAAAAAAATTCGTAACGTCATTCGATATTAAATCACAAATTACTTAACTAGACTGAGGTCCACAGAATAATTCTACTTTCCCTTACGTTGATTTTAAAACGATCAGCAGTAAGGCATTTTTGAAATTCTTACCTGTAAGTAAAAAAATAAAATAAATAATTTTAATTAATTACAGGAGAGTAAATTAATTATAAAAAATTATCTAATTACAAGAAAATTTAACAATAAATGCAATGGGATGTTATTTATTTATATTGTAATTAACACTTTTCCCTTTTGTTTGCTTTTAAAGTTAATCCACACCCAAATAAATGCAAGCCAATTTTTCAAAAATTTAACATCTCACCATTAAAATTTACCACAATTACTGTAAAAAAAGTCAATGGATTGATCATTTAAGTGAACAGCTAATATTTCAATAAAACAAACCCTTGACAATTTGCTACACAGTGATTTGTTTAACTACGTATATAAATAGACCACGTTTCAGTACAAATGATGAGTCAAGACAGAATCTGTCTAGATAACTGTATTATCATTTCTATTTTTAAAAAAAATGATAATCGACGCTATTATAAAAGTGTCGATTTTCCTTTCACCTCTTGCACGAATGGAATAAACTATTCTGACTCTGATTCGGTGTGAAAAAATTTGATGTTTCAGATAAAATTATCAAATCAATTACCAAAGCTAAGAAAGGTTACTGGAAAGTTAGGTAAAAAGTCTTTCCAGTGCAGAAAATAGGTCACATAGTATAGCAGTGCAAAAATGAAGGAATTAAATGCCTGAGAAGAGAATTTCTCGCCGACCACTTACCACATCCCGACAGATTCGTCAAATGACTGCCCAGAAAATTACTTACGCAAAAGCCACGGCCGAAAATATCGTGACTTAAGGCACTGGAAGTTCCCTAAAGTCCATGCACATATCACAAAACGTAAAACCAATGCCCGCCAACGTATAAACGTTACCTTAATGAAAACAAAGGACAGTTCGTGGTCACATATGATAAATCATGGATTTATCTCACCAATTCAAAGAGATAAACCAAGTTTCCCAAAGGCTTTATGATACTGCCGAAAAGCACGTTTGAAAAATTGTCGATTAGCAGCAAATACCAAAATTAACGCGATTATTATCATGAGAACATTTTGAAACCATTGTATCGGAATGAAATTCTAGTTCTGTGTGGAATGGATATATTCTCCAAGATAGAGGATCAAGCCATACATCGCGTTCCACCGTCAATTACGAATGGAATAGGAGACCGGTGTTCTTGCTATTCCATTCTCAGACATTCCCATCAAATCACCTGACGCTTTGCCGAAGGTCTTTTTGCTTCTTTTAAAACGGTACCTTAAAAATCAGAACCCTTGATGGACTTAGGAAATGGAGCGCAGTCGGTGGTGAAGACACGGACTGGCTTGAAATGACAGCCATTCAAAGTCGACCGAGTTTAAGTAAAATGGTTGTCTGTATTATAGAAACAATATTGATACACGGGATTTGAACAGTATAGAAATGATTCGAAATTAATCCATGAGAGTTCTCTTATTTACCTGAGCAATTCAAATATTAAACATTTCTATAAATAAGCAAAATAAAAATATCATTATTTTATTTGTAATATCCCATTATTTCTAAAATGGCATAAAATTTCCATAATATCACGAGTCTCTTATTCATTTCTAATATTCACCTCAAACGAAATATTTATATTCGCTTTAAATAAAATAATTCCATTTATCTTGTCTTTTTCTTAAATTACATGGAACTGCATCGTAATTTCCTATTTTCCAAAAACTCAGCAAAATTTAAATCAAAAGAGCACCGCATCTATGAAAGACACGTGAAACCTTTCCTCGGCAAAAAATTACAAAAAAAAATTTCCATCGATTTTTAAGTGAAGGAGAGACAAAGACCGTTGACCTCCAACTCTGAATGGCAAATCGTCGCGCAATGCAAAACGTGGCAAACCAATAACTGCTGCGGTGAGACGCAAATAAAAGCACACAACGACAAACCAGTGAAATATTACCTAAGATTATTCTATTTCACATGGGGAATATCTCTTTCCTATGTCATCCATCTTATCAACTCGGTATGTCTGCAAAAGATTAACGCTAAATTTTCATTCAGCATTCCAGACTCGACATAGAACCCATGTAATTTTGAAAATATAGATCTATAGTTTTGCCTAGCGTTTCAAGAAAGATTCTTAGATATTTGTATGGAATATGCATATCCTAAAGATGAGATGAATTCATGAATCCTTCTCCCACTCGCCATTCTTAAGCATATGATGGATTTAGAGAAGGCAAAACAAATCTGGAGCCGAAGATAACAAAATGAGGCGATATATGTGGTAAGATAGCGATAAACATAAGATAGCAAGTATCTGTATACAATTACGCACTTTCTAAGGAGTATTCCTTAGCTGATTAAGCATCTGTTGTCGAAAGTTCGGCTGTCTCTGCCCATGATCAATCGAGTAGACAATCTATACATTTAATGGACAAAACATCAGAGATACCTGTCTAATGGTATGCCCGTCTTTCTCATGCATCGACTTCACCACATATCGGACTGTTGCCGAAGGAACAACTGCCAGTTAGATTTGTTGAACAACTGTAGACAACTCTATCCTAGATGATGGTTCAAAATTCATGGTCCCGATATTTCGCTCAGCGGCATCTCACAGGATTCCGAATTTTACGGGTCCTGGATGGTCCTAAACAGAGATACATCTTGTTTAAGATATTTCTGGGTGATAGAAGTTCGAATGGATGCACATTTTCTTGTTGAAACACACCATCAGCCGAAAGCCTTAACAGAATTTAAGTCACCAGCCAGCATATTCTGGTTGCATAATGCAAGTAAGGACTTTTCCAGACACTAAGGAATCTATGAAAAGGAGAATGTCGTCTATGAAAAGGTTCTACAAAAAGACCTCAGTAGAAACAAATCCCTGAATAGAATCGATTGTCTGCGCCACAACCTCACTGTATGTCAAACGAACTGACAAATGAAAAACAGAATTCAATGATTAGGCACTACTCTAAAAATATGCAGTTTTGGTGTTCTTAGTACCAGACAACGCGTAATGTCCGACGGTAGTCATCAGTGATATTCAAGTAGCGCATTGCTTTCTGTAGAACTGGGATATATAGAGCATCCATACTCAATTGACGATCGATATCGCCATTGTAGGTATTTTCGGGTAATACCTTTGAAAATGTTGTCCCAGAGAACCCTAAGTTCTAATCACAGTCATCCATTGCGAAATACTTGTAGAAATCCTTCAGCTCGGCTTTATGTCTATGTCCCGCCATTTATTTATTTGATCTAACAAGGGGACATTACGACCTCGGAATTTTAGTTTAATACGAGACTTCGTGTAGTTGTAATGTACCTTTAGGGTGTTAATATACTTAAATATTAAGGCGCACTATTCAGCCAATTTTGAAAAAAGACGGTTTAAAGTTTCGAGCACCATACATAAGGGAAAGTTTTCCTCCTTGATTGTAAGTGATCCGATAGCTCAGACGGCAGCGTGGGTGCTACTCACAAGTCAAAGTGTGAGGTGGCGGATTCGAATTCCAGTTGTAACAATTTTTTTTTCTTTACCCAAATAATTATTCAATAATAAGTATTATGTTTACAAATTTATTTGTGACAACCACCTTTTTCACAAAATTTTTCTTTTCTCAAAATTATTATACTTATTTTTATTGTTACAATTGTCTACGGAGTAATAAAGTATTTTCTGCAAAATATTTTGTATAGAATCAACATTTTAAATGCAATGTTGCTTTGAAATTTTATTTGAAGCAATTTGAAATTTTATTGCTTGACTATAAACTACTGTCTTGCTTTATCTAAGTGTGTGCATTACTATTCCCCAATTGCCCTAGAATAAGAACAAGATAGAGTGATCGAAGTGTTGACCATCTTTGTTTTTCAACTTCATACTATAAAAATTCACAGCTATAATACAGGGTCTTTATAATTAAAGTTCCATTTTGACATGGCCATAAAAAAAAAACTACTGGACCAAAAGCTATAATACTTGGTAGTATTATACAAGAGGGCTTGGGAAGTTCATACCCACCAAAAAAAAAATTAGTTCAAAAGGTCACCACCAGCATGGAATGGCGCTTTATGCAATATTCGTATACGAAATTAGACACGAAGACACAGGTTAACAAGTCTTTAATCGTTACTAAAATTAATTACATGTTAAATGTGGCCTCCACCATTTACTGAAAGCAGGTTACACCGGATTACCGTGTCTAATTTCGTATACGAATATTGCACACAGCGCCATTCCATGCTGGTGGTGACCTTTTGAACTAATTTTTTTTTGATGGGTATGAACTTCCCATGCCCTCTTGTATAATATTACCAAGTATTATAGCTTTTGGTCCAGTAGTTTTTTTTTATGGCCATGTCAAAATGAAACTTTAATTATAAAGACGCTGTATTTTGGTTAAATTTATTGATGTTCTTTTTAGAAGATATGTTTTTATTTATTCTTTAAATTTTCAAAGTTTCAATCAAACAGAGCAAGCTTTTAATTTGTGGAAAGTTTTCTTAGACTATAAAAAATATTTTTAATAAGAATTTTTCACAGGAATATTATTTTATTATTGCAGAACTTAATATTATTTTATAATTATTGCCAGTTACTAGTTTAAATAGAATGAGCTCTCTCTCTAGTGATTTCCCGGGATCCTGAAAAGGGAATAATTTTAATTCCGGAACGGGATAAGCAAAAGGCCGGGAAATGAGAAACCCTAATACGAACATAAAAATCGGAATAAAAATTGTTAAGTGAAGTGTTACTGAGGAACTTAAAGAATTTCTGGCAGCTGCAGAATAAATTAAGCAAATTTCTAACTGCCACACTCTTTAATTATTTAGAAATGTTCTACAAACATCTGATCATCATCAACTACAGCCAGAAGAACCACGCCACCATCGTTCTGAAGAGACAGGTGACCATCCAACATCCACATGCGATATCCCATTCGCGTCTTTTTTACATCTTGAAGTCATCCTTTTAGCTTTTTTTAAATTCTTTATTTTAGCGATCCTCGCAAAAAAATTTCCTACGATCCCCAAGTGGGTGGTATCCCTCCTTCTAGTCGAGCACAGCTGTTCTCGACAGGATGGGCGAGCGGGGCCGAGACACCAGCTTTTCATCTTTTTTTGTCATCCACTGCCTACAAAGCAGAAAAAACCCAACGCTCATTATTAAACTAAGAAAAAATAAAAATGTGCGCGAGCAACGAAATTTGAATGATCTGATGTAGAATTTCACGATGATTACGGACATGTAATCAGTTTTTCGATATCCCAAAGGGGTTCGAAATTATTTGACTTTTTTTTTCTCCTCATAGTGCTGCCAACAAATTTAAGAGTACAAAATATTCAATTTTTTATATTAAAAAAAGATAACTTGATGCCCTAATTGCCTAACTACATGAATTACAAACAATTTGTCTTGTGAGAATTCTTCAATTACTGTGGATAACGACATAATCAAAAAGACGAAAACCTCTTGTCCACAACTGGATTTTATTCCGCATATACGTATTTCGAACTCTTTGAGTTCATTATTCAATGCCAAGTAAGTATTTGGTAAAGTTAACAATATTTATAGGAGAAAAGCGGTCACCATTCAACCAATAGAAAACACTGAGAAAGAGTGACTAATGGTAAAAAATGGAACACCTCTTTTTACAAAAAACGCGGACCTAGGAGAAATACTCCCAGGGAGCCACGTTGGAGTAATACAATAAAAAAGAAAAAGTACAAACATAAAATCGATTAAGTTGCAATTATAATCTAAGAAATCGATTAAATTGCAATTAGACAAAAGACTCGGAAATTATTATAATAACAAATAGCCATACAAACTAAGAAATAAATAACCATAATAATCTTTAATAAGAAAGAATAGAAAATTATCGTGACGTTTTAATTATTTGTATTAAAGTAGAATCTCCGATCGGGCCTGCGTCTCCATTCAACAGTGTGTTCGGATCCTTCTTTGCAATTTCCAGTGTTTCATACGCGTCTAGTGCATTAATGAAACACGTCTAGTGCATCAACGCGTTAGTGCGTTTTTGATTAATTTGTCTTGTGTTTATCAACTCAGGCAACTTTAAAATAATAAATGACTCTAGAGCTTTCATTATAAATATGGGATAAACGAGCTGTAACCATAAAATCAAATCAAAATGTAAAATTCCTCTCTCTCTCTCTCGTAATTATAAGATTTATAACAACTTTGGGTAGTCTCGATCAACTCAGAAGACCAAGTGCTACAGATATATCAAAATCATCTCAACAGCCTGACCATTACAGAGATATCGAAATTCGACATTAGAAATTCTCGAAAATTCAGTACTTCCGATCAAGCCAGTAAATATATTTTTCTGGACCTGGTCCGACCATACTAAGATTTACCGTTTTCGACACAAGACCATGGAGAAATTTCCTTCTTCTGCGTTACTGTACCTCGAAAAGTATCCGGAATATGATGAGTGTAATCAATTCAGCGTGAAATTTTACATCAATATCCCAGGTTGGATATCTCAAGTAGCTTTTTTTCAATGTCGAATTTAGATAAAGAAATTTCGATTTCATCAACACTTAGTCGTCTAGGAAGGTAGACAGCACAAAGAAGAAAAGAAACACAGATTTAAATCACTCCAATTAAATGACGCCATGCCACTCCTTTCTCTACATGCAATTCTTGCTTTTCTCCTCCGTCATTCTTTTAATCATGCAGGTTTGCCTTTTTCCTTGGCATAATTTCCTTGGTCTTCCTCTCCCATATTTCCCATTCACAAGGCCAACATACAATCGTTTAGTTCGCTGCTCATCACTCATTCGTTCCCTATGTCCAAGCCATATCAACAACAGGCTTACAGATTACATCCACTACATTTCTATTTACTCCAAGGACATACCTCTTACCTTACCATTCGGAACACGGTCCCATTTACTCTCACCAGTTATATCTCTTAAAAATTTCATTTACACAGCACTTAAACGTTTCTTATGTAAATTTTAGTTTCACTTTCAAACACAGCCAATTTTGCATCGATAAATTTTCGTTCTTTGCATACTTCCCCAAGCACCCACGACCTGCAGCCTCACTCTTCTTCTTCCTCTTCTCTCTCAAACATTTTTCCAAATACAGTATAAATTCATTCACTTGTTCCAGACAAGGTTTGTTACTTCTGTCTTGCAATTTGTGTGATTCATACCCCTCTCAAATATAAACACCTTCGTTTTCTTAACACTAATTCTCATCTTTTGCTTTTCACACAAGCAAGCATAAAACACTTCTCTGAAAAATAATAATATCATCTTCATATAACAAAGAGAATATTCTTTCATCCCCCACTTACACGTCATTCACTACAATCTCCTTGATGCATGCATCCATACATAAGAGGACATTAAACAGCCAGGGGAACATCATGCACCCTTATCTAATGCCCTCCTTAATACTAAACCTTTCTGACACTGCTTCTTTCAATCTGATCCATGGACGGCTACCCACATACAATGCTTTTACAGCCTCAAGTGATATTTTATTTACACCGCATTCCTTTAGCACTCGCAACATCTTGTTTCTATTAGAATTACCTGACAAGATACAATACATAATGACGTTGATAAATCTTGCAAACATTCCAAAGAGGAGCTTTAACTATGACACAGAAGTAATTTTAAATTTGAGCATTTAAATTAAGGTGAAGTTCCAATAAACAACTACTTCATTTAATTCCTTTCAAACTGACGTCTAATTTATTGCTCAACATTTACGTTAAAATACAAAGCAATTCCAACTGACCAAGTTCCTTTATGGCAACCATAGTATAACTCGTACAACTCGTACAACCCGTAGCCGACGAAAAATGACAGGCTTCGGCACGGAAAGGTCACCTGATCATAGTAGGCCGACTAACAATTCAACCTTTCTTGTTTTCTACAAACGAAAAATACTGATTGTTAAAATCCACGATGGAAAAAAATGAAGATTACATTGTAACTCGGCCTACTATGGTCAGGTAATCTGTCTTTCCCGTAGGCTATGTACAACTACAGTATATCGATGCAATATCATTACACAAAGTAACAAAAAAAACTTTTTTAAAACTTTTTTCACGTTAAGAGCTGATTCTTATGCCTTCTTGTGCTGGGTCCGTATATGACCTCAGTTTTTTTCTATCACCCATAGACTTCTCTTTTTCAATGAAACATTCTAAATTATTCAGAGAAATGTAGCCCCAACATATGGATACTTAAATAGTGCAGCTGCTTCTGTTCAAGCCCATTTCTTTAACACTGCAGTCTCTATGTGCATAACTTGAAAACGTGACGTGATAAAAATAAAATCTAAAAGTAGATTCGGATTCAGCTAATATCGTCTCTCTATAGAGGCCGGCACGAAAGAAAAAGGAAACTGGCGCATGTGTAATTGAATAAAACTCGTTCAACCAATCAGAAACGAACAGTAATCAGGGCATTACTGATGGCAGGTATAAGTAATACCTCGTTACTACATGCGCCAGTTTCCTTTTTCTTTCGTGCCGGGTACTATAGGTGGGCATATATTGTTACGTCATCATAAGTCGACCAAATTTAGGGCTTATTATTGGTAGAAATACGATCAACAATGGCCGAATTATGATGTAACCATATGTGACGTTTCAGTTGACAGGCTTTCTTTCTAGGAGGTGTTGATTCAGCACACTAAAAACCACAAAAATAGAGCAAGTTCATTCAAAACGTTTTTGTATTGTTGGTCTGTGTTATTAATGCAACATAGAAGCAATTGAGTAATCGTACATCGACAAAGCGATCGTACTCACATCAACAATGCTTAAAACATAAACAAAGTAACATTTTATTCATTGTTGACTCATCACTACGATTCGATTGTTATATCACATGCAATATCACTCGTTGGCCTCATAATATCTTGGTATTCTTACCGGTCATTGTTAGATTGTGCAACTGACTTTAAAGTGTCCATGAAAAAGCTGAGAAGTTGATACAGCCGAGCTAAGACCTTGATGATCACATTGTGGAAAACAGAATTGTTAAGCTGTTTTCAAGCTATCGTGCAAACGGCGGACGGATAAACTTACAGACCAAGCATGCATTCTTATAAGTAGCTTTTAGCTAACATTCCCAATAAAGCGACATATATCGTAGATTACATATTAATATACTCAGGATAAGGGTTGTTTACAATGAAAGCATTTACATTGCAAGTTTACTGAATTATATTTAAAAATGCCAAATTTATATTCTTGCACGAGTTACAGTTAAGACAGTTAATTTTACAAAGATTTTTCTTTAATCTTGCCTTTACAACTGGCTTCGAATTATTTTCTTGTACCCACATGACGTAGCGAAGGTAGACGAGATGAGCTTCAAAATAAGTCCCATTGAGCATTCAAAAAATTCGCATTATCCCAGGTGACGAATCGTTTTCCGATGAATAGATAAGGAAACAATTATTAACATGAAACGCTCGTCGAATATTTAAGTATAGATGGCGTGATGACTCTTTTTTCGATGGAAGACGACAAATATCCACACTAAGCCAATCCTCCTTGAAATAACTGTGTATTAAACACAACTTAGGCTTAGAAAAATCGATCAAAACCGTTCTTTAAGGCGATCTCTTTTAGTGACACATGAAACGTAACCACTTTGCGGAGAGGTCATGACGAATTTCCTATAAAAATTCGATATTACTCACTAGTACGTTCACCGGTTATAAATTTTGTCAGCTCTGTCAGAAAACCTATCCAGTTTGGCCAATACAAACGCTTTTTGCTGTCCTCCAGAGATTCTTCCAAGAAGAGAAATTTACAACGCCAGAAGTGAAAATAAAAACATAAGCACGCGTGGCGACAAGGAATATAAGGGAATCCAATATGAAACCGTCAGGCAGCCGCATATGCCAATTTATTGGATCAACGACAAAAGAAAGAAAGCCATTGACACTATCCTGGAGGGGCATTTCATTTTCATACAAGGGCAAAATTGATTAAAAAAAGCTTTCGAATGGTCGGCATAAATGGTTCCGCTTTGGCCCTTATTTCAGCCAAATTCATCCGCTCTCTTTTTCTTTTGTCTTTCTTTCTCTCTCTCTCTTTCCTCCTCTTCCAAGCGGCATGTCGTTTTGTCACCATTCAATTTTCTGCGCCGATGTCAAGTGATGCGTGGAGCCCTCCGGCGAAATTAATTCAAAGCGAAAGACGAACGTGAAAAGACCGAGAAAAAGGGAACGGAAGAGAAAGCAGACAGAGAGAGAAAAAAATCAAATTACGTTTGTCGTCTTTTTGAACATAGATGACATTCCATAGGCAATCTCATTAGATCTCAAATGGCCGGTACGCAGGAAATGGGCCATTTCCACGTGAAATAAGAAGGGGGGGGGGGGGAGAGAAGAGAGGGGGAGGAGCGGATTCTGAAAGAAAAGAAAAGAAAAAGGGAAAGATTGGTTACTTATAAAGGGGTAACCAGAAAGCCCATTCTTCCATTCATTATTATTAATACGCACGGGTAGCATTACCTCTGGAAAAGGAACACAGATGAAAAGATAGGAATGGAGACAAAGGAAACGGAAAGTTTCTACAAGCAATGTAACTCTCTCGACTCGATTCAATTGTTCCCAAGATCCTTATCATTAAAATAAATCCAATTTTCCCAAGTGGTTTCTCTCAAACAAAAAGTCCAGACTCTGAAGAACAGAACGGAAACTGTTACCTTATACGGTCCCCTTGAACAGATTACGGCTTGTGCAAGAGATAAAATAAATATAAAAGACAGTTTGCTTTCGGCGTGTAATAATGAAATGACTGTTTGTATGCTGCTGATGGAGGTCTGGCTCTTAGCCCCACGAATAAAAAATTTTAAATTCACCAATCCGTTTTTCCAAGAACCATGCCTCACCTCAAGGGTTTTACGTGGAATTTCTTGTCAAAGACCCCTTGAGTGACAACAGAAATAAATAACAGTTAATCACGGTGTGGCTTATAAAAGTTATTTGCGTTGTGCGAATCAATAATTTAACATCTGAGGTATGGCGTATGATAAACAACCCTCATGGACCCATCTTGAGTTATTCTTTAAGACTAACTGCAATATGGCCCAGGAGCTTCGTCGGGGCGTAACTATATTAAATTCCACATTAAAGAGAACTCAAATACGGCTTTAAATACGTCATTCTTTTGTCGAAGAATCGTGAAGGAACGGAACCGTCCATTGATAATTAAATTAACCTTGTATAATCTACAGGCATAATGAAATGATTACAACTTCACAGAACGACTTATCTGTAACGCCAACTAACCGTTGGAAAATAAACGTTACTGTTGAAACCTCCTCCGGCCTCTTAGTCATTCAGAGCCTTCATGAAGACCCGTCAGTTTGCCAAGTGTTCTGCAAATACAGAGATCGTTAGGGATCTATGAACACGATTTGAATCTGAGCTTACCAATTGTAGGGCGATACCATGAAGCTGTGCTTCCGGGGTAACGGGCACTTAAATATTACAACTATCTTCCTGCGCTGTTCAAAGTATCAGATTGTGCATGATGCCGCCGAAAATCGCTCCGTTTTGGGAAAGGTACATAACAGCTCTTTTCGACGCAAAATATAGTTATTCCGCAATTATAAAGGCCTGCAAGGAGCGTGGATTTTCTGTGTCGAAGACGGGGATATACAAGGTACTAAACTGCAAAGGTTTAGCTAGAGGTGGAGCCATTCCAGCGGGGAAAAAACAGCTCAATCCCCGAGCCTCTACAAATCGTACACCAGAGGTGGCCCGTAAAGTCTAATCCTGCAACGCAGAAGACCATTGCAAACCAGGTAGGGACATCTGTTTACACTGTAAACAGTATTATCAACCGGGACCTACACCTGCAAAAGCGTAAGAAAATCCGCGTTCAGAAACTTTTACCAAGCCATGTTAAAGCGAACAACGCACCAACTGCCGGAAGCTCTATGAGCGCCATCTAGCCGGTGAAAAATACACTGAAGAGCCAAAACATTATGACCACCTACTCAATAACGCGTTGTGCCATCCCTGGCCTGCAAAACAGCTGCAACTCGCCTTGGCATGGATGCCACAAGTTCTTGGTAGATGACTGGAGATGGATTGTACCAAATGTCTAAGCAGTGATCACACATAGTCGAGATATTCCGACATGTAATGTTTGAGCTCTGAGCTGCCGCTCCATGACATCCTAAATGTGCTCTATCGGATTAAGATCCGGCGAGTTAGGTGGCCAGGACATTAATTGGAATTCATCCTTATGCTCCTCGAACCACTCCAACACAATTCGAGCCTTCTGACATGGGGCGTGGCAACGGATCGTCGTAATGAGGAGCGGTAACTGGGGAAAACATTCAGGGAAACGTGAGTTGGGTTTACGGATACGACATTGAGACGAAAGTCCAGTCATCACAATGGGTTGGCAAAGGTTCTCTACGCCTAAAAAAGAAAAAAAGCACGATAGGTTCGGTCCTTTGTCAAGATTTCATTTCCAGTTGGGAAGACAGACGCCATGTAAGGGTGCAACTGGTCCGCAATGATGTTCAGATAGTCCGCAGCTTTCATGGTCCGTTCTACCACAACTATGGGTCCCAGAGCCGCCCACGAGAACGTACCGCCACCACCAGCCTGTGTATACAAGGGGGGGAGGGGCAACTATTCGCCTGGAAGTCGGCTTACCCTGACACGACCATCGACGTGATGAACAAGAAATCGTGATTCATCCGACCAGGCAACTCTCTTTCACTTATCCATAGTCCAGTCTCGATGTTCCCGGGCCCACCACTGTAGGCGTACTCGACAATGACGCTTGGTCAACAGGGGGACACGAGTGGAACGTCTGCTGCGCAGTTCCATATCCAACAGTATCTGCTGAACTGTGTGTTCCGAAACACTTGCACTTGGACCTGCATTGTATTGGGCTGTCAGCTGAGCCACTATCTGGCACCGATCTTGCTTTATCAAGCGGGACAGTCTCCGACGTCCTTTTTCTTTGATGACGCGTGGGCGTCCAACACCTTGACGTCTACTGCTGGTTTCACCGTCATTTATCCACTTGGCATAAATACTAACAACGGCAGATCGTGAACAACCTACCAGTCGCGCAGTTTCGGAGATATTCGTCCTGAGTCTTCGGGTCATTCAAATCTGCTCTCTATCAAATTCGCTTAGATTAGCAGCCTTTCCCATCATTCGAAAATTAAGTGCAAGACTGATTCCTTACCTTCTCCAGCAGCAGTTAAATACCATTCCCACTTAATTACGTGCCCTCCACGTGATCCAGACGAGTTCATTCCCCAATGTGGAGATGGTCATAATGTTTTGGCTCTTCAGTGTATATCGTGACATTGGACGAAGCATTCATTTATCTCAGTGACTGCAACAAACCCCGCGCAATATTTTACAATCCGACCCAATATAATGACCGTACTCTAGGAGATGGTCCCCATAATCAGATTTTCTGTATCTTCTTCTGTAAGAGGCAACAGGGCTCTGTTTCTTGAATCTCGATGGAAAATTTCGGATTGAAAGACCATGTAAAAAATCTCACAGAACGTACAATTGAGGCGTTACACAACAGAGTATTCGAACATAGTAACACTAGAGGAGAGTAGTGATGGAGGATTGAGGAAGAAACGGCATCAGATATGGAGATATGGAAAGACAAAATTAAGTCTTTAGATTTCTTATCCGTAGTTTAATTGGTAATTGGATGTGCACGGACGATTTTTATCTTAGTTAATTCGATGCATGGCAGCAGCCTAAGTCAACAACGAGCTACTTCTTTCCCTGATAATCAATAAAATTCTGCAAATCGAATTCATTCCAAACGTAGACGAATATGCTGACCTTGTTTGCTTGGTTCTCGTTAGGTTTCTCGACTACTAAATCATCTGTACCACTTTACTTGAAGATCGTTAATGTTCACAAAAAACATATGTGCTCATGGCAGGTTTCCAACGGAGAACTGGAAATTCTATGATCCAGTGTTCTCGACCGCCAAAAAACACCATGATATACTCTTAATAATTCATAACAGAGATCGTTACATATCGTGGAAACTAATCTTTAATTGTGTCTCATTTTTCCAATATCTAGACAAAAAAAAGAAGAAAAATCTCAGTTTCTAAATGCTCACATTAAGGAAAAAAATTTGGTTTCAAAAAAATGACATATTTTTTTTTTTTAATTCTGCTCTATCCCAGTGTCAGTTCAATAAACGACAACTCGAGTTGAATGGAATACAAGCGGAAGTTGCTCGGAGCGGTGCAGTCGACCTCTGGCTGCCATTAGGCCATCTATCACTTTCGCCGCCCGCAGGGAAAGAGAACGCCCGCCGACGTCATTTCCCCCTCTGTCGATGGGGGAGATGGGAGGGGGGGGGGTAGTGAGAGTGGCAACAGGAAGACAAGAGACAGGAAAGAAGGGAAGGAGGAGGGTGAAGGATAAAAGAAAGGAGCCTTCTCCCTTTCCATCAATGCCCAATTAAAAGCGGTTTTGTCACGATTAGGAGGGAGTAAACAGAGTCGCCACCAGCAGGGACGGCTACAGCACAAACACGTTCGCAACAGCTGACGGCGCCTCCGAGCCAGTCGCTCCATTAGCGGCTAATCGTCACGGGACGGCTTTTCGTTTTTATTTAAAATTAAAAAAAAAAAAAAGGAATTAAAAGTAAAACAATTCTCCTTTATTTTTAATCTAATTGAACATGTTTAAGATAACATAAGCACTCAATTTTAATAGAGGGGCGGGGATTTATTTCACGTAAGTCACGCTTCCCCGATATTTCGCTTTGCTGGCAGCTTTTTCTCTTATTACCATCTTCATTGAAAATCATGTCTTGGGGAGGAGGATTCAAGACTCCCTTTTCGCTTCTCTTATATACAGTCGATTCGTCTGCCCCTACCTCTCCCACCACTTCCCCTCTTTTCCGGCTCTCACTGACATCAACGACTGCTTTAAAAAAATCGAAATTGTACTCAAAGAGCCATTTTCATCTTTAATAATTTAATCAATTTCCTCTACGTCGCAATTTCCCTCTATTCTGGAAGGATGACAAAACAAGAAAAAGGTAGAGGAAGAGAGAGAAAGAATGACTGACAGATGATGACGTTCACTTAAACTTCTTCATTTGCATTAAAATGAACAAGCACGTTGATACTTGAGGAGTCAGCATCAAATAGAACTCATTAAAACAAACGACCAATTTAAACCATATGAGAATGCGCAAACTATCATTACCGAAACGAGCTGAAAAAGTTGATGAGGAATTTAAATGTGAAAATATGAACAGGTAAACGTGTTCGATAGCGTGTATGGCTTACTGAATTAGATTTTGTACGAGCATGTCTGAGTAAGATGTGTAAGTGGATGTGTATGAATAAGCACAAGCATGTGAATGGGTGAATAGTGTAGAAGATAGTGAGGGTATGCAAGTAGGTGCGTGAGAATAAGCCGTGAAACCATAAAAACAGAACATTCATGTACGAATTGTATAAATTAAAAAAATTCTGGAATCCGTTAAGAAGAAGTTTAAATAGCGAAACCACATGCAATAGCTAACACATTTGAACACCAATTTTGAAATTTTTTAATAAATTATAATTTATGCTTATTTTTGAGTCTACTATATGCAGATATATAAATCACACTGGTATCGACTGACATGTATTGAGATACTAAATATCGATTGTCGATAGTTATGATTTTTCGATAGTGTTCGTCGGAATATTGACCACTGGTCAATACAAAAATATATTGAATTTGTGTGCATATTAAAGTGCCTTGATTCCATTTTGCTAATACTCACCATTTTTGAAATTTAGCATATTTCGAAAATTCGTTTTTTGGCCGATATCTGAGGAACTGTAGGTCGCACAGTAATTTGGATGCGAAATCCGTCATCAGTGCTTGAAAGACACATTGTATCTATCATATGTATCGGCCTTAAAAAAATAAGTGCGGACAGACCGAAATATAGGCTTCAGTAGAAAACAATAGTTACACTTAACAGTATCTCTCTCTATTTAATGATATCTCCAACAACAACAAGTTCCAAGTTGTTGTTACATCCTTTGAGTCGCGTTCAATCCGTGTCGCGCAAGTGGCAGGTTTTTCATCAACCTGTCTGATAAAGATGACGAAAGCTTACGAGGCGGAACCCACCTAAGATAACCTTGTCCATCCGCTTCACAAGTGCCTTTTACCAGCTGCCCAATACCGCTTCCTTAACGATAACATTTACAACACTCAGAAATCGATTCCCAGGAATAAAGCTTTTGTGATTATAGGGGACTGGCGTTAATTTATTATCCAAGACTGCAAACCCATTTCCTTGTTTATTATAATAAGTTCATAAATCGAGAGCAACTTCTGTTTCTGTGTAACTACACATTTCATCAGCTACTATACAGTAGCTGATGCCTTGAAAACATCATTGCGTGGAATTTTTTGCACCCTTCCACCAAGTGACGCAGGAAATAAACGATGTTCCTTGGCCGCAGAGTTCGGAGGTCCCCTGTAAGTGCCTGACCTTGTGATCACTACCTCATTCCTGTTGCAACGAGCTCCAGCAGTATCATCCTCTCGGTTCCCTCCACGTCATTTACAGACGCTAATTATCCTGGGGAGACTACCCTGAGGTGCTGACTACTAAACTACCGAGTTTCCTAACTATTTCACCGCCACTGTGTTTGACAAAATTTACAAGAACCTCTGGCCATCCAATATCATTAATGGAAAGTCCCTTTACCCAAAAGATTTTGAATAACTCAATATGTACATTTATAGTCTTAATGAAATATTTTGAATAATATTCTCTGTCTTATCCTTAACAAATGAGTTCACAGGCGTACAAAAATTTTCCACCTCTTTGCACAATTGAATTCTACGAAAAGTAAAGGGACTTTAAGATCACCCTATATGTAATACCATGTGGATTGTAGATGAATTTTATATTACAACAAGAGGTTTCTTTCCATTTGTAAGAACAAGGGAATCAGTGTCAACATAATTATTGAAAAGGCTGAAGAAGTTGGAGGAAACTGGCTCTTTCTTGCTGTTCTGCTCGGTGATAAAGGCAGAAACTGCGTACTCGAAAAAGAAAAGAAAAATCTCTACTCCTAGAAAGATAAAAATTACAAAATACTGGATACGTGTTTAAAAGGCTATGCCTTCACTCTCAACGATTAAAAAATAAAGAGACAAAATTATCCTCAAAACCAAAGAACATAAAATAGGGAAAGGGAAAAACATGGCTAGAATGCACCTTTTGATAATTTTTCGAGTACTCTGCCTAAATATAGATTTTCTCACAAGAGTTACAGTTAAAATGGAGAGTCATCGGCGAGACTTTCTCTTGCACTGTACTTTCTGACATAAGGAATTGACGCCTTGCAGTACAACATGATTGGTATTATGAAACCAATCGGTTACGGCTTTATTTCCCGCCTTCAGTAGGGTTACTTAGGGTGAGGCAGTTTTCTTTTTGTATAAATCATTTTTACTTAATGCTAGAGATTAAGTTTTGCTGTTACTGAGATATAACGCTGTAGAAGTTCAATCTGGGATGCGGATCTTTTGAAAGCATTATCTAGAAAAGGGCAATGCATTTTTCTTATCTAAGAGATTTCTAAATCAAAAGAGAATCCTCTCCTGCAGCAATATGTTTCTATAACCCGCAAATTAGAAAGGCCATTAAGAACCAAACAACCATACTGTTTTCGTAATTATAAAAAGCTTTTTACTTAAGGAGCTTTTCAATTAATTTTCTCTTTATGATTGACTAGCGTGCAACGTGTTTCCCCTTCATCAGCGCACGGTGCCATTTGAATTCTTTTAACTTTCGCGCGATCATTAATCATCTGCATGTCGTCCCAATACTTTGAGTAGCAGAAGGCTCTTATTAAAAAAAATAGTTTCATTTAAAAACTACCAGCAAATAACGAGAGTAGAATGAAAGAATTTAAAGGGATTCAAACCTTCACCTTTTGAAACTGAAAAGGACCATATATAACCGTTAAATGTCATTTAAAGGTAGCTTCTCAGGGTTCTCTCCAGGCCCCTTTTTAACGGGCGCGCCACCCGGCTGAATACACGAAAAACTGCACAACATTGCATAATATTTTATTTGTTTTTAATTTTTGTCCGCCCGGTTACTTTAGCTTACTACCCATCTGATAAAATTTTTTGGGGAGAACAGTGCTTCTGCAAAAAGTATCCTCGTGGTATTTAAGAAAAGCGGTAAAGAGGAAAAATCTGAATATCAAACAGCAGAGGATTACCATTATCTAAATTTGTGAGCACAGTTACTAACGTCAAAAGATAATGATCATCCAACATGCGACAAAAAAGCGTTTTCAAGCTAATGGAGAGGAAAATCTGAAAAGAAAAAGAAATTTCTTATCTTTCATAATAAAAACTGTTGTTTACAGTGCAATTGTAAGTAAGCTCGGGTTTGCCAAGTTTTTATTTCTTGGCATCAACAAAGTCTTCAGCCATTTTAATGTAATCTTCCTCCTTCCCAATAAGTCTCATGAAATCATCGCCAAGCTTAGGCTACTAGACTTCCATGAAAAAATAAACACGAGAGTTAAAAAAAAACCGTCTTAGGTTAATTATTCATTTCTTAAGGATCTGGAAGAAGGAAAGGAAATCCCCGAGAGTTTTTTTTTTTTTTACCCGTTGAGTCGAAGCGAGTCAAATCCTTCGAGTGAACTCAATTCTGACTTTCCCCAGATGATCGCGCCAGTGTTTCATTTTCGCTTCTAATTAAGTAAATTAAAATTCCATTTTCAGACGGTTGTGTACATCTGTGTGTGTTTTTGTGCACGACGGCGCAAAAGTAGGTTCATTTCATATCAATCTACTTAAATTCTTCTTCCCCCTTTAAGGGGCGTTCAATGGCCCGAATTTGGTTGGACGAGCCCAATGCTTGATGGCAATTCGAGTCGGGTGGAAGAAGAAAGGAATGGTAGAGAGTTGAAAGTTCCTTGGACTAAAGCCAGGCATTGAATGAAGTTGGGTGACGGCAATTGGAAGGGGAGAGTGGAAAAGGGGGGGGGGTCAGCGTATATCGCCAAATTCCCTCATTAATCAAACGGGGATTGAAGGGATAGCGAAATATCTCATTGCCACGTTCATCATTCTCGCTTCTCTCTGCGTATGGG
Source organism: Rhysida immarginata (assembly GCA_023313115.1). NCBI lineage: Eukaryota > Metazoa > Arthropoda > Chilopoda > Scolopendromorpha > Scolopendridae > Rhysida > Rhysida immarginata. The sequence goes on from JAHWFO010020357.1 coordinate 2,664,343, forward strand.
ATTCTAAAAAATTAGGGGTCCTTCACATGAGGAGAAAGAAAAATGTCTGTAAGATACTAGGAAAATCTTCATGGCTAGACAATTTTTATTTTTTCAAGCTTTCGACTTAAATTATCAATCGCTACTAAATAGCAATTGGCTAGAAAGCGCATACATCTTCAAATACAAATCAGTTCCATCAAGTTCTCTCTAACGTAATATCGATTCGTCACCCATTTGCCATGAGTAATGTATAAAGTAATGTACGGCTGACAGTTGGGCGGGATATAGACAACCAAGGTTTCTTTCAGTCGATTCCCCTTCTTTATCGACAGATGGCATTCACTGCCTTTTCGGCTCAATGACCAACTAAGTACTGCTCAACTTCTCTTTCACTGTCAGCAAACTCTAAGGAAGAGAAGTTGCGATTCTTCGATCTGATTCTTAAAAATATTCAAAAGAACAAGAGCAAAATTAAAAAAAAGAAAAACATCCGTTCCGGCAAATTCATATATTTCTCCTAATCTCTTCAATTACCATTTTGTCTTCGTGGTCCATTGGTTTATTGATTTTAACGGCTCAAAAGGTCGGTTGATTTATCGAGTCGAACGACTCGCACTAAACCACAAAGGTCATGTGTAATCGCCCATCAAGAACGAATATTTTGCCTAATGGATGGGTTCTTTAACCTATACTAGGCCCAAGCTATTACAAAAGGCCCACTGTTGAACTTCTCCTCAAAGTGAATAAATAAACTTTACAAAAGACTTCTAAGAAAAAACAAAACTTTTTTACAGCGTATTCGGTAGTAAATGACACAACGATCTCAGGGGCAAGGCCACTAAATTACAGTGGGAACATTAGCCCTTTTTAATTTTTAAATTTCCCACGTCCACGAAAAAACAAATTGCTTCAAGTAATTCATGTAATGAACACCAGAGTCCTCCATGTTTTTGCTTTTACCACAGTCAATAAAAGGTATGGTCTTAGGACTCTCTCTCAAAGCATTGTTAATGTAGACTTTCGCAATGCTAGCGCTGTTGAGCGCTTCCTAAATTGCACCTCGCAACCCGAGATTAACTGTCTGCTGTTATTCACGCTCAACAGCTGGCGCTAATAAAGCAAAAGTCTATATATTGTTAACGACTGTTAACCACTGTTAAAGATTCATAGAATTGGGGAAGTTACGAATAGTCAGACCATACCTTCCATTGTTTTGAAATACTAGGGAATTCGGAGCACGCTAGGTGCCGCAAAAGTTGCAATGGCCCGATGTGTGACTAGAATTCCCTAACTTGTACAGTTATTTTATTTATATAGTTGATGCCCAATGTTAAGAGTGAGCAATGTAATGCATTCAAGTTGGTTTATCAATTATTTACATAAAAAATTCGCAGAATTCACTAACTTCGGCAGTACTGCGTCAGAGCAACACCTCCTAGAAAGAAAGCCTGCACACATCATAAGAAGTTATTGTTAATCGTATTTCTACCAATAATAAGCTCTAAATTATGACTTCTTATGATCATATAACAATGTAGCCTATGACATTTCATTGCGCAGGCTTCTTTTCCTAGGAGGTGTTGGTCAGATCGATAGAAGGTATGGTCTTAGGACTCGTAACTTACACAATTTTACTTAACAATGTATAGACTTTTGCCGGACTAGCGCGAGCTATTGAGCGTGAATATCATCAGAGAGCTAATCTCGGGTTGAGAGGTGCAATTCAGGAAGCGCTCAACAGCTGGCGCTAGTATGGCAAAAGCCTACATTAACAATGCTTTGACAGACTGTCCTAAGACCATACCTTCTACTGATTCTAACCAACACCACCTAGAAAGAAGGCCTGCGCACGGAAACGTCATATATTGTTACATCATGATAAAAGGTCATTACTTCATATGAATGGTGTAACAATGTATGACGTTTCCGTGCGCAGGCTTTCTCTCTCTAGGCGGTGCTGATCTGACTGCCCAATTTAATTCTGGCTCCATTGAAACTGAAAATAAAACTAAAGTTTCTAGCTCCTGATAGGGTGGCGCTGCATGTACAGTTGGGCCAATTATACATGCAGTGCCACTTTTCAATTAAGTTCCCACCCTATAGGGAGTTAGAAACTTTGGCTTCATTTTTCAATGGACCTCACCCAATTCGTATACAAAAGAGAGACCCCGAAATCTACCGCTATATCTGAAGTAAATTGGGAAGATCGGCCAGAACTGTTATGGTGGAAAGTGAGAAATATACCTTTATCTTTTCGTTAATTTTGTATTTTAAATATTTTATGCGATTTTTCAATCACCATTTACAATTAAATAGTGACAAGACTTATTTGATACTGCAG
>JAHWFO010020357.1:2666765-2704747 GCA_023313115.1 Rhysida immarginata
CCCCCCACGAAAAAAATTTCTGGGTACGGCCCTGTGTCCAATGGAAATTATTTTTCGAGAAAATTCTTGTCGTTTTTTCGAGGTATACGCCGCAACGACGCTAAGCTGTGGAGCGCATGAAAAAATTTAGGCCCCACTTGTAAATAGTACATAAGCTACACTGTTGGAAACAAAAAAAAACCCCAATGCAGCTACGTGTTCATTTTCTGACTGCTGTCAAATTACACCTGCGAGAATCTTTTAACATCGTCTTTCTTTAAGAAAGGATAGGTAAGTCGCGCTCAGCGATCGTGAAGGCAAGGTTCCTAAATTTCTGCGTATGCAAATGTGTGCTTACCAATTTCAACCAATAATAACTTATGAACAAGAGTTCCCCCATCTATTCGAAATAGTCGAGTCACATCACACACTGAAGATGAAAACGCTTAATGTTACACCAATTTTAGTAACGTCCACTTCTGTTTCTACAGACTTTTTTGATTTAACACGACTGACCCAAACTCGATGGAAAAAACAGTCGTCGCAATTTCAGTTTCTGGAGAATGCCACGAATTATATGACTTTAATACAAAATATGGTTTGTCTGCAGTTTGATTTTTTCCAAAATTTCATAACTACCTTTACATAGAATTCTAAGTAATAAAGGGCTAATCAAAACAAGAACACAAGCATTAACAAGAAATTAATCCCGCAGAGCAGGGTATTAGAAAGTAGCGGAAGCGCTGAGTTCTTATATTTTTTATCTCATTTATTCGCAATTTTTGATTCATTTTCTCGAACGTAGTATTTAAAAAAGGTAAAAGAGCTCTTTTTTTCTCATTTCTCGTCATTTCCGATCGAATGATATCACATATTATATGTTGCCATTTGAAAACGTTAATCATTCTAAACACCATAGACCCCTACAACTCCGATCCCATTGGGACAATTTGACCCAAACTTCATAGTAATGTAGGTCTTGTCTAGAGGAAAGCTGCATGTATTGTCATGGGAGGGATTTATAGCTAAAGAAAACTATATATACAGGGTGCTGCAAATAAATACAGGGCAATACTGCCGGGTAGCCTATCCGCTCATACATTGTTACATCATCATATTTCGACCATTGTTAATCATATTTCTACCAAGAGAAGACTGGAGCCGGACACTGTGGACGGCTTATATTTCTACCAATAATAAGCCTTAAGTTTGATTAACAATGGACGAAATATGATGATGTAATAATGTAGGAGCGGATAGGCTACCCGGCAGTACCGCCCTGTATTTATTTGCAGCACCCTGTATATATAGTTTTCTTTAGCCAAAATTTTCATAGCCCTCAACTCACCTGTAATTAGATCTATTTTTTTAGATCGCTGGAACCAATCTCTAATTTTTCCATAGGTACAGTGTATTTTTTTTGCAAAAATTTTTTATAACGTATTGTTTGGAAACGTATCCACCGTGTTAAAACAGAATTGGGTGTAACTGAGGCTGGCGCGAAGATTTCTTATAAGAAAATAAAAGAAACATGGACAGTCTACGATTCACACAGTTCCCTTAAGGCAAACGATGCCCAAAATGCATTCTACCGAATATTTTCCCGAGTCAACCGAGAAGAGAGAGAGAAAGGAATATTGCATCTATATATATGGATTATGCACGTAGTTTCATTGGATTTGTGCTACCCTGCCAGGCATCATGAAAGTTGCAGTTCACCCTGCGGTACTAAAAGATTGGGCATCCACAACCCACCCATCCTGAGGGTCTACGAACTCCAAGTAACACCGCGTAGTGCGATTAGGCAAATAATTTATGAGGTAATATTTGCCTATCGCCATTTCAGCCCTCGCAAAAAAGTCTTTCAAGAGCGTAAACCTCTTAGGATGGGCGACGAATCGCACACGAAGTAATCCGATAGAGTGCTGGATGCGTAGATATTTCGGGTGGATCGGTTGCGAAATATAAGAGCTGGCCATTTTAAATTGTCAGCGTTAACAATCTTTGCGAACTTTCACTAGCTTTTAGACGGAAGTCGCATCTTATTGCAATTTTAAAAGTTTCCTTCTACAATTAGGTAATGCTTGATTGATAGTGGAGCATCTCTAATGTTTAGCTTACTTTAAGGAAGGGGGAGAGGGAGTTCTAAAAGAATAAGAGTCCACGTAATAAAAACAAAGATTGACAGTGAAGACTTTAAAACGAAGCGGAACATTTAAAGGCATTAATATGACATTTCTCTTTGAACTTCCTGTTTGCTTCAATGACGCAAAGGCGCGCTAAGCAACACAAATGCAATTTAGCGATATCGAACGCCCACTTTTGGACAGATGGCTTCGAGGATAGAACACATTAAAATTAAAAACAACAACAATAACAACGACGACGGAGAGAGCCAGTTCCGCTCCAACTTCAATTTTCTCTTCGAGGACGCATCGAAGGGAGGGGGAGGGGGTTAGTATTCGAAGCACGCGCATTTGAAGGTGCCGTGACGTCATGCCATCGATTCCTCGACATTTCTCGGGGGGAATTCGGTTTTCGCGAAGGCTTTTTACGAAATGTAAACTTCTCCGGACGACATGGACATGAATAAGTTAAACGCTTGACTCCTACTCCACAAAAAAGGGGAAAATACAAAACAATACAAGACAAACACTCAACAAAAAAAAAGGAAGACGAACCACGAGGATCTTCAGCCTACAGGAAGAGGAAAAGGGCTCTGAAACTTTAAACAAAATTGATTTCTTCGACAGCAAAACGGAATACAGACGAGATGCTTTCGGGGCTTAAAAGAAATGCGAGAGATATTCAAATCTGCGTGTAGTGGTTTCGTGAAGGGTCTGGGGCTATATGAGGTTGGGTGGCATGATTGGTTCGCTAAGGGGCGCACGCAAAAAGTTTTTTATATCTAACATGTAAATTTCTATAAGGTAAATCACGATTGCAGAATTTCAAGGGGCACTTCGCATTGTGTTTTTGTCAGTTTAAATAACCAACACCACAATTATCAATATTGAGTGATCTTGATCGAATGATCTAAATACCATTCATAACATCTTTTAGACAATGCAATTAATGTAATCTATTAAGTTTACTATGAAATGGGTCAGGCATAAACGATGAACGGCTGACTACACGACTGCATGCCGGCGTGAATGGGAAATTGTGACTGACGGAGGCCGAAGAAAGTGCGACAGCATCAAGTAAATGATTACCCAAGGTTGTGCAGTTTTCTAATTTAAATGAGAAGAAATGGACCAAGCAACGATTGTGTGTAGATAGAGAAGATGTGTGGATTCTTTTGTTTATGGTGATTAAACTCAAGTTTAATGTAGCGCTAATCTCATGACATGCTTTCCGAAATATTCATCCGTTATATACAATGTAGATAAATGTTTCTGATTAAATAACTTTTTTTTACCGCCTGATCTAAAAGTATCTGAAAATTTGAAAATGCAATAACTTGCAAAATATGTTCAGTAATCAGATGCGGGTTGAACAGCAATCCACATAAACAAGTAATTTCCACGCCTAATAAACCTCTTTGCGATCATCTGTTTCTGTTTCTTGAAACCAGAATTGTTCTATATCTGACTACCGGATTGTGTCCTAAGGCACTCCTTTTTATGAGTGCCCTCCAATGTCTCCAGATCTAATACCTTACAACTCTTGGTTATAAGTTTACCTGAAATTAAAGGTATACAGAGATCTGCAAACTGACCGGAATCTTGTTTCTGCCATCCAACTGAGATGCTGTGCAGTATTTTTTACCTCTTATAATGACTTTACTCTTGAATGAGGGGCAGCACACTGAAATTTGTAAGTATTTCTTTGGTGTGAATTGCACCACAAATCATGCTATCAAATTTCTTCATTTTTTATTAAACAGCATCAAATTACTATAGATACTTCGCAATTTCTTGTACTTTAATATTTTCTGTTACTATTAAACTGAGCAGAAATGTCCAGAAATACCGGTAATGCTTCAATTAGTTCACGAAACGATCATCCACTGCCATTATTATTATTATTATTATTATTATTATTATTATTATTATTATTATACAAATGATAATTGTTAAGAAATATACTGCACGGGCTCACGCCAAGTGCAGTACAAAATTACAAGGATGATAAAGACATGAATTTACGGTCAATATGACAAATATGAAATATGGCAATTTTTTGGATATTCATAATCAAACCTCTTGGTAAGCTCAAACGATTAAGTGATGAAACAAGATGAGTCAGGACAATCCCTGGTGCCGAGGTAATCACGGGAACTATTGTCACTGTTTTAAGTGCCCAAAGGTGTTTAAGTTCTTCTGCTAATGCTTGGTACTTCTGTAATTTCATTGTATAAGTATTGCTGAGATTACGGTTATGTCGATAAGGAAGGCGTGATGGATCTTGTAATTCCATAATAAGATGTCCGGGCAGCTCGCTGGGGTTTCTCTGTCGGTGTTCACGCATCGGTCCCATAGTAATTTGTGTTCTTTATTTTCAAGAACACTTTGAGGGATGTAGTTATAATAGGATACCGAATCTGCTATTAATTTATGTTGACTAGCTAGGTGTTGGTGAATAATTTTATGTCGTGGCAAATATTCTTCTGTTACCAATGCACCGCAGCTACCAATAATGTGGGCAATTGTCTCGCCTTTAGCGCCACATCGTCGGCATTCATCAATGATATCAGGTAGTTTCATAACATGTCGCTGGTAATTTCTGGTAACAATGGCACCATCCTGAATGGCTGCTATAAACGCCTCGGTTTCTCTGAAGAGGACACCCTGGTGAAGCCATGTGTTCGATTCACGATGGTGTTTCCCGTGGATGGGTTTCGATGACCAGTGCTCCTTTAGCTGGTCAGTTGTCATTATTGAGATTGGCAGACCTGTATCAACCTACTGGAGTGAAGTGTAGCCAACGTCTGCTTTTACAATGGCAAGATGGAGAGGCGAGTCTGCACGCTTATAGAAATATTCACGAAGATGATGAGTCTGTCTATTATGGAGTATCTGTAAGTCTGTCAGTCCTCGACCCCCTTCTTTCCTTGGTAGGGCCATGCGTTCAATACTAGAAATGGGATGGTGAATATTGTAACGTGTTAGAGTTGTTCTAATTTTGCGTTGTAAATTGTCAAGGTCTGTGTTGGTCCATTTTAGTATTCCGAAGGAATAGGATATAACAGGTATAGCAAATATGTTGATGGTCTTAACTGTTTTCAGGATGCGGTGCAATCTGTCTTCAAAATGACAAATAAGATCTGTTTTAATCCCGCTATGAGAAATTCTCGTCGACTGTTTTATGGCAAGACAGCAATATGTATCCTCATTAGTTATGGGTAGAATGCCAGAGTAAAATCTGGCAATGTCTGTCATGATTCTTCCGTTATATATATTTATTATATATTATTATTATTATTATTTTACCACTTAGCAATCTGAATTTGTAATGACAAATTCTTCAAGTATCACTCAAGAATGAATACAATTTAAGTTTAATTTTAAATGCTTGATTCTTGTAAATCAACACGCTTCCTAAGCTTCTCAAAATATAATTTAAACACGTGAAATTCGGCTACGTGAGTGAGAAACGGCAATCGTGTGCTAATCCACGCATGCATAATAACGATTATCCTAATGAAAATTCAGTATAAGGCGATTAAGAACCTTTCCAATGACAATTTTTTCCCATTAAAAATTAAGGAACTTATAATCCTTAAAATGCCCATAATGCGTGAATGCCTGAGGTTTCGTAAAAGAGTACTAAATTCATTCCGATGAGTTGTCCGACAATGCTGCTTAAATTTTAAGTGCACGTACCTATATATATTCTGGCACTGCGTCTAATTCTAATCGTATCGTACGAGTATACAGGTTACACAGTTGAAAGCAGGGAAGAAAAAAAAAAACATGTTGCTATGTTTTCATTAATTTTCTGATGTCTTAAAATCGTCCTCCCATGTTAAAGAACAGGCGAATCGCGCTTGCCAAATTTCTGAATATGCGCGAACTAAACTGAAGACTTTCATTTAACAGACTTCAAAGTTAGAAAGAATCAGAACGGGAGCCTTTAGAAATATGGAGTGGTTCATTATTTCTTTGCGCTGCCGCTTAGTGGCGACACCGTCCGCCTTTCAGCCGCGTTGGAGCCATGGTGAGCACACTCATTACGGTCGAGTTACTTAATGCCACTGATTACGCAGGCGCCTTCCGAAGAAACTGATGAGAAAAGACATCGATTTAATCAATATCTTACTGCGCGGTGTATTAATTTTCACTTCATTCGACAGTTAGATCTTTAAGTCGTGTGTCTACTCAATTTCAAAATGAGATTCTATGTTAGTGATGAAATAACTGAGTGGTGTATTCACCTGATCATATTTCACAACATGAATATGAACGAGATAAGAATTTTTAAATCCTGTCTATTTCGACAGATATCAGATAATAAATGAAAACGTTTGAGCAGTGGGCTTTTCTCTTTCCAAATGTGTAACTTATACACCCGTACGATTAAAATTTGAATATATAAGTGGTGTCTGAATATTTACGTGCACTTTATAGATTAACAGCATTGTCATCTATGGCGATCAGATTGACACTATCGTCGAAAGGAATTCAGTTGTCTTCAATGAAAACTCATTGCCTAACATAAATGACGTTGTCTAATTTCAGGGGAAAAAAATCAGTCTTACTAAGCGAAACTAAGCTGGAATGCTCAGAACAACGTCTTAAATTTTTCTCAAAACAAATGTTATAATTCGCGTGTTAAAGACTCACTCTTACCTATCTTAGTATTTGACCCTACGAAGAACCCAACCCTATTGACTTGCTCTTAAAAATTCCCTTCCTTTATTTATTCAAAAGCCTCTTAACAATTTTGACTTCGACCTATGGGCGTAACGACGCTGCTGGGCTCCTCAACGACCCTTGCTCGACGGCATCCGGCAACCCTGACACCGTGATAATCACCGACCTCACACACTCGTCCACAAAACAACAACAACAACAACAGAATGGCAGGGCAGACAGAAGCAACACACTCGTCATCACCGGCTTAAGGAGTTTGCCCTTCCCCTTAAGTCAGGAAATCTGAATCGCTCGAAAAATTCAAAAGGACTCCCCTGGACCTTCAACTTTCATCTCGCTCCGTTTCTGATTTCACTCGGCGAAACGATTCCGACCCTACTAAAATAGCAAACGTCGAACAACAGAGATGAATTAATAGCCAACATCTCATTCAATAACAGCCATAAAGGATTTATTAGTGTTCCATTAAAACTTCATTAACATAAACGAATGCAAAGAGGAGGAAGTCCTTCTCAGCCGCCTTAATTTCATCTGCAATGCGATTAGTTACATTATTTTAGCCCGTTATCATTACTATAAAGATAAAATTCACTTTGCCACAAATGAATGAGTGACGTTCCTGTTTAAATTGGTTTACAATTGCCTGTTGGTTATAAAACGCGATTGAAAGGCAACCGCTTCCTTCCCAACAAGCGCAATCGCATTCTCCAACATTCCAATCGTTGGGCTCGTCATAATTAGCACCACATCGTTCCCGTAGTTTACGTTTTCCAGACCGAGAATTCTGGTTTTGATGTGAAATACTTAAAATGAAACTCAGTGCGTGAAAGCAATCGGTTAATGCACTCAAAATCACACCAAGCATATAGTGTGATTGGCCAATTAACTGGAAGGCACACCATCTAAATCATCGAATTCCTGCTTTTATCGTTAAAAAAGCGGGGCATGGATTCCAAAAAATTTCAAAAACGGTCTTCTTGTATTTAACCCATTCCTCAATGACTTAGAGACCATGTTGACCTTATCTCACAAACGATCGATCGAATTCAGGTCTGTAGATGGCGACAGGCATGGAAGAAGACCAAACTCGTTGTCATCCCATTGGACCAATCGAACACTAATCGCGCGTTATGGCAAGGAGCAGTATCCTGTTGAAAATGCCCTTGTCCTGGAAGCAAGACGACGAGTACGAATGGGCATCTTGTCTAAGCACTTCTGACAGGTTAATTCCCCACTTCCTGCGCCGCATTTAAGAGGGCTGTTTACAGATGATTTAGAACTTGGTCTTGTATGCATACCCTGGAAACCGGGGACAATTCAGTGATCTGAAAGAGTCGACCTTCAATACTCAATAATTATGACAGATCATGGAGGGTGATTATCACGGCAAGAGATAGACTATGTGATTCCTGTGGAAGGAGAGAAGAGCCCCCAAACATTTACAGCAGATTGCACATAGTGTGTGATGACAAGTGCCCCATAAAGTGCGACAATGTTCAACTGCGTGAGAACTCAGCCAATCCATCCAACAGACTCAGGAAGAACTAAGGTTTCTAGGGTTCACTCTGTTGGCACATTTTCCCTACTCATCAGACCTCGCACCCCAAAGACTACGCCCTCTTTAGTGGAATGAAAAAAGCCCTTACGTGGTGTCAGATCTCCACAATAGACTGGCAGCTTGACACCCCAAGAGAATGGTACAGTGGGGCCATATGAAAGCTACCAGTGACAACGATTCACAGCTATTCAGGGAGAATATTGGAAAGGGCTGAAGCCTAACCTGGAAGCCCGAACCATCCACGACACGGTGAAATGTCATAAGTCTAATTCATTTGTAAACATCTCTCGTACGTTTTCTTTTGTTGTACAGACAACAAGGTTTGCTACGAAATCATTCCTTACATCTTGATGAATCCTCTACCTATTGTAAAAGACTTTCACGGCAAATGAGAGGGGGACGTTGTATTCGTGTATTCCTGACTCTGCCATCCACAAGTTCCAGTAGGAATCGAAATTTGTCGGACTATGCAATGCTCTTTTAGTCGTCAACAATTGGAGTTTTTATCATAAAGAAGCCAAATTTCCATAATGTACTGTGTTGGTTGTGAACACACATTTTCCCCAAAACTGGCGGATTGCACGTTCAGGAATGTTCTTTAGCATTCTCTCATTGTACGTTGACCAATATTACACTCCTGTTTGATTTTACCACCATGTTCATTTTTTCGTAGGTCCCTTCATCAAGCATCTTTTTCCTAGCTAGAGGCTTTCTTCTGGCTACCATGATTCTTCTGTTTCTTGCCATTCTCGATACAATCTAGCAAACCTTGTTCGAGAAACTTCAAAAAACTGACGTTTCGGAGATGTTGGATACTGTGTGTCATGCCTCTTTCAAAGTCAGTCATATGATATCCTTAGGTTTGCCCATCAAAGAACAGGCTTTTCTGTCACAGGATCGCATCACTGCACAATCCTCTTTCTTGGAAGGCTTAGGCAGAAATATGCAAAACGATGTATTAACAGTTGAAAGGAGCCAATCATGTTTTAAAATGATTATGGTCAATATGAATATACAGGTGTTCCGGGAGGAAAAGTCAATATTTCGTGTGGATATAGAATGAGTTATTGTAAATCAAAAAGTTTATATAAATTAATGGTTTATACCTGGAAAAAAACATTCTTATTACTTTTGCATCTTACATTTCTGTAAAAGAACAACTAAAGAACCTTCAAAATCAAATAATATTTTTAAAATCCAGTCGATAGTGACATCAAAGGCACGTGGGAGGTGCGCCAGAGCGCGATAGTTTCTTCCACATTACTTGCTCCATTCAGAGCGACTTTTACCTTTTCTCCAATTTTCTGCGACTTTCTTCTTCCCCCGATTGGCTTCACGAAACGGACGTTATCTGCTCGGGAGCAGGCAGCTCGCCCGTATCCATAGATCTGAAAAGAACCCCTCTGCCGTTGCTGTCTCTCACTCCCCCCCCCCCCCCCCCCACACACACATCCTCCTGCAATTGATGATTCAGAGCACACACAACCGATTTAAACTCCCTCGGGGATTAGGCTTGTTCATCTCTTTCCCCGTAGCCTTAACCACCCGCCCGATGTCCCCTCCAATTTTCAGAGACCAACAACAGGCGAACAGTTCGAGAGTCCACCGCCCCTCCACCTCTATTCACGAGGCTAATTGAGGCACTGCACAACAAACTCGGGTCGGGCCTATTGGGGGCTGTGAGATTCCCCTCTCCCTTTTGTCACGACCTCCAGGCCACCAACCAAAAGACCGAACCTCAAAAGAGGACGTCACGACAACCCCAATAAGAGGGAAAGAGGTTTTTAAAAAACACAACGAGGACAAGCAATCTCTTGGACTCCTGCTAACTAACTATTCACTGGCCACAAGATCTCCGCAAAATCAAATTAATTTCAAGAAGTCCAGGCAGAAGGAGGGAACATCCTTCTCTCAAGGTAAGAGTGGATAACTGCGACGTTTTAAGTGGACGTTCCTTCTACCCTTTAAGGAAAGATGGCGCCGCCATATAACATATTCAGCCAAGCAGATTTGATAGATTGAATGAATTATGGCACGTCTCCTGAAGCATTTATAAAATTTCCCTTCTCCAAAGAAAATCAAACACCACAGGAAGAAAGCTGCTCAACAGGGAATAAAGCTCCACAAGCGTTCCCTGCCGATGCTGATTACGCAGGCGAGTCTCTGGAGGCAAGCTAACATCGTTCAGTATCGATTACATTAATGACAATTTTTCAAAATTAAAAATCAATTTTTGAAAGGCAAGCTATTTATTCCTTTAACAAGATTTACAGCACCACAATTTCAAAGACACAATGAAATTGAAATGCATTATATAAAACAGAGCAGGCTTGTCGTTCAAATCAAACAGCGTTCTCTTATTAGTTGTTTTCAAGAATAGTTTAATTATGTTCACATATCTTCCTTAACGTAATTAAACTACGTACCGTTGATAACATTATTAGAAAGAGAGCCACAAACAAACAGAGATATAGATACAGTATGTGATCAAAAGTTCAGGACGTCCCTTCAAAACAATATTATGTGTCTAAGTTACATATATACGATGTTTAAGGAAATGTAAAAGAGAAACATGCTTAACTGGAAATATTTGACAATCATATTAGTGCTGTATGGGCCGCATAGCAGATCTCAGATCAGACGTAGTACCATCATAGGATGTTACCTATGCAAGAAATTTGCACGCAGCTTTTGTGTCATTCTGCTAATATCCCATTCAACTGTACGTCTCACCACTGTCAAACGAAGATATCAAAGAGCAACGTCAGTAAAACCGCCAAGTGGTAAGCCAAAAAAAAAAAAACCCCACATAGGCAGTGATCGTCAAATGATAAAAACGTGTGACCGATGGAATCGCAAGTCTTCAGCTGAAACAATTGCTACCGAATTCCGAAATGCAACTTCAATACTGCCAATACAATCACCATTCATATAAGGGATTGAGGATCATAGGTTTCCATAGCCGAGAAGCCTCAATTCAACAGAATCAATACAAAGTGGCGTTTATAATGATGTACTGCCTATCGAAACTGGTCCATGGAACAATGAAAACATGTCTTATGGAGCGACGGATCTCGGTAAACACTTTAGCAATCAGAAAATGGTCGAGTTTGGGCCTCACTACGCGATACCCAGTGTGAAGTTCGTAGAATGCGGTGTTATGGTATGGGGCTCATTTTCATGGTTTGGATTGGTTCAATTCGTTTCAGTACCAGCAACTATGACGGCTGCAATCCAAAACAGAGGCAACAGTTTGGAATTGGGCTATTCCTATATCAGTTCTCCTTATCACAAAGCAAGGTGTTTCCAGGAATGGTTTGAAGAGACTACGGTTGAGGAAATGGAATGGCCTTTTCGAGGCGCCGATATAAAAAAACTATTGATTCAGAACACATCGACCAACACACGTATGAATGAACTCATCAATGCTCCTGGGGGAAGAATAAAAAAAATACCTGAAACCATCTACCAAAGTGTGGTGGAAAGTCCTCCTCGGGGAGTAGAGGCCGTAATAAAAGCAAAGGGAGGCTCAACACAATATTCATTTTCGTTCAGATATCGTGGCTGCAGCGCAAAAGTTCCGGAAAATTTGATAACATAGCGTAATAACTTAAATGCCTTGGAGGCTTATACTAGGCAGTTTTTGAAATTCTGTCTTACTTTATACATACCGAAAATCCCTTCTTAAGTAAACAAAAGAGAGAGGCCAGGGATATTTCCCATAGAGCAGAAGAAAATAAATCAAAGCAAACCACAAGCAAATATCGAGCTCAATTTCATTTTTCCTTGAAACCCATAAACCATTTTAAAAACCATTTTTCCATTTTTATGACAATCGGTCAAATTTAATCGAGTAAACAAATTACCATTCCATCAATTCACTCTGACCCTTTTCCATAATAAAAATCTCTTTTTTTTTCCTGCTTTCATGGAAACAGACAGGAAAAAAACCCATTTATTTCCTATTTTTCTTACTAGATTCTGTCACAGTTAACTTGTAATACAAACTAAGGTTGACTAGTCGTGCTCACCAGACCAGAAAAACAAAAACCGAAACATCCATTAAAGGATGATGTCAGGGAAGAGAATCAAAACAATATGTACACATCATCCGGAAAAAAAAGACTCATCTTGCATTCAAAGAGAATCGAATATATTAAAAAAATAAAGCTTCATTTCCTCAAAACCCTTCCTTCCTTCCCACATTTCTGTTCGGTCGGCCTGCAAAAGAACAGAAGTATTCACCGACAGTTCGACGTCGCACTAACCGACCCGATCAATAATACTCCCAACATCCAGGATGCCTAGCGACATAAATTATTCCAATAACCCCCACCAACCGTATTCGCAATTGGAAAGACGGGGAAGTTAATCAAGCGTCAAACAACCATCTTGTCACAAAGGTCACTTTCTATCTACTGGCTCTACCACTAATAACACGAAACCACATAGGTAAACAAAGGGTTGGGGATGGGGAAAATAAAAAAAACCCCTGACCTAAAAGCAACAACTCTAGCATGTTTACTGCTATTAGATTAAAACTGATGACAGCGCGATACACGTAGGACGGAAGAATATTAATTAGCCCTGAAAGTTCGTCCACAAATTGCTGTCAACAGAAATTTTTTTTCAGTGCTTGGGGGTGTTTTCGCATTTTTTCTAGCCTTATCAGCTAATGCATAAACACCTCTGGTGTCATCAAGATGGTTCTTTTTTGCCCCGCTACTGTCTCGGCCCTGATAAGAAAACATGGCAATTCATTACACACAACCTTGGCACTTAAGTCGTTTAACTAATCCTTCTTTTCAATGATACCAAAGGAGACGGGAGAACTTAATCATCCCAACAGACATTTTTTTTTTGACAAAGAAATGTTTTATAATTTCCTTCCTACAAATAAAATCCTATAACCGCTTTTCTCATTAATAAAATTCACGCTTGATGGGTCCAAATTACTAAAGAAGCCTCCCAGCACCAATGTCGATTTAGGCATAACGTTCTGGTTTAAAAGGCCGTGCAAAATTAATGTAATGCCAAATGGTTGTTATCATAAAACTCGAAAATTTACTTCCAGTCTATTAACTATGTTTTCACCAAATCAAAATCATCTACGTTTATGTCCTCCAAACGGTTCTGCTCGTCTATCTATTCTTAGTGAACCTCTTCAATAGCAGAAAAGAGCTGGAAATTGGTTCCGGGAATTTTACAAGTTCAAATAAAATTAAGAGTGAACTCCTTGAATATTTCTGCAATAAACTGGCTTCTTAATATCCTATTACACGAAGTAAAGCCAATGGAAGGAAAAGAGTGGTGGACAAGGCTGAGAATGAAGGTTTCTTCTTCTTTCGCTGTTTGAAAAAGGCGTAAAAATACGATCGATTTCTCGATGCTATCAAATATAAATACGATTTATTGTGGCCTTGATTTATCTAATAATAAGATCTTCACTTAGTGTCCACGTTTTTAAAAATATAGGACATGCGTCGTAAAAACTCGGCAACTTATTCGATAACAGGGAAGCACGATTTAAAAAACTTTCAGATGAGTATTCTAACAGATGTCAGAAATTATCACTAAAAAAACGCAGCAATACATATACATAAAAAATGACAGTTTCTGAAACGCCTCAATTAGTTCATGAAATAATCACTGAGTACTCCATTGTCATTTTTGCTTTTATCTTTTATGGTAATGGACAAATTGCTCGAGTATCCCTCAAGAAGAGAGACAATTTCAATTCAAAGCGTTTGATTCTTCTAAATTAACACGCTCCTTCTGTAAAGATATTAATGGGAAAAAATGCAAGGAAAAATTCCCCGGGTATCAAAGCTCATTGTCCTACCAACTGGACAATCGCGGACAAGGGAAAGCAAGGCTATCTCCACAAGTGTCCTTAATGATTACAAGGCAGCCAGTTGCGACGCCACCCCTAAATTCAAAGCAATAAATTCAAAGGAAAATACTATGACTTGGATTCGAACCAGGGACCATGAGTCGCCTCTACCAACAATGTTAATAGATGAGATTTATAGGAAGAACTATTGCGATTCCTGATTCAATCTAGATCATGAAATTTTTCCTTGCATATTTTCCATTAATATTTTTCACTTACGTATAGAGCATTAATTCCAGTTTTGAATTTATTATTTCACGCTCCTTCTCTTCTCAAAATATAACTTAAGTACATCAAATATGATAACTTCAATGAGGAGTACAATCGCGTGCTAAAGTAGCCGGTTGTGCGCAGCCGTAATAGCGACAATTCTATTGAAAATTCAGTTATAATTCAATTTTGAACCTGTCAAATGACAATTTTTTGGAAATTCTTCCCTAGAATATCTATAATACGTGATTGCCTTTTGATGAAAAAGTCGGCCTGTTCACCAAAGACCACAAATCGTCTTTCCATGTCAAAAACAGGTGAGTCGCGATTGCGAAGACACATTTCCCAAATGCTTGCATATCTGAACGCCAAAGACACACTTCAATTTTAAGTGGTATCTGAAAGTTTTTCGTACACTATATAGCTCGTAGCCTTGTCGTCATGCTCGAAGTAATTTATTTCTCTTTAACGATAACTGAACGCCAAAACGCATGGAGCTAAGCATTATAAACATTCTAAGGATAAAGATTCATTAAAATTTTAATTGGATATAAAAAATTATAATTGGCAGGTTCAAAATCGGTTTATACCTGAATTTTCAGTAATTTATCGCTATTAGGCAGTGTCGCCATTCACAAAAGATTAGTCACGTAGTCAGGTTTGATGTATTTAAAGATGATGATGTTGAGAACTATAGAGAGCGTATTAATTTAGAAGAAGCAAGAGCTTTCTCTAACTCTTTTTTTAATGTTACTTTAGAAGGTGTGCATTGCGATTATTAACGCCAAAGAGTGATTTCTATATACGACTGTTTTCATTTTGATATAAATAAAAAGACAAAACCATAAGCAGGAATTAATTCATGGAAGTTCAAGAGACGCTTTATATCAATTACTCAGCGATACTGTCCTGAATGTCCTGAGCTACTAGCAATAATTCAGATAATCTCCAAAATTATAATGGAGATCACTATTTTTTAATTTTATACACTTAAACGAGTATAAAGGTCATTTTAAATTTTTTTACTATAATGACTTCAAGTTTTGCATTGTCATTTACAGAATAATAAGCGAACATCCTCTCCTCACTATATGAATCATGACAAGTTGAATTAAAAAATTATTCATGAACTCCGTGCCAATAATTTTTTTACTCGATTCACTAATCCAAAGACACAAAAAATAAAACAAGCATCACGGCTGCTATATTTCAATGCTGAAATAGTTCAGGAAAAAAAATAATCGCGTAACCAAATTACATTTATCCACTTTTCAACAGACTACTTAAACCATCAACTCAAAACGGGAAAACCCTAACCGGAACGCATTACTTTTATGCAGTGGAAGCAGGAAACGCACGAAGAGAGAGGTACATTCACCTGATGCTGACGCGAATTCACGTGTGAACATAACCCTCTCACCTGATGATGAGACACAGATCACGAGGCCACCTACAGCATTTCAAATCTAACAAAAAAAAAAGAAATAATAAAAGACAAACCCTCAAATTTTTATTTCAAATTAGAAGACTGCCAATGGCACTGGACTGCGGAGAATATGAATGAGAACGAAAACTGCATGTCGTTAATATAGAACACGTCATTAGGTTTCTGATGAATGTTATTTCATAAAACTGCTGAAATCGCTCAAGCCTACAACATACGAGAAATCTTTTCCACACAATTTGCTCAAATGCCAAAAATGATAGATAAATCTTATTAAAGGTGAAAACATATACATGTATTATAGTAATATATGCTGTTAATCGCTCAGTTTTGGTTCTAATATTTCACAGGTCTGCTGACGCACGAAACCATAACCGGATAAAGAATTAAATTCTTTTCTATTTCCAGAGTTTTAGAGAAGTTATATAAAGTGCTTTGCGATAGAGTATTAACTAAGAAGTCCGAAATATCAGCCAGTGCATTATTTTCATGCGCTTTTCTAAGCAGTCATATTACTGCGCTCGTTACTTTCGAGAATAAAAGCATTTTAACACCAATAAAAGCGAATGACATTAATGTCAGATATACTGTCTGTTTTAAGAAAAGAAGCTCGATTCCAGTTTCATAAAATGCTGTTTATATCTCAATGGAAAGTTTCTGTCTCTGTCTCTCATCATACAGAGTTTCCGCCTACAATGAGAAACTGTTATTATCGTTCCACTTTCCAGCTGCGTCCACATCAGATACACCCCCTCTCAACCCTCAAGTGAAGAGACTCGTCATCAAAAGAGAAAAAGATTCGGCGCAGAAGAGAATTACATGACATTCGTTTATTTTTAAATTATAAATGATAAGCCTATGTAGCCTGTCACCACGCACATAAAAGTTCCTAAAAATCGGTTGATTTGTAACTATCACTTCCAAACTTATGGAACTAACATGACTTACTGTATTGTATTAGTCTGTAAAATTGTAAATAATTATGATTTAAGCATTGAACTTTATTCAAACTCAAAGTTTACATATCTGTCTCAAAATTAAAGAATTTGTTTCAAAAGTTTGGGATATTTTCGTTTAAATAGTCGGGAAAAATTTATAATTTCAAAAAATAATAAAATTTTATGCAAAATTGGGTCAAACCCAAATTAGAAAATAGGGAATGGTGGGGAAATTTTCTAGATTGCAGCAAATAATTGCAAATGTCTCAAAATGGGAAAGACACAAGTTTCTGAAAAGGAGAGAAATGAAATTATTTTTTGGCATTCGAAAGGACTTAAACAAGTTGAAATTGCAAGGAAAGTCAACAGAGGACACAATATCATCAGCAAAATCATAAAAAGATAGCGAGAAACGAAAACTGTTTATGTCAAACCTCGACATGGACTTCCAAAGGTGCTCAACAATCGGGATTTGAGAAAGTTAAAAGCCATTGTGGCCGGTGACAGTTGAGCTAAAATAAGGCAAGTTGCCTCGGCACTATCGGGGACCGTAGGCAAATATGTATCCCATTCGATTAAAAAACAGAAGACTAGCAGACATGGACATCAAATCATGCATCACATCGAAAAAGCCGATTCTAACACCTCAGAAGAAAAAAAGTCTCGAAAGGGCGAAAAAACACTTTTACTGGAGACCGTTAATGTGGAGCATAGTTTTGTTCAGTGACGAGTCCCTGTTTTGTCTAGATTTGAATACCAGAAATAGAGTGTGGAGATCCCGTAACCAAGCAGCTCAACCATCCTGTGTGAATCGTCAAGCAAAGAACCCAGTCAAGATCATGGTTTGGGGATGTTGTGGAAGTAAAGATGTAGGAGAACTTTGCATCATCAATCAAAAGTTTATTTCGGTGTTTATTGTGAATTCTAGGAAAGTTATTTTATTCCAAACGCTGAACCTCTCTTTGCAGATGATGATGTTATTTACCATCATGATGGCGCACCAGCTCATAGGTCGAAGAACTAAAGCATATATTCAAGAAAAGGACATTCGTGTTATTGAGTGGCCGGGTAATTCCCAGATTTAAACCCAATTGAGAACATGTGGGCGATAATTAGGGTTCGCGTGAGAAAATTATGTCCCAGGACGAAGTCGGACTTGATTCAATGTATCCAAGAAGTATGGACTAAAATTGATGCAGATTTTTGTGATAACTTAATTTTGAGTATACCTAAGCGTTGTGAGCAGTAATTCATGCTATAGCAGAATTAAAAAAGTGGTGAGAAAAAAAAATATCCCAAACTTTTGAAACAATTTTTTTGTTTTTGAGACAAATGTACGACATGTAGAATTCAATAAATTCTTTTGTTTTAAAAGTACTTACTAAAAATTTTGTGAATTAATGCACTGGATGAAGTTATGTTAATTCCTCAAAAATAAAAATTATATCCTAAAAACATATCGTGTATTGGCACCAATCACGGATGCCCAGCAACAAAGTTTGGGATATCCCAAACTTTTGTGACGCACTGTATATACGAGCTATCGGTTATGAGCACCTTATTTTTATTTCTGGGTGCGGCATGGATATTAATTAATGTTTGCCCTTTACTAAAAATTCCCAAGACATTAATATACAGGGTAGTTATAATTAAACAGGTGTTGTTTAGAGTTCTGTGTCCTAAAAAACTATTGGTCAAAATGCAACCAAATTTTGTGTGCATACATTCCCGATCATAGGTTTTCGATTTCTTAAATAAAAAATTAGTTCAGAATTTCCCGCTAGGTGATATTTGGCGCTAATGTCGCTTTAATTTAATTTGCCTATTGGTTTGGTAATGACAACTGTCGGATATATTAACGGTCACAAATCTTGCTAAATGGAGGTTAAACCTAAATGTCGATAAATGCAAGGGCATGTTCATTACCAAAGAGCTCAGAAAACACCCGAAGCTCCTCTTCCTTTCTGGTAAAGAGCTCGAATGGGTGAAAAATTACAAAGGCTAAGAAGGCAAAATCTGGTTGCTCTTCTGGGGCGTGACAGCGCGCTTGGAGTGGATAGCAAACTTCTGCTAAATAAAATGGTAATCATTCTTCCCTGTGGTATGCTTGCCTGGGCTACAATATGCAAGTCCAGATGGAAGGACCTCCAAATCTTCTAAAACGTTACCCCGCCGACCACTGTCCAACTAATACTTCCATTGCTAACGATTTCGGTATACCTCCCATTAGAAACCACGTCCAGGAGTCGCTGAAGAAGCTGCTTCCAAAGATTAAGGACCATCCCAACCCTCTGGTTGAAGATATTCTGGATAGCTAGCTCACCTTTAGAAGTTCCCTCAGGCTTCGCAGGCCTCGTCACATCCTGGACGTCAACTTCGACGATATCCAAAAGGCCATCTTTCCAGAATACTGGATCTCTTAGCTCCTTCATGTCCCTCGTCAACTATCAATCTGTTTTACCGTCCTGATAGGAAAGGACTCTTTTTTTTTATCTTCTGGATGACTTATTAGGTTTCATTTGGCTTCTTTCCTAATTCAGTACACGAATATGACAGTGAAAGCATTGCTTCCGGACCACTCGTTTTGTTTTTCCCTGCGCTGTTCGACAGTCGATTGTTGATTGATTATTTAATCAATATGGATTAGCGACAACTCATAATGCTTACATTGCCGATCATTCCCGACGGCATGGCCAACAACGATCACCAGACTTGACGTTACGCGGATATTTAAAGGGGGCTGGTTTATCAAGGCTACGTTCTCAACTTAAGTTCTTTAAAAGAACGAATTATGCCACATGTGCGACAACTGAGCCAAGTCAGTTACATTCTGCCGTCGAGAGCGTTGTTCATCGAATGTACACTTTACAGCAGGGAGATGGATGACACTTATTATAAACGCATGCAGTGTGTGAATGCAGTGTTTCTGTGTAACATTTCTTACATTACAGGCGGTGATATTGTAGTCTATGGACAGCTAAACCTTTCGGGGTTTTTTTCCACACGAGATTGCAAATAAATCTTTTCGTTTAATGACCACATTTATTTGATAACCTATCCTGTAAGGAAATTAAAGGGATATTAGCGTCAAATATCATCCTATCGGGAAAATTTTTCAAACAATTTTTTTATTCAAAAAATTGAAACCACATGGTCTGGAATCTATGCACGTCTTTAATTTGGTTGAATTTTGACCAATAGATTTTTAGACACACAGCTCTAAATATTTTCTATTTAATGATAACCACCTAGTACTATTACAGCAGACCCTATTCTTAACTGAAGGATAAAAATGATAGGAATTAGATGGAGATACTATTGCATTCATTAGCTATAGCAGTTGTACGACCGATTGTAGAGACACCATACCATATTAACTTAGCTAGAGATAAGAAGATGGATTCTTGCTCATCCGTCATCAGGGCTGACAGTTTCATCAACATGCTCCAGGAAGGGAGAAAGCCAGTACAAGTTTGCAAGTATATAGCTTAATGGTCGTGGGGACCCATTTCCCTCTCTCTCTCTCTCTTTTTTTTTTTTTTTTTTTTTTTTATTTAATCCAAACCCTTGTGGAAGAGTCTCCATTTTTATGGCGTACGTACTCGAATGGAAGTGAAAAGCAAAACGCTGATAACTCACGTATATTCAACACCTGTGGCTCTCAAGAGCAAAATAAACGGACCGAAGCAAAGAAACTGATAGCAAAGTAAACTGCACTTTCTATCGAATCGAATCCTGTATACTCGAAACTGACTAGTTATGACTAAAAGCCAAGACTGGTCGCCTTTATGATAACCTTATGTCATAATGTCATATTTTTATTTTATTAATATTCTAATATTAATATTCTACTTGATCCGATATTCTATTTGATCCTTATGTCATAATATTAATATTCTATTTGATCCAGTAACCACTTTTATAATTTTATAATTCGATCTACATGCTGTCGTGTTTTTATTTGTCTTCGATCAATTTACGGGTGTTGCTTCGAATGCCCATCAACAGAGGACATCTTTGTTTTTTATACATATTTTTTTTTTAATTTCGAATAATCTTTATTATTCATTCCCTATTTAATATGCATTTAATCTGTTTATTAAACATTTCTTTCATATCTATTAATCTTTTGACAGAATTATAATTATTAAGTGTCGACCATAAGGAAATCTGATTTTGTCAAGGAGTTAATGATGCCATTTAAAACACATGACATGTGACTCTCCGGATTAACCGTATCATTAAATAGTAAAGAGTGTGGTAGTTAAACCATCTAAAATTTATTTACTGAATGCAATGAAACGACTTAAACACTATTTTCTATGCAGTCCCCTGCCACTGGAATACACTTAATTCCAGATTCACAAAAAATCTCTTGACTGCAAGGTGACTCACAGCATAAATAATTGCTCATTAGCTTGAATTTCTTCCCTCCTAATTGTTCTGTACATTTGCCAATTATACAATCTAGAATCTAGAGTCCAGATTGAGACAGGTTTTAAGTTTGGAATAAATCTGAGACGGAATGACACCTTCGTTAGTCAAAAATCTAATGATAATTCGCTGCCCAACTTTATTGGGAACCTCCTGCTCGACAGGGATGATGGAAAGAGAAACTAGCACTCCTATGTTAATACGAGTTCATTGACTAACAGAGCTTGGAAATTCCTATGTATATTTGAAGGACCCTCGTAATAAAGGTTCTTTAGATACTTTATAAGAGTTCCTGTATAATTTATTTTTAAAACGAAGTGAGCGTATATTCGTTATAACATTCAATGTTAGCGTGTATTATTTCTTCATAATCTATGCTAAAGCGTTCCTACATAAGCATACATTGTTGAAACAAAAAGAGCGCCTAGTTACTATAGCAATTAGCTATTGATAACTGTTTGATGAATGTTTGTAATGACTAAATTAAATGAATAAAGACAACACCGATAATGCGTTCACTGCATTCGCCATCGCTCCTTGGTCTCTTTTATTTTCTTTTAAAATACAACCAATCGGTCGTGACACCTATTGACAAAAAATACAACAACTCCAACAATAACAATAAGCCGTTGATAATATTAGGCCTAAAACAATTTTGCTATTGATAGCAATAGGCCGAACAGCATCAAATAATCAGTTATTGATAGGAATTAATATCACCTCAGAAATTACCAGTAATTGATAAAGTTAGCAGTGATATTCTAACAATAGACATTAATATACACGGATGTAGAGATATACACGAATAGTGAATAATATACACATGATATTCACTAAAATGAATGCAATTAATGCAGATAACGAAACAAATAATTAGCTTTGTCATGAATTGATTGATGCATCACATGCCATAGCTTGGCAATCAAAATTTCCAATGATACCGTAACAGTATCATTAGAACACGTGACACTAAAACAATTTCGACCATCTTCGAACTTATCCAACCTCTGTTCCATGTTTATGAACTGACGAAAACAGATTTTACGAAAATTGTTCATACTTTCGAGAAAATCGTTTTACGGATGGTCGGACAAAGCAAAAGCATAAAGTACCATTCGTTACGCAATAATGAATGAAGAATTTTTTAAACTTTTTTCCCCATTTAATTCTGCATTAATTGTGTACTAAATCTTTTTTTGTTAAATAGTTATTTTGAGACTATATGTTTCTTGCTTTGATATTCTTAAACCCATGTCAGAAGTGTACAATGGCGCGGCAACGACTTTCGTTGTGGATAAGAATCCTGGACTAAGCAAAAAAATGCTCATTATTATTGAAAAAACCATGCATTTGTATATTAAAAATATGTAATATAAAATACGAAATGTTATTTACTCCCTCCCCCCTTTTAAAAATATAGTAATTCATTTTATACAGGATGAATACAAAAGGCTGAACCCCCCTTTTATTTTTTGAACCGAAGCAGGTATGTCAATTTTGATGAATCCAATGAATAGGAAGTTGTGGGTGGCCTATCCCATGGTGCACTTTTCATCATCCCAAATATGCAAATTAGGACACATTCAAAATTTATCTCAAAAACCATAAGGGATAGAGAAAAAAAACCCAATTGCAAACTTGTTCAGCATAAAAAAACAAACAAAACAAAACAAAAAAAAATCATCCAAATCGGCTTTACCCACAATCACCCACAATCACGTGGTGAACTGTTTGTAGCTTACAAACAGTCACACTGCACAAGCAAATTACTTCAAACAGTTTAAAAAAAAAAGTTAATCAACAAAATGCTGGATGTGACGACCGTGGGCACCATAACACAATTGGGCACGGAACCTAACTGACGCCAAAACATCGGCAAGCATGGCTGGTGTCACTCCTCGGCACGTTTCCTGGATTCGTTGAACCAGATCCTCCAGTGAGGCGGGCTGCGTAGCATAAAACTTGTCCTTCAGGTATCCCCACAAGAAAAAGTCAAGTGGTGTAAAATCAGGGGAGCGGGGTGGCCAACGAACTGGTCCTCCTCGACCAATCCATTGATGTCCAAACATCTCACTTAGACGCTCGCGAACGACCAACCCGTAATGTGGAGGAGCTCCATCATGCTGAAACCACGTGCGCTTATACGAGGCCAATGGCAAATTGTCAATGAAGTCTGTGACTACCACGTTGAGAATTTCACCCCCGGTAGCGTTCTGCAGTCAGTGTTTCATCGTAAAAATACGGTCCAACCACAGTGTCATTGTACAATCCACACCACATATTGATTCTCCTGTTCACTTGATAAGTTGCTTCTCGCAGACATCGTGAGTTTTCGTCTGCCCAATGATGATGGTTGTGCCTCTTGATAACTCCATCCCTGGTGAACTGGGCTTCATCTGTCCACAACACCTCATGAATGAAGTTTGGATTGTCATCCAGGCAGGTAAGTAACCAGTTGCAGAAGGTGGCCCTAGCAACATAATCCAATTGCAGTATGGCAGTAACTCCTGGTGACAATAAATATGGTATGGGTGAAAATGATGTGCGTGTAGAATGTTGAGAACAATTCTCTGATGGCACCCAACATCTGCAGCAATTGCTCTGCAGCTTGTGTGGGGATTTGCAGCAACTGCAGCCAGAACTAGTGTTTTTGTATGCAGAACTCCGAAGAAGAAGATCATGTTGACCATTTCCGGAACAGTGTAGCTTGCCATCCTGGAATTGTTCTGTCTTCTGTGTGCTGAAACATGCCTTTTATTTGCTTTTCCGCATGAAAATGAATGTGAGTATGGTAATTTATGTTAATTTTTGATTTGCATGCTTTACATGGTGGAAATATCAACATTCAGTTTTCCTTGTGCAGTGTGACTGTTTGTAAGCTACAAACAGTTCACCACGTGATTGTGGGTGATTGGTTGGTCCGATTTGGATGATTTTATTTTTAGTTTTGTTTGTTTTTTTATGCTGAACAAGTTTGCAATTGGGTTTCTTCTCTATCCCTTATGGTTTTTGAGATAAATTTTGAATGTGTCCTAATTTGCATATTTGGGATGATGAAAAGTGCATCATGGGATAGGCCACCCACAACTTCCTATTCATTGGATTCATCAAAATTGACATATCTGCTTCGGTTCAAAAAATAAAAGGGGGGTTCACACTTTTGTATTCACCCTCTATAAACAAGCACGTTGAGTGAAAAGTCCTCATTTCTGAAGACACGATATATAATATATTATTAAATATAATAATAATGATGATAATGCTGATGACAACAACAGACTCGAATGAGGTCAAGAACAGGGCGAGAATGAACGGAAGAAGTAATAATCACACAAAATAAACGAGTGGCACTCTATTGATAGATTGGATTTCAATAAGGATGAGTCACCCACCAACACACAACACATAAAACTGCTATGGATGGATCGATGAGAGGAGGTGGAAGAGCGACAAGATCTGTCAGAGCCATCTGTTAATAAAGAGAGAGAGAGATCATCGACAAAAGGGCAAACATATTCGAATGCATTTCAAACCACTTGTTAACTCTTCATCAACTTTCAATAAAAAGTGTTGAGATATGAGAGAGAGAAAGAGAGAGAGAGAGAGAGACGAAAAAGAAGAAAAAAAGAAAAACCAAAAGCAATAGTGCAACTCAATATACTGAGAAAGGCTTCTTCCCCATCCACGATTCGAGAAAGGCTCGTTATCGTTCATTCACAAAGTAATTCGATCCTATAGAAGCAAGTGACACGAAATCTCTATTAAAAACAGATTAAAATGCATGAGGAGACCTCGGACCAACAGCGTACTCAGAATGAAATTTTTTTTTGGGCGGGGATCGGGTTTGCCGAATAAAATTTTTAGTGCAAATGCAATAAAAAAGTACCTAGGTTATAAATATTTATTTAAAGAATAAAATCAAACTTTTTTTTAACAAAGCGATTGTTGATATTTAGCAAATCTTTTATTTATTTTTTTTTATTTCTTTTGGAGGGGAATCAGGCCCTCTGAATGCAATCCAATCCACCACAATCAAATTTGTATCAGTATTAGACATATTAGCGACGTTAATGACACAATTTATCACTTAATAATAACTATAAAAACAAAAACGGCCATCAATACGAGTTCTGTAAGTAAACTGCGGAAGCGTTATAAATTTAATGATGGAATTAAGATACAATATTCAGACAGAAATTTTTTATATTAAAAAATATTTGAGCGAGATATCAATTTGTTAAAATTTGAAATTATTCAGGTACATAGTAAGAATTCCCCTTTTAAATTGAACAGGGACATTATTTGAATTTCACACCACAAAAAATACATTTTTCTGGAATTTTCACTCTCACAGTAGGTAGCAGTTCCATTAACGTCTGGCTGCTGCAATTTTCCTACCACAGTCTGGTTTATATTCAATGAATTCAATAAGTGAAATTGAAGGAGGAGTTTCTGTTGACGGTGACTCAGAGTTGAAACTTTGGAATACTTAACCAGTGAAAGGAATGATACCGAGAAAAAAATTCTTGCTGACGATTTGAACAAGAGCATTCAATGTGATCTATATTGAAAAAATCTGTTGTGGGCAGCACAAGACTCCCTTGTACGATACTTTATTGAATGCTGTTTTTGGGAAAAAATTCTCATTTTTATTCTTGACACAAGAATTTCCGTCTCTCCTTGTTGTCTAAAAACTCCAAATGTTGAAACAAATTTTGACAGCCGTTTGGGAACTTCAAATGAAATTCTTCAAATTTAGTTATCCAAATATAGTACTTTAAACTTGACGACAAACAGTCAAAACTCTGACGTCACAAACTGCTCCACGTAATCAAAACTCCATAAACATGAAAGGAAATCAGTTGGAGAAACGACCAAAACTCATATTTGGCCCAGCCGATTGCAATCAAAATGCGAGGTGCACAACTGACATGTTACAGCAGTCCTAAATACAAAATTTCAACATTCTACGCCTAACCGTTTTTGAGAAATGCGAGATACGAAACACGTCTAAATGGATTCAGGGATTGTCAAAATGTATATTTCGTTGAAATCTGAAAATCGAAATTTTTCGCGATTACAATACTTCCTTTACTTCGTACAAAGAAGTAAAAACGGAGCTGTATGTTGATGACCTCACATCAACAAAGACAGATGACCTCACATCATAATTTGTAAAACATGTAGTTTAAGTTTTGATACGTGTTCAAAAATCTCCCAGATAGAAAATATTGCACTGTGAATTGAATTATTGATCTAAGGAGTTTAAATGATTAATTTTAAATTTAAATGTGATCAGTCTCCTTTATTTTTTTGTTTTTATTAATTTTACGATTTTCCCCATTAAAAGGAGACTGATCATATTTAAATTTAAAATTGAATTGAATTAATTAAATTTATATTCCTCAATATAAAGTTATTAAAATAATGTAGGGTGTCCCTCAAATGACTCCCTGATTTCAAGACTAAAGATCTCGGAAACGGGATAATATTTTAAATATTACTTTAAAATTCATGAAATTTTTTTAGTTAAAAAATATTTATAAAATTTTTAAACTTTATTTAAAAACAACTGACGCATCATTTACACAAATTTTATTCATAAATAATTTTATGATTTAAACCACGCTCTCTTACGAAATAACCCAGCCTAATATTAATCGGAATAATTAATCAAAGTTTACTTCTGTTCCTTAGATTATTCAAGTCTTCAAAGTGAAATTAAAGTATAAACTTTATATTAAAATTATTTATCTTTCCTTTTAAAAAAATACCAAAAAGAATTTTTTTCCGCTCATTCAGTCTTCATCCGATTTAACAGTAATAATAAATGACAAGCAATACTCAACAATATGCAAATTCCGAAGTCGTAATCCCCGAAACAAAAAAAACCACAAAAGATCTCAAAGAAGATACACTTCTGTTTCCCTTTGAAGTTCAAAAGCAAACAATCTTCCACTACATTCAAAATCCATAAAGAATGATCAAAAGCGGGCGTTTATAAAACAATAAAAAAAAAAGGAAATAGAAAGTAAATAACAATCGCCAGCTATTCCAAGAAAAATGAAGCGCAGGCAAACAGAAAATGGAATTCCAAGTCATTCGAGCGAAAACCTTTGATCCTCTTTCCGTCCTCTTCCCGTTGTCGACGTCGCCTATTCCAATTCTTTTCTCTTACCCCTCTTTTTTTGGGGGTTCCCATTTCGACTCGGGTTCCCTCTAGTGTTAATCTCTTCCCTTAACTAAAGCAAAAGAGCGATGGAGTTTCTCCTTCCGATTGCAGTTCCTTTGTAATTGCTCGACCAGCCTTATTGGCCTACAACAGCGACACAATTCTTCTCCCATCCCCTAGTCTCTCTCTGTCGTCTCCATTCTCGCCATCTTGTGTCGCTTTCCAAGCCTTACTAATCACCCTCAACCGAGAAACAAAGGCGAACGGCGAGCAATGAGGGAAGAGAATGAGTATGGGGGGGAAGGAGGGACCGGTAATTCTAACTCGAATGAAATCGCATCCACGCTTCTAATGAAAGGAAACAAATCTTTTGTTACAAAATCTTACCAAGTTGTGACAGTTTAAAAACGTCCATACGTTTCTAATTAAAAAAAAACAACAACAACAAAAAAAACAGAAAACAAAGCTCTTTCTTCCTCTTTCTTTCCTTTCTGCATCTGACGGGAGTATCGATTCCCAGCTGACCACCATTCCAACTCTCGCAATGATCACGTCTTGTGGACGAGAAAATGGTCTGCCATTAGCGACAGACGTTGCGATGATGGCGACCACCTATCTGCTGCAAGAGATTTACACCTCTCCTGCCTCTCCTTTGGAAAAAAACCAAATGGCACATTATCAAATCGACATTGAGAAGCAAAACATAAGGACAATAATTTTACAAAAGGAGAAATAAAATACAAACGTAGTACCCATCAACTAGAAGATAATATTACTACAAAGTTAGGCTATACGTCTCTGTTTCAAATAAAATAACCTGAAAAAAAAAATCTAAAATGAAAATTAAGACCATGAAACCAGTTTTTGATATCTTTTGATTGCTTTCAGTAAAATATATTCAGAAAAACGTTGAGTTTATTTGTATTTGTCTTCCTATAAGACGCATCCGTTCATAATACGCATGCGTGATTTTTTAAAACAAGATTGGAATCTTTAGGATATACTTTCTTAGTGCATTTCTTCATGCATACATTGAAAAGCTTTTTAAAATGATTTCTCATAGAATATTACTCCTTTATTGTTTCACTGTCGTCTACTTAATGGGAATTGATTACTGAAGCTTGAAATTCTTTTCAAAACTCTCTACTTTTCCAAGCTTTTCATTCAGTTTAGCAAATTTCTTAAGTTTAGCAAACCTATAACATAAGAACTGTATCAATATCTATAAAGCATATTCAATATACTGCATAACCTGAATTTTTTTCCAATAAGCATGCTCATGATTACAAGAGATAACAAGAAAACTCCTGAATGGCTATACGACTTTCACAATTGACTTCAGAAAGTCTCCGATTTGACATCCATTTCCTAGGCCCAAGAAAAGGCAGGGAAAAGCCATTGTTAATTAATTTTTTGAATAGGACTGGACCCTCTAACTAAAAGTACGGCTGTGAACAGTGTTTTATATAAAGTTCCTTTGTCGTAGGATCGTTTGAAGCCAGGAAAAAGACGACAACGTCCTGGACTTGCTTCGAAAGGCATTTAATTAAAACATGACAACGTTGCACATACCGCTGTTTAAAATGCTTTCATAACACGTGTTTAAAAATCATAGTACAAATTTATCTCAAGTCATTACTACATGTATAATAGGAGAGATGATAAATAGCAAAATATAAAATAGTAAAAATTTATACAATATACGTGCCCGGAAAGTAAGTATCGTTTTGCAATAAAAATAAAACTACTATATATATTTTCAAAATTTTTTCTTTACCAGATTCTCTGTGCCTTTAACTATTTTACCACATAGTTTCCAAGTTTATTTAAGTAGTTATCATAGCGCTCAATGTACTTCCACATGATCGCTTCATAGAAGTTGCCGCCGGTGAAGAAAGTCACGCAGTTTTCACTTGTTCATCGTCGCTGAATGCAGGCTGCCGATGATCTCCTTTAGATCCAGGAACAGGTAGTAGCCACTGGATGCGAGGTCCGGACTGTAAGGCGAGTAGTCAAGTTGTTCACAAAAGATCTAATTAGTTGGGAAGTTATTATTATTATTATTTTTTTTAGTTATGATATATGGAAGTTATCCCACATCGTGCTTCCTCTCTGGCCTTCTTAGCTCCTAGCGTTTATTGCTAGGCCTCTTCGGACTCTTTCTGAGAACTCACATCTGATGAAGGCATTCGGCAGACAACACCCTACTGGTTGATAGCAACCAAAAGAACATTTTTCTGAGTGAATCGACTCATTGAAAATAACACGAATGAATAACTATGTTCATTTGTGAGTAAAAGTATTTAAATATTATGATCATACTGTATATCGCACATCCCTCGCAGTTAAATTACGTTTGCTGCAGGAAGGAGATATGCTGAACTATTTCGAGCTTCGATCTTAAGTCTTTTTATCTTGCTTGTTATTTCTAATGATTTTTGGAATATTGCTCAAGGCAAAATTTAACCCGTTATTCCATAAACCCAAAGCCAGCAGATTCCAGTTTTAAAAAAAAAAAACTAGATTCGATAAATGCGCATTGATTAACGATAAATAAAATCCAAGAAGATATGTTAGGTGATCATAAAGCCCCTTTACCAGGAAGATTTTGAATAACCCAGAATATACATAAATTATACAGTCTTAATGATATTTTTATATAATGTTCTCTGTCTTACGCTTAACAAATGAGCTCACAGAAGGCGTTCAAAATATTCTCGTTCCACCTCTTTGCACATCTGAATATACGACGTATACAGGGTGGATACAAAAATCAGCCCCCCCTCCTTTTTATTTTCGTAACCGAAGCAGATATGTCAATTTTGGTGAATCCATCGAATAGGAAGTTGTGGGTGACCTATCCCATAGTGCACTTTTCATTATCCCAAATATGCAAATTAGGACACATTCAAATCCTATCTTAAAAACCTTAACAGATACACGAAAAATTGAATTCCAAAATCTGATGAACGGGTCACCAACAATCACATGCTGAATTTATTATGCTCTTCACAAAGACATTTGAATGTTCAACATGCAAATCAAGAAATTACCAAAAATTACCATAATAACATTCACTATCAAAAGGAAAAGCAAATAAAAGGCATGTGTCGTCACATTGAGCACATTTATAATTAACTATGGAGTAAAATTATTTATGCACTGTGGCTGTTTGTAAATTACCAATAATTGTGATGGTTGGTGGTCCGTTCATCGGATTTTGGAATTTTTTTTGTTTTGTTAGGAATTCTATGTTGAACAAGTCTTCAATTGGAATTTTTCGCGTATCTGTTACGGTTTTTAAGATAGGATTTGATTGTGTCCTAATTTGCATATTTTGGATGATGAAAAGTGCACACTGGGACAGGTCACCCACAACTTCCTATTCATTGGATTCATCAAAATTGACATATCTGCTTCGGTTACGAAAATAAAAGGGGGGGGGGCTCATTTTTGTATCCACCCTATATTTAAGGTATAAGAATTTTATGAACACCCTATATAAGCATTGTATAGAATAAGGGATTTAAAGTATTATATGCACAAGACTCGTTCAGGAAGCTGTACACGCGGAGGTAGATATTCGATCTCAGCCACTTGTTTGTCAAACACTGAGTTTCATCGCGTTAGGAGAATCTTTCTTTTTCTGTGCCTGCTTAAAATGAACAAGGAATTTAAAAGGATTCTCGCTTCGCGACCACATCAACAAAATCTCGTACTATCGGGAAAAGATGTCTAAACAATCAGCCATCAACGAGCAAATCCAGTAGAGTCGGCTGATGCGTTTGGAGCACGTATGTCGAATGAGCACAAACCCACTTGATCTATTTTGGAGACAACAAACCGCCCATTGGAGAATACAACGGAATGTGTCCAAGACTAAACATGGATTAAGCAGGTTGCGGAAAAACTGAAGAATCGGCGAATCGATCTCAACATATGAAACGAGAAGTTATTTTAATTTAGAACGCCCATTTAATTCAGCGCCGGTATTAAGAGTCTCCTGAAGAAATTTATTATTTCATAATTATTTGAAAACATTAAATGAAAATGCAAAATTTTGGTACTATTGGCAATATACAACCCCGTCTGAAATTCAACTCTCCTAACAAAACATATATCAAAATTAAAGCATTGTGACGTTCAAATTGTTCTGTTTGACTTAAGTTGAGCAGATCTTCGACCATTCCCTTCCTTTTCATGCCGTGAGCACGACGAGTAGCCCTTCCACGGCACATTTTAATTAAACAACCAAAGGTCTCAGGCTTAAGCTTAAACCCGCATACTAGTTTATTATGCAGGTCTTTCGCTCGTTATAGCTGTCTATCTGACCAATAAAAATCATCGAGGGGGCTATTTTATCGTCACTGATAATTTATTAGCAATCGTGATAAAACCGCTCATTTCAAAATTTTCCATTGCAGTCTCCCCCCATTCTTCTTTCCCTTTTTCTCATTTCCCCGTTCCTTGAGCTGCAAACTATTCCAATGGCGTATCGTCGTTCTAATGGAAGAGATGGGTGACTGCGATAACAGCCTCCGAGGGCGATTCATTAAAAGACTCGAAGCAGCAATCCATCAGTTTGCTTAGATCTAGAGGGGGTTAAAAACTCCTCCAATAATAATAATGACTGTTGACATTTCCGATTCTTTTTATGAGGAGGATATTATTATTAATATTATTATTATTATTTTCCTTCACTCCCCTCTCTCCGTCTCCTATTTCTCTTCTCATTAAAATGATTGGCTGCTCTCAGACCCCCGCTAGCGGCAGACGCAATAATCTACTTACACAATTATTTTTTTTATGAAAACTTAAATTGGCCATTGCCAATAAATATGAGCTCATCCTCTCTCTCTCTCTCCCCTCTCCCTCCTCACTTTTTTTTCTCCGAGGGGATCAGTTTTAGAGATAATTCGCGGGAAATTAAGCCGGCCTGTCACGTAGAAAGGTAATGAAGGGAAAATTACACCGGTTTCCATTAAAATATCCATAAAATCAAGCGTTTGACGATCACTTCCGACCACTCCACAATTTATCATGGAAAGGAAGAAAACATAAAAATGACATGCAAAAAGTACGGTTTTTATTTCAGAAAATGAGGGCAGGCAATAGACAACTAGAAACGTGCTCAACGAACGTTAAATAGAAACTCTTTCGCAATGGCCTTTCAAAAAATTAGCCTGTTAACATCGTTTAATTTTTAACAATTTAATTGCAGTTTTCTACAATTAAATTGATATAAAACAAACACTAGATCTAAATCATTTTCATTTTCAGCCAAACAGCAATCATAGTGTTGTACCAGCTTTCAAATTAATTACAATCGCAAATTCAGATCTCATTGTGGGCTTGGTTGTTTATCTTTGCCTCAACATGTGGAAAGATAATGGCCAAATGACCTTATAGCCACGGTTGTCCAAAATTAATTTGACAATCACAAAATTAGAACTATCACAAGAAGTAAACAATAAGCTTCACCAATACTTGATATGGAAAGAAAACACATGCCAAAAAAAAAATAACATTTAAAAATTTTTTTAACGTTAAGAGCTGATTCTTATGCTTTCTTTTGTGCTGAATCCGTATGACCGCAGTTTTTTATCACTCATAGATTTTTTTTTGTTTTTCAATGAAACATTTTCAATTATTCAGAGTTTGGGGCCTGATAAATTTCCTTGTGGGTCAAAAATATGTACACTTGAACACTGCAGCCGCTTTTCTTCCACTTCCCGTTACTTTAACGTTGCAGTCTCGTTGTGCATAACTTGGAAACGTGAGGGAGGGGGGAATCTAAAAGCAGATCGGATTCAACACACTAAACACCACAAGAATAAGGTAAATTAATTCAAAAAGTTATTTCATCATTGACTTGTGTAAATGATTCATTAAAGAGTATTATGTATTAGAAAACTTCAAGAAAAATCGCTCATTTTCGTGCAGCATGTGCGTTTAGGCGCCGGAGACTAACATAGAGCGATGCTGGGGTTAACAAGAGTATGATCAGCCCTACCTAACCTAACGTAACTTAATCTAAAGCAGCCCTCATAACGAGCGCTTATACTGTTAATGATGTGCTCCTATTGCCCTTCCCACGGGTACTCCAAGATTCAAGTGTAGAAATTTGGATGCCCATTTTGCTTGCTGAATAGATTAGCTTAGGGTTATTTCGAGAAATTCATCAAACAAAGTAGCTCTATGTCAAACAACAGAGGACAGAGAAATCACTAATCCACATAACGAATTTATTCTGATGAATACGTATTTCGGCAGCCAGGCTGCCTTCTTCAGCATCCAAAGGAAGCTATGATCAGAGAGACAAGCTGTTCTGATGGTAAGTGAGAACATTACAGGACTTATATAGGCACAAAGGGCCAATCAAATAATTATACATTAGAAAAATAACAAAAATAGACTGAATTTACACAAGATAATAAATTCGTTATGTGGATTAGTGGTTTCTCCGTCTTCTGTTGTTTGATGTCCATCCACAGTTTCTGGCTCCTCATTTTTCGGTTTAGCTCTATGTCGATGAACATTATCGTCCATAAAAATGAACTGAGGACCAAGTAACATTGGACAATCAACATGCTTCATATTTCGTTCAATAACGTCGATTACCTAATTAGCATATGCTCGTCTTATACAAGACCATCCCCACCACGTAATGATCCGATATTGGATGGCAGATGTCGATTTCTAGGATCTCTCCAGTAATAAATGAACAGTCGAGAGTCTATATTTACAGTGAACCTAGACTCGTCGCAGAAGAGACCACAAGCCCATTAAGCGGATGCTATCTGCACTACATAAGAGGATCACTTCTTTACGAAAGATGAGCGGAATGCAAATCATCTGTCTTCTTATATTAGAAGTCGTCTATGCACAAATTGCTTCGACATTATGGTTCCCGTGACGACTGGCATGTCCAGAGAGAATTGTCTCGATGTTTCTACGGTGGCGAGCAGTTAATGTCAAACTGTGATCTTCCTGGTGTATTGTGGCTCTTGGGCTTCTTCTGGTTACTGGAATTCTCTCCAGAGGATGTAGACCATTTGGCTGGAAAACATTCAGCCACCTTGCAACGTCAGCTTGAAATTGACAATTCTTCCAATCTTCCGATTGCCCTCCTCCTTATAGAGCCATCCAAACATTCATGTGAAGCATTTCTGTTTCACTTTCAAGACAAACTCCACTGAAATGCTCTAACTAAAAAACGTCTTTATTTACATATTCTTATCCACAGAAGACGCATTGTGATTGAAAATGTAGGATTAAAGTTACTTAGGAACTTTCCATTCCAAGTTTCCGTAGAATTTGTACTTCACATCTTGAGAGAGTCTTCATTTTGTGTTTGTCAGTTTAATATTGAAAAACCTAATTTCGAAATTGTCAGGTTAAACTTTAAAAACAGAACTCCACGAAGGAGCAAACTCAAAATCTGGCACGTGATATTCTAACCTAGAGTACAGAGAAGAAATCACCAGGTCAACGTTCTTGCGCCGTTTTTCTACGTCCCTGTAGAAATTTATGGTTTGAAATGAAGCGAGTCAACGAATCCAGCATTACGGGAAAGTGCTCATCAACTAAGAAAGAAGCAATTCCTTGGCTGTCCACAGCGCACTTAAAATGCCAAATGGCGCCCAAAAGGATCCGCTGACGGTAGTATTAAAAACATAAAAATGGCCCTTTTATGTGTAGCCGATAACGCTTTCGATTTAGACGCAACATTTAACATGTTTTTCAATTATTACGCATTTTCCTTCAAAGTTTAGGGCAACCATCCAAGGGTAGGGAAGAATCCTGAACTGTCCGCGTTCCCTTTTCCCCTTCTATTCTCTTTTCGGAAGGTCAGCTTCCGCTTCGCTTAATTTCTCCCAACGCCAACCGGAAGCCATCCGCCTTAGGTTAGATCAAAGACGGAGACGAAACACAGAGGCGAGTCGGACAATTTCCGGATGTTGTTGCACTGACACGTTGCACCGGAGGAGGGCGCAGGGACGCTCTTATTGCATCTTTAATATCGCCGCGTTGGAAGGAAAAGCAAAGAACGAGGAAAAGAGGGGAGGAGGAGGGAAAGGAGAAGAAGAGAAGAAGATGGTCACTGAACCACAAGACTCGCTCCAATGTTTCAAGGAGAAGAAGAAGAAGACGGGTTTATGACTCGCGGAGATGAGGATAAGACCAGAAGCCCTGCATTTAATGCGCGAATCGTGCTCCAGTACGAGTTACTTCTTTTTATTATTATTATTTTCGAGACGATTAGCGCCAGAAACCTTGCTTGCTTCCCTCGTTTTCCTGCCACTAAATCTAGGGAGGGGAAAAATCCTGCAAGTGATTTTTTTTCTTAAATGGCATACAGACAGATGGACCCACACAAACGCTCACACGCATTCAGATTCCGCTTTCCAGCCAGAGTTCAGCTTTAGTCGCACTCTCGATATGCTTTTTTAAACACATAAAATTAACATTTAAAACCAATATCTATTATGGCTACAAATTGCGCGTTTAACAAAGCTACAAACATATACGTTACTACATAACGGGTGACAGCTTAAAAATAAGAACGTTGCGAAGCGCTACAAGACGCATAACATTCTGAATTTCATATTATTGTTATGTTAGACTTATCAAAAAAGTAATCATAGATGAGAAGTGAGGACCTTCGAATTAAGAGAGGGTGATATTAAGTATTGGACAACTTCTTGCGAAAAATCCAAGCTTAAGCAAAAAAAAAAAAAGCATCTTTTTCATTTTGAACATAACAGAGTACCAAAAAGCACCAAAAGTTAAATAGTTAGAAAGGTGAATTCCTGAACAGGGTTAACACAAGAAATTAATCCCCACGAGGAAGTTGTAGAAAACTAGCGGAAGCCTTGAGTTTATCTATTTTTTTTTTTTTTACTCCTTTTATCCGCACTAATAAAGGACAACTCCGACGGTCACATAAAACTTTTTTAAATCTAAAGATTAGTACCCTAATAACATCGTAGCATATTAAAAAAAAAATTTAATTCGAACTCTAAATGTGTGAAAAAACGAAAATTCCGAACGCAATTTCCAAAAGACCATTACTGAATTACTCCAAGACCATTTTTTGCCGAATGATTCTGAACTGTGTGGAGATAACTGGGTGCGTGCGTAGTGTGTAATTGATTCACAAGTGTTCCAAGTCATAAAAGTCAACGGGAGCGTTGTTGACTTCTAATTTGTGTTTTAAAAAGTTCTAATTTGTGAACGAGGTGTCCATTAAAATAACAAAACAGACGTTTGTTTTTTTCTGTATTATGGTCATTGCTGTTTGTAAACTTGAATTACAGATTTTTGGTTTATGTTTTCTTTATCCATTGATTATACTGGGCAACGAAACTTCAAAAAGTTCATGCTTCTGAGATGAAAATACTCATTTCTTAATGAATTCAATGTGCTGAACATGAATATGACTAACAAGGGGAGGACCAGGTCTCTTAAGCTGGGATTTAACTGAAATTTAAATATGTTGTTATGCACCCTTCCCCTATTAAATGGCTTAGTAACTCATGCTAATGGGCATTAGTTTACGAGATATAATCATTTAAAGTTAGTTATGTAAGCTATTGATGTATATTTACAAATTCGGAGAGTATGACATTCAAGTAGTCAACATGTTCATGTGGGTAAGTCAATAGATTACAATGCTAAAATTCCTGGGTTCAAATCCTGCACCTTTCCCGATTTAATTTAATTTTTTTAAACATGTTTTTGAACAAATTATATATGAAACTAACTTTAATTATTAAAAACATATGAAACTAATCATTAAAAACATTTTTATAATTTTTTGCATATTATATTTCATTTGAGGAAGGGAACAAATTATTTTTAGTAAGTTATTATTATTATATTATTATACAGAGTGGATACAAAAATGAGCCCCCCCCCCCCCTTTTTATTTTTGTAACCGAAGCAGATTATGTCAGTTTTGATGAATAGGAACTTGTGGGTGACCTATCCCATGGTGCACTTTTCATCATCCAAAATATGCAAATGAGGATACATTCAAATCCTATCTTAAAAACCGTAACAGATACACGAAAAATTCCAATTGAAGACTTGTTCAGCATGGAATTCCGAACAAAACAAAAAATTTCCAAAATCCAATGAACGGATCACCAACGATCACATGTTGAATTTATTAGTTACTTCACAAAGACATTTGAATGTTCAACACGCAAATCAAGAAATTACCAAAAATTACCATAATAACATTCACTTTCATGAGGAAAAGCAAATAAAAGGCATGTGTCGTCACATTGAGCACATTTATGATTAACTTTGGAGTAAAATTATTTATGCACTGTGGCTGTTTGTAAATTACAAATAATTGTGATTGTTGGTGGCCCGGATTTTGGAATTTTTTTGTTTTTTTGTTTTGTTCGGAATTCCATGCTGAACAAGTCTTCAATTGGAATTTGTCGTGTATCTGCTACGGTTTTTAAGATAGGATTTGAATGTGTCCTAATTTGCATATTTGGGATGATGAAAAGTGCACCATGG
>JAHWFO010020357.1:2705761-2826414 GCA_023313115.1 Rhysida immarginata
CCCCCCCCCTTGTAAGAAAAAGCTGAATTCGCTACGGTTTATTAGTAACGTGTAACGGCTTTTACCAAGTTTTTTTTACGAGGCAGAGCTTCTTGCATAAAGGAGGAATGATGATTTTGTGTGGTTCTGCCAATAATGTGGGCGCTGTACATTCGTTTCTCCAGATTTAAAAGATGCTCTCGGAGGCCAGTCTTTCTTGATATAGTGAAAATAGATTGCTCTGCTGTCCCATAGACAAAGAACACAACAGTAATTTGTATATCTCTGCGTCACCACAAATCTGCCAGTCATACGTGCTGTAGTCATTCCTCTCTAATAGCACATATACAAAGGAAATACGTCAATATCTCTGCAACGAGAGACAATCAACTCTATTCAATGTGATATTCGTGTTCAGCACTTTAAATTCATTCAGGATTGGGTACTTTCACTTAAGAAGCAATTTCATTGCTGCCTAGTGTTATAAACTGTATGTTACTTCTCAGTTTCACTGCTTGATTTCATCTATATATTGAAACCATGGCATAGACTGTGCCGTGTCCCTGCAAAGACGTCCGTTAACCAGAAAGATTACCGAGACAACTGTTTGAAAAGTATTTTGCTTCCATATATTTGGAAGAACTAACCAGATGGGAAACATTTATTGTGGCCCGAAAAAGCATCTTCCCATTACGCAAGAAGGGACACTGAATACCTGAAGAAAGAACAATCAAGAACTAAACGACAGAAATGCCTACTTAATTACCGTAAGCATCAACAAGTGAAGATTCTATGGCTATTTGGATTCCTTAGTATTTAAGAAAGTTTAGAAAACAAAAGCTTGGATCAACATTGTGCAAAATCTTGCTTTAAGAAAGTTGACTCGTCTTTTAGAGATCTATGCATGATATCTAACGAAGGCTTCGCCAGTGCATCGACAAAATATTATTTTCAATAAACAATTATAGTAACTTTATAGAACAACAGATAGCCCTAATGGCCTATGTATATTAAAAAGAAAATATACGAAATCTTCTACATCATTTGGAGCTAATCGATATACCTAAGCGAAACAGTTTATCAATGCTATCAGGGATTGTGAGTTGTACCAGCCGTTTGTGTATTGAATATGTGTTTTCTTTTCTTTCGTTATATGCTAATTGAATTCATCATAAAAAAGTGATTTATAAACAGACGAGACTAAAAGAACAAAACATTGTTATCCAGAAGAATGAAGGATTATCTAACGTTTTCGCGCATCTTCCTCGAAAACAACGGCTGCTCGTCCTAGCTGTGTGCAGAGAAGATAATCGCAGACGAGGATGATAAATTTGTGGTTCGGTTCCAAAAAAAAGAAGCTTTAATTAATTATTCATAAACCAGGCTGTTTCAAATAATTTGCATAGGCATCATTATTCTCTCTCTCTCTCTCTCTCTCTCTCTCTTTCGCTGTTTCCTTTTCCTGACGTTTTTACTGTAGATTTTATTTAAACTAAGTCATTTACAGTCCACAAGCTATGAGGCGACGTCAGCCTATTCAGCCAATTCAGCGACCGTAAATCTCCTCACCAGGCGTCGTCGGTGCCGGTTCAGCCCCCTTAACACGGTTCCTGTTCAGTCACATAAAATCCAAGTAGATAAAGGCAACGCTAGTCTATATATTATCCTCGCGAAAAAGAGGCATTCGGGTGTAAATTTATTGATTAAAGAATTTCACACACACAAACACACACACACACACACGCAGAGAAAATGTTTTAAGGATAGGTTCACGAAAGCCGAAACATGTCTTTTAAGATCCTGTAAAGAAATAATTTATTAAGTAATTGTTAGCGTATCACAAGCTCCACTGTTCTCAGTGCTTGTTGCTTATTCTTAGAAAACGATGCAATAGTTAATAAGAAAATAAAATATTTGCTCAAGTATACTAAATCTAAATGATAATATCTGTCAGACTTACGACCATTTCCAACGGTTGATTATGGTAATTTCAATAAAATAAATAATAAGGATTATTCACATGAATGCAACTTAATAAACAACATATGGGCTCCAATCCACTTTGGATTAATAACGCAGTCTTGATTTACGGAACCGAGATGGACTTAAAACAATGGAATTTATTAACGTAATTGGGCATTCCTGAATGCCTTCCAGCGGTACAACTACTATATGTAAACCTTGCTTTAGACCATGTTTAGAAAGACAAATTTAGGCAAACTTCCACGTGTCAGTAATTTGGTTACTCTTAAAGGTCATGACCCATTGTCGGGGCAGCAGTTGGTGGAGCTTTGATGAGTAAGACAGCTAAAATTGTGGAAGTTCACTGGCACAGGTGTCAAAAATGACACTGCCGTATGCGAAGGGCATGGCACCATCTGAAACATCAGAATTTTAATGGAAATGTACAGACAACTAAATGAGGCAGGAATGAAAGACAGATACTTGAAAAATGTCATATAGACGAAATCCATAGAGAATCATGATACTGCTGGAATTCCATTCCCAATTATCGCTTCCAATACAGTTAAAATGAACTGATGCTTGCTTGATACGAAAAAGAAATCTCTTTGGATGGCTATGCGAGCTCAAATGTGTTTGTTTTCGCGGTTTATTTTGAAAAAAAAAAAAAAAAAGAAACAAAATGTTGCAATTTCTTATTAATGCAAGCATCAATTTTAGCTGTAAGTGAGTTACATATTTCAATTTGGTGTGAAACTGTCAGATACAGGTTCGGATGGTTCCCTTGTAATTGAGAAAGACAGGGTTTTTGCAGTATAAATACTGTAAGGAACGGTTGATTAGAAGAAAAATATTAATTAGATCTTAGTTCTTTCTGAAGGATCTGAAACCTTTCTAGGTGGCACTCAAAGCAACCTGAAGAATTATGCCAGTTATGTTTACAAGTGGCGTCTGAAAGCTTTCGTACACTTTAAAGCTGCTCTCCGGCGAAGTACTCAGTATCGGAAGCAATTTACTTCTTTTCAACGAAAATGCAACGCAGACCTTCTAAGGAAAAAATTTCATTTTTTTTCATTGGGAAAATTGTCATTTGATAAGTTCAAAATGGTCTATCCCTGAATCTTTAGTAGAATGATCGCTACTGCACATGCGCAGTTCCACCGTTATTAAGGAAACGACAAGCTGTCCTAGACTATGACAATGAGAAGCATTTTCAATTAAAAATCAAGTTTAACCTAATTTATGAATGATCCTTGTAGAAATTGGCCATTCCAAGATAATCTGCTACAGGTTGTCCCACAAAGGACTCCCTGATTTTAAGAGTAAATATCGCTGAAACTGGAATCAATAAAAGAATGAAACAAGTGGTATGTTTGTTTCGAAAGCCGTAAAAATCTGTTGCAGAATTTCAAAATTAGTTACATATGTTCCCGACAAGTGGCGTTGTAGGAAGTGGATGCTTTGCACCATTTCTAGGCATGCGAAAGATACACATCTTGAATCGAATGTTATGTGATTGGCAATGGTTGCTTGCAAAAGACAGTTTATAGCCTATATCTCATTCCGTATGGCAACTACAGCGTACAGCGCCACCTGTCGGCAACATTTGTAACTAATTTTGAAACTTCGATATCAGATTTTTATGGCTTTCGAAATAACCATATCACTTGTTTCATACCGCTATCGATTTCCGTTTCCGAGATATTAACTTTTAAATCAGGGAGTCTTTGTAGGACACCCTGTAGATGATAAAAGCAAAAATGACAGTAGAAAATCTGGGGATCATTTCAGGAACTAATTGAATTTGTGTGTGAGGATTCTACTGAAATATACTTAATAGGAGCGCGTATAAGGTCGAAGCAAGCAAAGCCCGGCAAGTCCGGAATTTAACAATTACAAGGCTAATGAGAGACATATGCTTAACTAACTCGCATAGGACGGAAAAACCTGCTTAAGAATGAAAATTCATAGTTTCTTGCAAGCTCGCCTTAGATAATTTTCTTAGTATAGGGCGTTTCTAAAAGCTTTTTATAACTTTCTAGTGAGTAGAATTTATTTCTATGGCATACACAATTGGTGGATGAAACATCATGTAACTAGTGATGTGCTTTTACATTTAAACTTTTAACAAACCGTCGCAGCATTCATCTATTAACTAAATAAAAAGTTAGAAACGTTTCTGCTCGATTGCCATTGGCCGTAAATTGTAGTTAAAGCCTCAATTATCCATCAATATTCCTTTTTCTTCGAATTCCTTTCATTTGCTGTAAAAAGCTTTCCTTTGTTGAGATTCTCGATTTGCTCCGTCTCTCATAAATACTGAAGAGAAAGAAAAGAAAAGAGAGTAATCGAGGCAATAAAGGAAAACGAATGCTCTCGGCCACGAGTACGATCCAATGTTAAAAACGAAACGCACATCAAGTAGATTTTCGG
Source organism: Rhysida immarginata (assembly GCA_023313115.1). Lineage (NCBI taxonomy): Eukaryota > Metazoa > Arthropoda > Chilopoda > Scolopendromorpha > Scolopendridae > Rhysida > Rhysida immarginata. The sequence goes on from JAHWFO010020357.1 coordinate 2,710,136, forward strand.
GACATCGTCACGCATTCTAAACACGAGATCGCCATCAAGAACAGGGCGCATAATTCTCCTATTTAAACGCTCCCTTTAAAAAAACACAACACTAGATTATGATTGCTTCCATGTCCACCATGCAAATGGTTTGAAATCGTTGAGAAAATTCAAGTGGCATCTGAAATTCAGGAAATTTATTTTATTCACTACGAATGTTTTGCAAAGACTTTGCTAGTTTGTTTGTTTCATCATCTATTCTCTTACAGGACTTTTACTGCATGCACAATTCAGTAGAAGAGAGAAGAAGCAACCCAGGCACAGCGGTGGAAATTAATACCTCAAGAAATTAAGTATTGGGCTATTTCATATACAGGGTAATCTTCATCCGATTTCAAAATGCTATAGCTCCACAAACGTTGATCGCAGATAAACGCTCTGGATTCCCTTGGAAAGAGGGGATCGTCAAGTTCTGTTTCACTGACGCTAGATGACTCCTGGGCGCGTCTGATGAGCTCCCGTCAGTTTATGTCGAAATGACGACCCCACAGCACAAAGCAGTCACCTCGTTTCCTTGACTTTACTGTTTGTGACTTTTTTGTGAGATTTTGCTAAGGATCGTGTTTATGTGTTTCCCCTTCCAGCAAATCTGGACGAGCTCCAAACTCGAATAAAAGCCGCCAAAAATGAAGTGACACCAGACAAGGGTCAGCAAGTATGAGATGAATTTGAGAATCGAGTGGACGTGTATCGTGCAGCCAGCGGGGATCACATGGAACACTTATAAGTACCATGTCAAAATTTAAGTATATTCTGAGCATTATGCAATTCTGAAGTTGCAAAAGCGGGTGAATATGGAAAGTGGGTTAAGCACCCAAACCGTAGGTAGATAATGTGACATTGGCAGTGTGCAGTCTCGCATTGTCATGAAGCAAAAGCACATCCGCGGAGAGCAGACCACGTCATATCTCAACAAAAAATCCTACGAAGCCTCAGCGAAGCTAAGAACAGCTTAAGGATGCCTTCACAAAATAACAAACTATAATTATGACGATTGTATTTTAGATTTTTTATACTATTTTCCCGGTTATTTATTGAATGAGCCTTGTATTAATATCTTGTATGAAAATTGCCAACAAGAAAAATGATCTATATTAACGACCATGCTTGATCATATCCACAAATTCCGGTATTGTTTCATTTAGAGCCCACTTCTGTCAGTTCTGCTTTTACCGTTTAGCGACCTTTATTCGTAATGAATAAATTGCTCAAGTATCCCTCAAGGATGAATACAGATTAATTTAATTTAGATGTTTGGTTCATCTGAATTAACATGCTCCCTCTGCTTCTCAAACTTAAAATCATCAAACTTGATTACGTGCGTTCATCATTTGATGACGAGTCCATTTTGTGCAGTCGCAGTGACGATTATATTCTACTGAAAATTCAGGTATAAGCCGATTTTAAACTTCTCAAATGATAATTTGTAATTAATTAAAAGACTAATGAACTTCTATCTTAGAATGTAGTCTACGAATTAAATTCAGCGCTGAATTTTCGTTGAAGAGAACTAAATTTCTTTCGGTGATAGTGTCGAGATGATTGCCATAAACGACAATGCTGTTAAGGTATAAAGTGCGAGAAAATATCCCGACATCACTTATAAATTCGAATTTTAATCGTACGGGTATAAAAAGATGAATTTCCAATGTGACTATGATGTATCTTTAACAATTGTCTTTCCATGCTAAAATAAGGGAGTCGCGCTCGATAATCGCGGAAGCGAACTTCCTAAAATTTCTGAGTACAGTGTATGTTGATAACTTCCGATAACAATTTCGTCCCCACTATGTTATCGATTTTTAACATAAAACAAGGAAAGGCAATTTATTAAAAATCGTGATTGCTATTTGCGCACTATCAATAATCTTGTCAGCTTTAACAAATTCACTATTCTTCGAAACTGATGCTGTGTTTAAAACTTTGCAAAAGATGCGACAATAAATTTTACCCAGCTGGCGTTCTCTGACATCAAATATTTCGTGCATAAAAGCTATTATTTCACTAAAGCACACTCTTAAACTGTATAAAATATAAATCATAAATTCTGGAGCCCCTTCTTTTTCTTTTACCTTCACCCCTTCGATTTCATTCGCATAAAAATCTTTGATCTGACACTCGGTGATTTAAACCTCTTGTTTTAAATCCCCTCAGAAGTAAACCCCCTACTCCGCCTTGATCTCCAATCATCACTCCAATCCTCTTCCACGTCTTCCCAGAGTTCTCTCCTATTCCGATACTTTCCTATTACGTCGGCAAGAAGAATGGGTTTCCGGATCCCTACCCCTCCCTGCACTCGTCGAATCTTGAGAATGGAGTTTTCGGTCGACCAAACTCTATCTCTCGAAGGAATGCTGCCTGAATAGCGAATAATCGAAACTTCAATTTTATTACTGATCAATCAATGGCACTGAAACTTCCTGTCCACTCGTCTCCTGCAGCGAAGGACGAACTGTCATCTGTGTCCGCTCTCGCTTCTACCGTCCATCATAATCAATTGCATGAGTCATGTTCCTTCCAGAAGTTCGAATAAGATCACTGACGGAACTCGGCACACCCGCACTTGTCCTTAACCCATCTTACAAGGCACAGACTCGTTTTTATAGCAATCAAGTTTCTATTTCGGTTTATTCATGGGCTTGAAAACAGGAGTAAAGCAGCGTTTGACAGCAAATTACCAAACAGAGAGTAAATCAGGAAAAACAGAAAGAAACACAAAACTGACTCTTAAATATAAACTTGAATCATAGGAGGAAATGATTCAGGATTAAAATTTATTTTTACAACAAATGCACGCATGTCTTCTTATTTATTTTGTGGATGATGCGAATTTTAAACAAGTTTAAAAAACATTGAAAATGTCCTGATTTAATATATACATACAACGTTGCCAAAGTTCGGGTCATGTATGGAAAGTTCGGGTCATGACGTTAGTGACAGAGTGAAGCGAGCTTTAATTAGTATAAAACATGCATCGATGTCAGCTATCACAATTAAGTCGTACTTAATAAGTGGCACTGTCACTGGATGCCACCAAAGAGAGGACTCAATCTGAGAGATTTCTGACATGTTAAACCTACAAAGTCCACCGTGGTAGCATGAAGGGAGAACACCTATGAAAAAAAGCGCACTGGTAAAAAACATAAATCAGCGAGTGCTGCAGAGGACTGTTCGGGATAGTCGGTTTGCTTCTGCTACCACTCAATACAGAATTTGGAAAAACGCCAAGACTGTTCGGCGGGAGTTGAAACAGACAGACTACCATCGGAGAGATTTTGCCCGTAAGTCTTAGATCGTGATGAGCAACACTCAATGAAGGACATTAGAGTGCAAAGTTCTATAATCCAAAGCAATTGCCCTATGGATTAATGGAAACGTGTTGTATAGAGCGGTATATCCCGCTACACACTTTGACAGTCTAATGGTCGCACATGGATTGTCCTTTATCAACTGTCAAATTTGGTGGTGATAGTTTGTTGCTCTTTTGCAGTTTATATGGGGTTGTTGCTCTTGGAATGGCCTGGTTCTTTGGTTCATTTAAAGAAACTATAGATTCAGAAGTTTCCAAGCAGTCTAGGCAACTCTGCGCTGTAGGGACAGTTTGGCATAGGTCCATTTGTTTATCAACATAACAATGCTCCCGTCCACAAATCAAGTTCTTAACAAATCTGAATTGTCAGAAGAAATGGATGTGAGAGAACTTAAATGGCAATCATAGAGTACCGACTTCAATGAAAAGGAACACTTATGGATGAGTTAAAACATCATCATTTCGTGCTCGCCCATTTCGCCCAACAAATGGTAGCTGCTCTAAAGGAGAAATGGTACAAAAATTCCAATTATAACCTTCCAGAAAGTTGTGGAAAATCTTTTCAGACATACAGTGTCTGTAACAGCCCCAAAAGGTGACCTGATGTTCTACACTTTCGATTATCTTTTAAACTATGCTACATCTCTATGTCCATGCTACGACACTATTCCTGAGCCGTGCACAATGTTGGTTAAGGAAAGTAGCCGAAAGTAGCTCTACCCGTTTCTCCTAGTTTCCGTTCGAAATACACATCACGTGCCAAATCCTCTAAAACACAACATGACTGCAACCCCCACAACTCCGAACCCATTGGGACAATTTGGCCCAAATTTGATAGCAATTTGGTACGCAGAGAAAATCTCTATAACGAATTTTACTTTTTTACATAGTTATATAGTGGCGGCCAAAAGTTTAGGACCTCGTATGTACAATATAACTCTCACATTATTCAACATAAAAAAGTGTTTCTGAATAAATTTTTTGATTTGATTTGGAAATGCAATTGCTATTTATCATTTCTACAAAAAATCATTATACTTGTTATGCAAATTTTCTTATGAAATGGTTTGATCCAATTTTATGAAGTGGACAAAAGTTTAAGACGGATGAAAGTCGAGCCTACCGAGAAGTTGCTTCATGTGAACATAATATCATTTATGCTTTTCAATGTACCTTCTATCTTTAAAGATGGGAAAAGCAAAGCATATTACTGCAGAAACTCGATTACGGATGAAACAGTTAAAGAGTTCAAGGACTTAGTTATCCGACAATTACAAAACAATTGAACTTAAGTAAAACATCATGTATATGTGCCATTCAACTGTACAACGAAACGAAAGATTTCAAAGACCGACCAAAAAGTGGTAGATCTCGAAAATCGGGAGAAAGAACTGACCGTCATATCCATCGTTTAGCAGCAAGTGACCCTCATCAGACTGCAAGGACAGAAACATGAGTATACAGTGTTTGGGAATGGCATCTGTTATCAACAGGACCATCAGACGCCGAATGAAACAGTTTGGCCTGTTCGGCAGAGTAGCGAGGAGAAAACCATTTATCTCTCTCCAGAACAGAAGAGCCAGGTTGCAATTCCCTCGTGCTCATCTGAACTGGGCAAATCAGCAATGGCAAAATAGGTTATGCTATTTTCGGATGAAATAAAGATTATTTTGTTTGATAGTGATGGGAGAATATACGTAAGGAGCCGAAAAGAAGAAGAATATGACCCTCGTTGCCTTCAACCTACCGTCAAATTTCAAGCAGGACCTTTTCCTTGCCGGGAAGCAGGACCTTTTCCTTGCCGGGAAGCAGGACCTTTGAAATTGACTGATGGAAACCAAGATCGCTACATCTTTAAATTCATTCTAGACGATACTATGTTGCCATATGTTGATGACAATATGCCTTTGAAATGGACATTTCAACAGGATAACACTCCGAAACATACTAGCAACACTGTTAAAAACTCGTTTTACATTAATGTTATTTAATGGCCTTCTCAGTCGCCTGATTTGAATCTCATTGAAATGTTATGGAATGATGTAAAAAAGTTCAAAAATAGGGATTCAGTTATTTGAATCTGCAAAAGAAGTATGGGAAGAAATTCCAAACGAACGTTGAATTGCTTCGATTGCTTCATGCAGTAAAAGTGAAGGGAACGAACAGATAAACGGTCATGGTAAAACTTCTTCCACTACTTAATAATGGAGTTCTAGAGTTCAAGTTGCTATTCCTATTGTACCGAGTTCGCAAAAGAACGTCAAAACGTTTTTTCTTTCACGCATTTCAACAAAGGATGTCAGTGATTCCTTCATCGCCATGTAGTAGGTAGTCTGTTCACGCTGTCCCGAAGATCCAGTGATATAAACGTTAAAATTACTAAGAAACCAGTGGAGCCCGCATTTGTACGCTATACTCAGCATCTCCAAGTCAAACATTTATGACATTCATTAAGCCGCATTTGCATACATTTCGTATGTTTTCAAGTTTTATTTTGCAGGCAATAATCTTTCCTCAATACCTGCGTTCAAGTAATATTTGAGAAACGATCCATTATTCAACCGGATTTATTAGTTAGCTCATAGTAGAATGAGGGCTGTGCGAGTTTATGAGATAGAGGTGGCCAAGGGCAACACGCATTCATCAAAAGATTCCTACAAGAAAACCGATGAGCCTGCAACTTGAGCACTCGTCCATCATAAAGTTGTAAGCACTTATGATAGACGATAATGCAGGTAAAGTAATAAATTTTTATACTGTAAGAATGGACTTTTATTAAGAAAATTATATTAAAACAAACCACACTTCTATATCAGTACCTGTAATCCAAAACACGCATTTATGTTTCTGAAATTACGAATTTTTTTTCTGAACCAGCTAAGCCAGGTTCTCATTTAGCCAGCTATAGGGGAGCACTGACATTCATGGCTTGCTCAAATGAGACTTCACTCAACAGTTAAGACAGACACAATGTTCTAGTTTAGGGCAAATCAATCAAAGCATTATCGGTCCATTAGTATTGAGTGAAGATCACAGTGAGAAATCAGTCAGTGACACGGCCAACGTCAAACGAAGCAGCTCTCAACATCTTTCAAGTATGCACCTCCTTTCCCAGATGGAAAGTTACTCATAAAACTTCATCTTCTGCGTCAATCCATAATCTCTATTGGATTAACTCTTTTTCCCTTTTCCCATTCATCAAATCAATAGGTTGCAGAGCATTGTCTAAAGAAGATGATTCTGAAAAGTATTATTTGAAACTCAAACATTCTCATCAAACATTCTAAATCCCAGTTTTAAAATTTGTTGTATAGGAATTTCTCTACTTGTAGGCTACTAATGTCTATTTTCACGTACATAGAAGAGTAAGGGGCCCTTTAAAATTATAAAATATTCACTAGATCAAAATCAAACTTATGCATGTTCAAATGACGAAGTAATCACTGCTTGGGGGAAATCGATAAAATTTTAAAGATGATACTTTTGCACACGATTTTTACGATGGAAATAGGCAGGAAGGATCATAAAGAACTAGCTGATATACTCGGGCTGTAAGGCTCTTTGTTCTGGTGATTATTTGCACTCTCTAAATGTGAATATGACCATAAGCACTACTGTAAAAGACTAAAAATCAATGGAGTAAATGCTCACCTTAGACTTTAGAAAACTGTACTGGATTTTCACAAGAAAATTTGACATTGTGTCCTTAACATGCTAGAAAACCTAACATGTTAGGAGTGTAAGACTACGGTTTATACTGTAAAGGCGTTTAACACACTACGACTTTAGTTTTCGCTTAGGAGAAAATATATAGCCTACAAATATTGTCCAATGCCAACTCTTTAACACCCAATTTAAATTGACGTGCCATAAGTAAAGAGTCTTCTTGAGCATCATCCTCTACTGAAAATTAAGATATAGGTCGTATTAATAAGAGTTATGAGAATGAATGATATGAAAACATCTTCCCAGTTGGACGCCTTGAAAATGGCTGCTATAACAACATCGGGGATCAATTTTTAACAAATAATCGTATATATCACATATTCTTGATATCTCCAAATTTCGCAGAAACAGTTATGAGCAAAATGGGAGAACGATTCTTCGGAACCAGATGATATGGTGATATTCCAGGAAGCTTCAAAGTTCAGAAATTTAGCGAGATATTGAACAGTAACCACAACTGTATCGATTACTTTGTACGAGATAACTCTCCAGATAGATCTACTTGAATCTGCAAGTTCATGGTATTTAACCTGCCTTTTTATGGGAGCAAGAATTAAGATAGAGTACAATGGATAATAATTTCTTTCATTAAAATTTTTGATTGCGCACTAATATTCATGACCTTCTCCATGATGAAAGGTTATTTCACGCTAAGCTTGGTTGCAATATCTCTTAATGAAATGCACAGCGCAAATTACAAACAAATTAAGTCTTCGGTCATAAGAAGAAAAACGAGAAACTATTGATTAATGAGATTTCATAATAAATTTATGAAAAGAGAAAAGTGGCACTCCTTGTTAGCTTTTAAAAATCTAATCAACAGACTCTTTTAATATATAAATTAAGTATTTCCAACTGGCTTAATGTTTACGACTTAATCTCAATTCTCTCAGTTCGTAAAGTTCTTTGAGAAGAAACGAAAAAGTATAAATGTTTAAAATTTCGGGTCCATTATCTCCATTTTCGGTAAAGTTCAAAGTTCATCATACATTTTCAAAACAAGTTCCAGAAAATGTCAAACCGCCATTAGATCTGGACACTGCTGATCTGAAGCAAATAAAACATTCACAAGCCCACGTCAACAACGGATAAAAGTTACAGGTTTAAAAAAAAAGAGAGTATTCTTCCACGTAGAATTTCAGATGAAGTAATTCCAAGAATGCCGAGCTAGATTACATATCAAAATATTCGGCAAAGTAAACTCGATCTACGTTTGCAGAGCACAACAGAGCTAATCTCAAGCATCGAGGAAGCGATCTGTAAACTAAAGAAACCAAAAGAATCAAATTTATTTAAGTTCAGGCTTAAGAGAGGCAAACAACTTCGAAGAAGAAATAAAACTAAACGACAACTGGGAAGAAAAATTCTCCAAACCTTCTTTAGAAGGAAAATTAAACGAATAATTTGAAGGAGGAGGAGTAGGATGAATGGCAAGAATAAACACGCAATACGCATGGATAAATGCTGAAATCGTAACGGTGAAAAGAAAAGAAAGCCGATTAAACACTACTAGTAGGAAAAATAAGACCAAGAATAAGAAGAGTTAGCAAGAAGATTTAAAAAATGGCCTTACTCCCACCATCACCGTCATCATCATCATCATCATCATTGCGAAGAGGAAGAAACGAAATAGAAAACTAAAGAAGCGAGACTGAGCAGACGAGTAGAGTAAAAAAAAGTGGGTGGAGCCAAAAACGATTTCATTCCATTTCGCTCGAGCAAATCTTCTCGTTTTCAATTCACCCACATAAACACCCTCAGCTCCTGAAGAGGAGGAAGAAGAAGAAGAAGAAAGCGTTATTCAGGAAGAAAGAAAAAATAAAATATGAAAAGGAAAGACGGTGAAACTAAGGAAACGAGATGGGAGAGGAAATCTTCTCTCCAACCCAAAATAGAAAAGCAAAAATAATAATAATAATAATAATTGGAGTGGATTTATACAAGAGGAGGAAAAATGGCCAAAACCCATTTTAAAATTACAGAAAGGATAAAAAATTAATCCAAAATAATACAACTTAAAACTTATTACCAGAACCCTGTTCTCAACATCATTATTTAAATCCTAATGTCGGCAACCTAATATGATCGAAACGCGGATTGTGACGTGTAGAATTTGCAGAAAAAATTCTTGATAATTCTTAGCAAGCTACTATCTAGAGAGGTTTGGCGCCCAGGATGGAACTGCATGTAATCTGTTAGAGTGTTTTAGAAAATGGCGTTGAGTTCCATCTTGAATTCAGTTACTTCCTTAAAAATCACTTTTCATAGGTACAAAGAAATTTCTTAAATTAAGAGTTAGATAGAATCAGCATATTACTCAGAGGTTGCTCAATAGCGTGTCGGACCTCCTCTGGCCCCACGAGATGCTGGAAGACCTTACGCCATCTGGGTATCCATAGATCCTTAATATTGGCAGATGATGAATCTTAGATGCGCAGAGACCTCTACAATGTTCCATAAATGTTCATGTCTGGGGAGCGAACTGGTTCTATCATTCCTTGAAATTCTCGCGAAATCCTTTCGAGGAAGTACCCGTTGCAATTTCCAGAGTTTTTATTCACTAAAAGGAACTTTAACCATCAATCCGCAAGGGTCATGTCGAAAACAACACTTGCATCATATTTCTTTGTTTGCGCATGCTTGATAGTTATTGAGGTTTTTACCCATTTCAATACCCTTCTGGGCATTAGTTGACTGGTGCTTGGTCGTGCCAGGTAAGCCATCTGTTGAGTTCTTTTCTCCGTATTATGATTTCTCTGAGTGTACATGTCTGCATCAGTATCGGATGCGACACTGCCTTGTAGCTTACGTTATATCTTTATTCATATTTGCTGCACTTTTAAAATATTTATTCCATAAAAACCTACAAATATGATTTCAAAATAATTTCGATGCAAAAACATTCAATTTTTGCGGAGGAATTCCTTACACAGGTAAAGAAAATAAAGAGAAGAAAATGATTTCCTTTTAGGAATCCAAAAATTTGAATTTTTAACTTAAATACTGTCAAATTAAAACGCACAAAAATCCTCCATATAACTTCATGAATGATATTTTTTTCTTATCCTTCATCAACACACATAATAAATCTGAAAATCTTGTGAGATTTATTCTAGTGGCAACCTTGTGGATGGAGGGTTAAAAGACTTCTAGTATCCTGTTCAAAAATCGTGTCCATGGCTTCATGGAGTCTGTGCCACATCCTAGACAAAATTAACGTATAACCTAACCAGTAAGATTTATTTCTACAGTATAACAAGAACAATACACTTGCTATAGCAAATGTTCAAAACGGCCACCATTAGATTTCCAAGGAAGCCTGTGCACGTCACCCCATAAATTGGCGATTCCGTAACTGGAGCCGTGATTTGTCGAAGCACACAACCCATTTCCATTTTTCCAAAATCCACGTAACATATTCACGAGCTCGAGTGAAGGCTGTGTCCAGTATTGTTGCGTTAGCAGTGGTACCATGTGCTGAATATGGGTCTGGAAGCGATTGAATGTGGCAGTGATTTCATGTGTTGTGACATATTGGTTAAAATGGACAATACTAGCTAGAGGCTGATGGTCACGGTCAGAGAGGAATCGTAGTCGGCCTTTGCATTATCAATGGTGGGTGGTAATGTCTTCCAGAATATTCCCTCTACACATGGGACACCATGGATCACGGAATGTTGAATTCCTGAACAACTTCGGAAATGATATGCTCCATCCGTCGGGCACACTTTACCATGCCACTTTCTTGTCGCCGTGCAATGGTCACAACGACAGGGGATACAAATAAACAAGACGCAATCATTGTGTGCTGTTTTGGATCATTCCGTGCTGTCATGTGTAGGTGCCAGCGGTGTTCCAATTGTATTCTGCTATCACATGACTTTTCGCCTTTGAGATCAGGGAAGTTGCATGGCTTGAGAGAGGTACGGAAAACTATCTGGTTTACTATATACGACCACAGATTGTTGCTGTTTGACGAACTAAAGAATTTTGACCAAATCTTGCGAAAAACGTGCAAACGATAATCCAATTCTTGCGAAAAATCGACCGCATATCTGCTAGATCTTTCGACAGCGTCCTTCACCTTATCAAAAAAAAACAATCACAAGCGTTAAGGTCAGGTGACCTTGGTGGCCACTTGCCGGATCATCGCCAAAAAGAATTCAGCGTTTAGCAGATGCTCCTGTTTGTGATAGTCAGGCAGCGATATTAGAAAAAAAAATTAGTGTAGGAAACTAAAGCGTATGCCGCGAAGGCTGGAAAGTTAGTTATAGGGAATAGAATATCACAATCAGGTAGGGTCCTCGAAAATTTGAATATTTCTATCTCTAATTGAAATACGGTACATTGCACGGTCCTCTATCGTAAGTATTTCAACAGAGATACATGCTTAAAAGTGTAGCATTCCTTTCTGATTCAATCTGTATAAATCTTGTATACACGAAGCTACTTGGTCTTTCAGTTATTACTGTTCTGTCAAAATACTATTTGAGTGGCATTCTCTAAGATTGTGTCTCGAATACATTTATAGTACGGAGAGTTTAAGAGCCACATTTTGAGTCTTAGCTAAGGTATACCAAGAAATTATAAGACCACATGTTTTTTGATATAACTTATCTCCTGCTAATCATATTTTAATTTCTACACAAATTATAATTTTCTCCAAGATAAAAAATGTTATATTCACAGAATTTTTGTGAAAAAATAAATATAAAATGGAAAAAATAAAAAAAATAAAATTTTCATTGTCAATAAATTTTTACACATATTCATAATCAATAACCCACTCTTCTTCAAAATGGGATTATATATTCTATCAGGCATTGAAAGAACAAGGTTGTGAAATAATTTACAAGGAATTTCATCCCAAGCATCTATAACAGCTTTTGTTAGTCAATGAACATCTTGAAATTGCCTATTATGACAAAAAATGCCTTACGGACAAAAAAAAAAACCCAAACATTTTCCCTGGGATTAACATCTGGATTTCTGACTGGTCATTCAATTGTGTTTACGTTTTAAGCAGCAAACCATTCTTTAGCAGATTTAGACGCATGGCAAGGGGCATTGTCCTGTTGGAAAGTCCAGTTAACATCGGTATTGAGTGCTCCAAATAAAATCAGCTTCTAAATAACATTTCCTTGATTCGAGGTGCAACCAAAATTTCCCGAAATGTACCTCTATAAAATACGGAACTTACCCGATCTTTTAATTTCCACCGTCAACTTCGAAGTAGTCGCCTTGGGCATCTATACATCGCTTCCAGCGATATTCCCACTTCTGGAAGCACTTCTGCAAGTTCCCAGGTTGGAACATGTTTAACACTTGCTGCGATTCCACTTGGATCACTTCAGTGGAGTCAAATCGCCGCCCTTTTAACCGCAATTTCAATTTTCGCAAGAAGTAGAAATAGCAGGGTCCCAGGGGACAGCGGTCATGTTGTTTTTGTTGAGGAAGTCCCTCACAGCGAGCGAGGTGTGCGCCGGAGCATTGTCGTGATGGAGCAGCCAGTCTTTTTTCTTCCACATCTCTAAATTTTTGCGCCTCGCGATTTCCCGGAATCATCTCAAAACGTCCCGTATGACAGTCCAAGATGACCACAAACATCGTGGATCACGTCACTCACTTTCGTGATCATTTCCAGAGTTGTTCTTGTCGTCTTCCACATACTCCCGATCAGCTTTGAAACGCTTAAACCACTCAAATGTTTGGGTTTGGCCTAAAGCTTGTTCACCAAAAGCCTTCTTCAATAGTCTGTGGGTTTCAGCCGCAGTTTTCTTCAGCTTTAATTATCAAGAATCGCAACACGACCAACACAAAGAGTGACATAAACAGCTCAAACTCAAAATCACGTGGACATAGGATGACACCGCTTGGCACAATTACAGCCGAGTCGTACCCTTAAGACCATCTGTCGAGATAACTTCGTAACTCTTACGGTTCGGTCAGAATAAAATAATTTCGGGAAAGTTTGGGTAGCACCTGGTATTTCTTGGAGTCCATTTCAGAGTTAATCACGGCTATGTCTGTTTTTCTAACGTATGCAAAAATTTCTCTTTTTTGCATTCTCACATCATGCCAATAAGTGTTATTCCCCTCATGTTCATCAAGAATCAACCTTTTCTCGTCTGAGAAAACAATTGAGTTCCATTCGTCTTTCCAAGTTATGAATTTCTTACCCCAAGCTAATCGGGTGATTTTACTGGTATGTCCCTCTTTCAAGTGAGGTTGTCGTATGGCAAGCCGTTTTAACATTTATTCCTTCTTTTTCTGCAATGTACAAATTCTCGAGACATATCGTTAATTTCTCTACGCCGTTTTAGCATTTATTCATCTTTTTTGTGCAATGCACATATTTTTTGACAGATCATTAACTTGAATTAAGGATATGTACATTTGAATTTGTGATATGTGAAATTAAATTAGTGATATGTACTCTCGAATTCTGGTATCTAAAATAGAATTAATGATATCTTTAATTACGCTTCATTTTAAGATATCATTAATTTAATTTCACATATCACAAATTCGAGGACACATATCGCTAATTCAACTTCACATATCACAAATTCGAACGCACACATCAATAATTCAATTTCACATATCACAAATTCGAATGTACATATCCTTAATTCGAATTAATGATATGTCAAAGAATTTGTGCATTGCAAAAATAGTTGTGGAATAAATGTTAAACTGGCGCAAAGGAATTAGCGATATGTCGAAGAATTTGTACATTGCACAAAAAGTTGCGGAATAAATGTTAAAACGGCGCAGTAGAATTAATGATATGTCAAAGAATTTGTACATTGCACAAAAAAAATCATTTTACATCTCACAAATTCGAAGGGCACATATCGCTAATTCAATTTCACATAACACAAATTCGAAGGTACATATCGCTAATTCAATTTCTGATACCTTTAAATAGCTCGAATTTGTGATATGTAAAATTGAATTTTTGATATGTGGCTTCGAATTTGTGATATGTAAAATTTAATTAGCGACATGTACCTTGGAATTAACGGTATGTCAAAGAATTTGTACATTGCACAAAAAGAAGAATAAACGTTAAAACGGCTTGCCATATTGTCGCTTATTTTTTCACATCTGATGGTTGGGTTGCTTTCCAAAAGTGTTCCAAATATTGGTGTGATTTATCCTATATTCGAATTCTCTTGTGAATTCACGAATGACATGTCCTCGTCTGTTGCAAGATTAAAAGTCCTTCTTTTTTCTCTCTCGGTTAAGTGGGTTTCCGTCCTATTCCCTTTTTCTTCTTATAAGGCATTAAAATCTTTAATACTTGATGAATTGCAGTCTTAGACCTTCCAATGGATGCTGCAATCTTTCTCTGAAACCACTCTTTTCCATAAAACTATGCAGTTTGTCGAAGTTCTTTTTCTCTCAGTTCTCGTCCTCTTGGCATTTTAATATATGTGTTAAAGCTATACGAAGTTCCTTTGAAGTGTTGATTTTAGTATTTATTTTATACCCCGGGCTAATTTATTTGAAAATTTCATTTTTTTTATTTTTCCGCACAAAAATTCGTGAATATAACATTTTGTATCTTGGAAATAATTGTAATTTGTATAGAAATTAAAATCTGATTAGCAGTAGAAAAGTTATGGTACGATATGCTGCATGTTTCGCATCAGTCTATCCTTGATAACGTCGTTTCTGTTGATTTTAAGGTTGATTATTATTATTATTATTATTATTATTATTATTATTATTATTATTATACTAAACTCACGTAAAATGAGCGAGTTGAACTTCTTTATTTATTTAAACTTTTTACTTCCACGAATCCGATGGATATAGCATTTACTGTTCTCAATCCGAGTGAATTTCGTCACCTGCCTTGTCACCAGCGGCAATCATCAACTTAGTCATCGCCTCCATCATCATCACTCAAGTAGCGTTCTCAAGTATCACAAGTCTGAGCGTTCCTTCTTCTCCAACAAAAAAGAGCCGTCGAATGCACTTACTTAGTCGACGATGCTCTAATGGGTTTTGAATCACTCCGGTTAGGCTGTTAAACGCAACAACATTTTCCTTTCTTCCGTTACGAGACCATTTTTATTCCAGATCTTTCGAATTATTAAATTATCATCAACATCCAAACACGCAAAAACTTCGTTATATAATCAACTCCAACAACTTCAATAATCCAATTTCCATCGACGTGTTTACCAAACCGATAATATTAAGAGGCCAATATTCTAAAAGCCAGGAAGAAAAAAATTATGTAAAAAAAAAAAACTAATTGAAAAAAGGGATGGTAAAGAAGAAAGCGGAAAAGGGGAGTCTCGGTGAGACATTTTCTGTTGCGCATGCGTGTGTAAACATCAAGTAGACTTGAAAGGGGAGGAGGGAGGACAAAAAAAATCCAATCATGGTGCCTTGCTTTGCATCCAGCGTGAAATCTCATTGTCAGTTGTTGGAGAAGCAGAACAAGAGAGAGAAAGGCGAGGTGGGGAGCGAAGAGGGGAGTTCCACGATAGAGGGGTACTGCACGTCTGACTCGGGGTGAACCTCATCGATCTACGCCTCCAATCGGGTCGGGCGACATTCGCGTGGTTGACATTCCTCGCCCGGTGATTCTGCGTCGTTTGCATCAGGACAAAGTCCCCTCTTTAACAAATAAAAAAAAAAAGAAAGAAGATTGGCCCGCCACAAAAACTACTCTCCTCACAATTCCACTCTTTAAAATGCCTTACAGCCTTCCTCAGATTCACGTTCCACTAGGCTTCAAAATAAATTGCATCTTTTTTTTCTTCCTCTTCCAGTGCATGTTTCATGGCAGCATTAATCATCTTTATTATGAACTACCCAAAAATCGTCGCATTACACAAACACACAAAAAACTACCCCACACTCACGGGATTGGTTGATTTATATACCTCTGAATTTTATTCACTGAGTAAAATAAAATACACTTGACATTCGGGTGGAAGAATGAACGAATGGACGCACGTTATAATAATCTTCGTCGCGTGGGCGAAAACAGCATTATATTGACGGCATCTGTCAGCGCATTATCCAATGGCTGAGCGATTTTGCTTCGCGGCACCAACCGATAAACTTCCGAAGGTTCCTCAGAGGTGACTCGCCAATCGATTGTCAACCGAAAGGGTCTTCGGCCTTTGTCTCAACTTCATTTTCCCTTCTGCCTGCGACTGGGGAAAATTTCCTACCCCCATTTCACGCTTTACAGCTATTTTCATTATGCATGAACCCCAGCAAAGAACATTTCATAAAACAATGAAATTGAAATGAACTCAAAATTGATTACATCTCATCATCTCTACTTGTCGTCTTTACTTTTTTCACCCTCTTTCCTTATCGCGTTAGGAAATAAATTTAAGTCACCCGAAGCAGAGGTAAAATTTGTTTAAAAAATTCACGTGCCCATTATTCACCGTTCTTGAGAAATTTAATTTTCAATTTTAAACAAAATCAACAAGCTCATTCCATCTACACGCCCCACTAATTCCATCACGTAAAAATCGTCGACTAAGCTAGCGAATCCCTTATACATGTACATACGAATAGAAAATTTATAGACATTTTTGATAAAAACGATATGCCATGTTTCTATATAATCACCTTTCTTTTCAATTAAGTTTTTTACATCGTTGCACCAAAATCTTTGTTCGAGCAAGAAAAAAACGTCTTCAGCCAGCAATGTACTGCTTTCATCACACCGTAGTATCTCAACTCAATTTTACATTCTTCTCTCGCAATACCACGCGTTATTGCAACAATGTTCGATGAGTTTCACGAGGCTTCTTTCCTTCTGATCATAAAAATCTGATGACGCCTCGCTGCTCCTCTACAGTGCAATCAGCTAAGGGATGATGTTTATGCTCCCTTCAGATTATTCACGCCAAGCCATTATTATGCAGGAGTGTAAAATTCCTGAGACGTTCCTTTCCTGAAATACTGTGAGTTTGCTGTTACTTTTAGAATCATCCTTCTATATACCGACTGCTTTTCATATATTCTATATTCCTGTCTGTCCCCACATTTTTTTTTAAGGTGGGAGGCATATGATTTATGAAATGAATGCGTCTTTCATCGTCGATTACGAATATCGCATCCAAATTTCGTGGGAGCAATAGTTTCAGAGATATCGGCTAAAAATAGAATTACCAAAAAATATGATACATCTCGAAAATGGTGAGTCCTAGCAAAATGGATGCAAAACAATTTTAATAGTACGCATAAAATAGTACATCGGGGATAGCAAGAAATAAATTCCCCCGATAAGGCTATAGGAAAGTAGCGGACGCCTTGAGGTCATCTATTTTTACCCTTTTATCTACACTTTTTAACCCCCCCAATTTTTTAATCAAAAAATTTTGTCCCCTGTATCTCCCACCCCTTGTAACTCCCGACCTCGGTGTACCGATAAAACAAAACTAAACAGTAAAGTAGGTCATGCCTATGATAAGCTACATTCCGAATTTCAACCTTCTACGTCAAAAAATGTAGAAAATATGAAGGGGGCAGACAAACAGATGGAGTGATTGACAGACGGACATTGTTAAATTAATAAACGCTCCATTATTTCGCTACTTAATAAATTTTTGTATGGCCAGTGGTCAATTTACCGACAGGTACTATCGAAAAATAATCATTATCGATAATCGATATTTAATATCTCTATATTTGACAACCGATATCGATGCGACTTATATAGAGGATGTCTTCTAAAATACAAATACATTACATAAAGTGAACCAATAGCCAACTTCTAAAATACAAATCTGACACAGTATTTTCAATGGAAGAATTATTGTACTTTCATGTGCGGGTTTTTTATGTGTATTCCATTTCCAAAAAAAAAAAAGAAAAAAAAAACCAAAAAACGACGCCGTTTTCGAATATGGGAGTCAATTTGAAATGTGCAATGGAAACCCCTGTTTTTAATTTTTTTTTTTTTAGATTGTACACAATATTTGAGAAATTCTTGGGTTTTTTTTCAAATGATCCAACCGTTTAGGAGATAGAGGCACTGAAAGTGTTGTGTGTTTGGATATAATTTTAAGCATGGTTTCATGCTTTATTCTCACACACCCACTTATATATCTTCACTGTCTTCTACAGTATTCACCCATTCAAAAACTTTTGCTTATTCATGCACATCTCACTCAAAACATGCTCATACAAAATCTAATTAACTCGCCCAGAGATGCTATTGAATACATTTACCCATTCATATTGTTTCACATTTAAATTACTCATGATTTTTTAAGTTTACTTTGGTAATGACAGCTTGCTGATTCTCATCTGTTTTCTTATTAATTAAATAAAAAGATTGATATAAATCACAGCAAAGATTCGTTTTCGGAAGAATGTTGTAGAGAATATCTTTCGAGTTCTCCCTCATCCATGAGGAGTATTTTTATCTATACGATCAAAAGTATCCGATCATTTTTAAAGTTTCCTTCTCCTGTAAAGAAGTAAGAAATTAATATGGCGTGCTCCATCATTTGCTGCGATAACAACTGCTAGCCTGTCAGGAAGATTTTCCATCGATTTTCCAATGTTGCAGCGACAATACCATCTATAAAAAGGCTGGGAGCTTCACTGCTTGTTAGGATTGTATTCAGTGGTAGGGATCATGCAGTAATTATTTTAAAAATTATAGTATACATTTCAACATGATTTTTGTATTGTAGTTGTACAGTATAGCATATTTTCGAACTGCGGGAGTAAGAAATGCACAGTTCTTAGGCGTGCAAATACCTTGCTTGTTTTCCCTCACTTCGATCCCTAATATGTATGACGTTCAGACGTAGCGCTCAGGCCTTCTCCTTGGTGGTGTTGCACCATTTTCTTCTGAAACAGCAGCCGTCGGTTCTGTGATCAACTGTACGGCTGATATTTCAATTCGTCCTATAAATATTCATATGAGAAAGAAAGCTTTGCACAGTTTGTGATTTATACTTCATGCTTCACCGTTGGCACAAAACAGTCCTGACTGTTAACTTTTCTCCGATCTTAAACACAGTAAACGGGTCCAGTGTTTGGGAACAGTGTGAAGCTCAATTCATTGGACTATATTATAGTCTTCCATTGATCGAGCCGGCCAGGTGGCCGAGAGAGCTAGGGCGTAGGCTTTCTAGCTCTCGAGTCCACTTGGTCGTGGGTTCGAATCCCGCCGTAGGTGTTTGTCCCGGGCTGCGTACAGATATAACTTGTGTTAAAAGGCGCAAAATGACCTTAGTAGTCGACGCCAAAAATTCTAATCAACCAACTTAAACCATTGATCGAGAGTCCACGATTATTGGGTGCACCAATCTTTCCTCTTGGGAGCATTAATATCGGCCACTGGTGATATGGGAATTGCAACTAACCCGTGAACATTTATGGAATTCCCTAGTGGACTATGGATTTGGAAGACTTTTGCACGAGTTATGTTCCTATCTCGAGTCACAATCCTTTTCAATATCCTTTTGCTTCTTTCAATCAGTTGACAATATCGTTCAGGCTTAGGCTTATTTTACGACGTTTTCCCAGAAACAGTATATGCCATCATATCCTGATTCTGTACCTAGCGACATCGCAAATAAATTGGCAACTTCAGTCATGGCAACTGCTTAGCTGATACGACAGTTTGTCCTCTTTGAAACCTAGTAAGTTCCGACATAAACAGTGTCACTAGCAGCGCACGCTCTGAATAAGGAAATTGATGCTTCCTACCTGTTAGCTAGGTATCTAATTACGCACTGGAAGGAGAAGAATATTTATCTTTTTCGCTTTCAACTCGAAACATGTCATCAATTCATATCTGAAAATGTAACGTTTCTATATTGTAGCCCAGCTGCTGTACATCTATTCGCAAGTATTAATACGTGATGGTAAGAGCCAAGAAGCAGAATAGGAAAAAAGTTCTCTTAAACATAACACTCTTCAAAAACACAAAATTCATGAAAGTTCTGGCGAGATAATTCCATACACAACGACCACTACAATTACGAGTTTTCTGCTACTTTTAGGAGACCGGATACCATGCCATGATTTAGTAGATGCTTTGTTTTTGCGCGACTATTTATTCTTCCGAAAGCCTAATTAAGAAACATACAACGAAAATCCTAAATGAGAGCCTTATCTCAACTACCACAAAAGTCAGGAGTTCAATCTCAGGTAATCCAAGGTAAAATAATTTTAATTTTCAGCTGTACTCTTATTCCAATATCCATTACCAGTGTGTCGATAAATCGATATGAATATCATTCTCTTTATAAATAATGTATAACCTGCTTCCATTGCTCAATCTCTCTGTGCGCACACAGGAATCAAATCAGTCACAGACTCAAGGACAAGCAGAGAATGTCACAAAAAGAGTATCCACACGAATTCCCAACAGATATTTATGGGGGGGGGGGGGGGAGACATTTTTCAACCCTCTTCTCATTTGTAATGAGCACGCTGCACGAATGACGCTGCACAACAAATGACTCTCCTCGTATTCCTTTCATTTTCCTGCACTTCCACCGCAAAACTTGGAAGTTTTTATATTAACTCACACAAGAGCATCTCCGCGAATCGAAGGAGAAGAGCAGGGGTTGGGGGTGTGAGGAAATCCCTCCGTCGCATCAAATTAGAGGGGGGTCTTTTTATTAGCACCTCACTCGAGGCAGGTGAACGCGCCCTTCCTCGTCCTCTTTTCATTCGCTCTCCTACGGCTCGTGACAAAAGCACCGCGTGTAATCCTCTATTTGCAATGAAAATGGTGACAATAAAAGACTCGCGGCAGAAGATACCTATTTAATTTTTTTCTTCTTTTTTACTCCCCATTACAAAGAAATTTCCACTCCGCAGAATAAAGCGCAGCTTCCTTCTTCTAGCTTTTGTGTAAATATCGACACAACGCGGAAAACTTGGGAACTGGACACGATCAATGTGAAAAGAGCATACAACACATTCGCACCTGAAAAGGAGAGAACTTAACAAAAGGAAAACGAATAAGCGATCCTCACAATAGAGATCATTCCGTGTTACGGGTTTGGGCATATTGAAATGAAATTTGCTTGCTTCTACTTAAGACTACTTGACGTTTGCTGTAAATACACAGTACTATAAATACGCAGTACTAAGAGTATGTGTGACGTATTCATGTATACAGATGTAAAAATTATTAGTGAAGATTTTTTGAACATTAGGACATGTATTTAAGCTTTGAGATATTTGGGACTCCTTCAAAATCAATAGAATAGGTTGACTACGTTAAAACTAAAGGATTTCGAAATGTCAAAACTGTCGACTCCTTATGTGATCATGTTCAATCTGGTGACCATGGTTACCAACAACCACCCTGCAGCGCAATTTCCATTCCAGGAAAGTCCGTCGCAAGGTATTCAAGTCGATCTTCTCCAACTCTTCTCGACAAGCTTTCCACATATCATCTAACGTACTTGATCGCCTACTTCTGAGTTTTCGTTTTAAGAATAAGAAAACGCAGAAATTCATCACCGAGGGTCGCGTGATTTTAAAGGGATATCTTCAAATAGAACTGATCTTATGACAGTTTCCAGTACCAGTGCTTTGTCGTAAACGACCGTTGACTTCGAAGTATGACTTGACGCTTTTGTCCTGACAAACACATATCCGTGTTATGTGCTGTTCGTTACAGGGTGAAATTTGGAGATTTTTAGCAGTAATGTTACGCACTGTTGACTAGGAGATTCCTACAAGTGTAGCAACTGATCTTCGCGTATTTGGATTTTGTCCAATGTTATTAATATTAGGGTCTTCCTATTTTTATTGAATACATTGTTAATTCCTTCTTTTCAAATGTTTAACCCTTGCTTTCAAACGAATACTTGGAGTTGGGCTGTTATATAGTCTTTCTAAAATGGACTACCAGATGAATTATGCATGCAAGCAGCAAGCAATTAGACCTTGATATTTTCAGATAATCGTTGACTCCTTGAACTTTTGGAGCAGTTGTTTTACTCCTTGAAACTCTTGCATTTGATGGCAGCATACACCAATGCAGAATCTGCAGACATAACATTTTGTGTATGGAGTAGCCGATAGGAATGTCACATTTGCTCGTAGATTATACCATGAACGGTACCGCAATCAGCGGTTACCAAACATTAAAACATTTCAACTTCGTGAAAGTGGAACATGCCGTTTTAATAGGTATCAAACAGGACTGGTCTCGTTTTTTCCCTCTAGCGATTTAATGGTGAACTTTGGACCATCCATTCTTTGGTAAAAAATGTTCCCTATGTTATTATCACCTATCACCCTGTGAAGTTTGTGCATCGAGTTCAAAAACACCTTGTATAATCTCTGCCAAACTCACTCACATTACCTTCACTTGTTCCCAGTATTTGCATATTCAAATCTTTAACTGTAACGTACGCAAAAGTAGACTACTGGAATATCTACCAAGACGTAAGCTATTTATAACATATGTAAATATTAAATTATTAAGTTGCGGAAGAATGGAGCTACTTATTGCTTATTGGTTTTACCACGACCGTATGCTCCCTTCATATTTTCTACGATTTTTGGCGTAGAAGGTTGAAATTCAGAATGTAGCTTACTAAGGGCATGTGTTATTTCACTATTTAGTTTGATTTCGATTGGCCCACTGGGTTTGGAGTTAGAGGGGTCCATCTCTCTATATGATATACAGTGAAATTTGGTATGCAGATTCATCTAGGCAAGATCCATATTACTATGACGTTTGGGCAAAATTCTCTCAGAGGAGATGGAGTTGTGGAGCTAGTAGTTTTTAGAAATATTAACGTTTTCAAGAGGCATTATATGGCATGCGATATATCATTCGATCGCACATGATGAGAAACTAAGGAAGAATTCTTTAACATTTTCTAAATACATGTACTACGTTCAAGAAAATCACTGTTTTGATAAAAAATTACGATTAATGTTCAAAATCTACAAAAGAAAATCTGTTTATTTAAAAGTATTTGAAGCTTTAAATTCTCTTAAAGGGAGTCTCGACAGTTAACGCCTTGGATATTAGAAGGAATTAAATCATTTAAACTGGTTCTCTTTGTAAAACGTAGTTTATCAGTGCGAATACAAACAGAAACAGAAGACTGAATTTGCACTGCTGCTGGTAGTATTAATACTGCCACCATTATTATTTCAATCTACACCTAATGGGAACAAAGGGCAGTACGAGCTTATACTTCAATGATTCAGAGAGGGAAAACTCTCACAAATCTTTTAGTTCTTCAAATTCGTCTTATATCAACCTTTGCTTTTACAATTTAGCGGGATCTATTCGTAATGGGCAAATCTCTCAAGTGACACTCAGGAATAAGTAAAAATAATTTTATTTTTAAATGCTTGATTATTTTAAATTAACACATTCCCTATGCTTCTCAAGATCTAATTTAAATACAAAAACTGGTTGCATGAATCATTTGCTCAACTTATCGTTCTACGCAGCTGCTGTAGCGATAATTCTACTGAAATTAAAGAAATAAGCAGATTTAGAACATGTCCAATGACTATTTTTCCAATAAATGTAAGAAACGCGTTCCTTAGAATGTCTATACTGCTTGGTTGCTTGCGTTTTTTTTACATTGCGTTTTCGTTGACGGTAAATAAAGAGACGACAAAGCTAACAACTTTACAGAGCACATACAGTATAATATTCAGACACCTTTTATAAATTCGAATTTTCCTCGTACGTCTATATCACTTACGTCATTGTTTCTGTGTTTTCGTTTAGTTTTCTGATATCTGTCAAAACACGCCTACAAAATACTAAACTTTAAAAATGGACTTCCCGTATTAAAGAATAGGAGACATTTGCAAACGAACATTTGCTCTGAAACTAGCTTCGAATAAACAACCTGTGTGGAAGCATGATGAAAAGAAAAAAAAACCAAAAAAAAACCACAGTCTCATCGAAATTGGTGGCGGCAATGGCGTCTTCGGCGCAGGGCCATTCATTTCACAATCAATCTCACGCGAACTTTTAAACGACAATCTCAAGCTGTGAGCTCGCACTGTTAAGGCACGCTTAAAGTCATAACTTAAACATCGAACACTTCCTTCTTCCGTATCTTTGCAGACGATCCTATGCAAATGGCCCCCGAGTAGTGGTTTCGCGAACAAAAGAGGAAGTTTTCAACGTCATTCTCTTCCGCTTATCTCCTTGTAAACCGTTTTTCTCGAGGCTATTCTTCAGCCTTACGTGCGGTGTCGCTTCGTCGCGCTTCTCCAGGTAAACTTTCCCTGCGAGCCCACCTTCACTTTAAATTGAAAATATAAATAACGGACGAGCAAGAAAGACGCGTGCATCTGAAAGTTGCGGTTGTGAAAATGGTCCAGAAGTAAACTTACAAATTTCGTTTCCTTCACTGACTATAGTTTACATAGCTTTTGTTTTTGATACCTCTCTAATTCTTTTCTTTCTGGTGAACTGAAGAAAAAATTTTAAGCAATGGTCAAACTATTAAGAATCGTCCTGGAAAAATATTGCATTGAGCTAGATAAACACCACTAAAAACACCATCCTCGGACTTTAATCTGCAGACGCTTGCTTGGCTATCAAATGATAGATGAAATTCTGAGATATTCTTCCCATTCCTTTTATTACACATCACCTAAAACGATCACTTGATACCGAAACTACTTTCAATTCGATCAAGAATTCGACAGTTAAGAGCTCAACGGAAATGCTAACGACTTTCTTGCCATGCAATCGATCAGGGGGCGATTGTTCAAAGGATTTCATGATCTTTGTCCTCCACTTGAAGCGTGCGCTCTTTGTTGTACCCCCTTATTGATTGATGACCTGTGGTAAAAAACGTCATTTAAGATCCACCCAATAATAGCTCCAATGAATCAGAGTGCCACAGGTCAAATGCACAAACTTAATCAGGTAGGGCGAGATAATTGGTGCACATCTTTTAAAAAAAAAAAAGGGCCAACAAGTAAAAAGAGACAGCTGACACAAAAGGAAATGAAGACGCGAAAAGGAAAAGTTCTCTAATCTAATCGATAACGCTTTAAAGAAACGGGTAAAAGTTTTAATAAAAATTAAAGGCTATAACATAAGAACTGCTAAAATAACTAAGTATGTACGTTCTCCTCAAGATCTATTTACAAGCTGAAAATGCTGTAAATTGTAAACAATTCTTTTACATAATCTGCTTTGTCTTTTAATTCAATTTTCAGACAGCAATTAATCATGGATTTACGTGCCCTAAGTACAAATTTTGCTGATGCAAAAGTTTTTGGTTACCTAATTAATATGCACGTCCGACTAATTAATATGCGCTTTGCATATAGGTCGTATTCCAATTAGCTACAGAATTATAATAGATCAAAGCTTCATTTGTATAGTAATAGCAAACAGGTAAACCAAACACCATGTTATGAACTTCTAATTAACATGTAATATAAAAGCATACGAGACTAACATGTACGATTTAATATAATAAAGGCTCAGAATGTGCCTCTTAAACCTGAATAAAAGCATCGCAACTACGAATCATCGAATAATAAACACTATGAACGATGGCATCTTTACTGTCAATTTGATTGGCCGCATCAATTATCTGTTGGAGTAACGTTGGAGTTTTGATGTCAACAAACAAGCGATTGTCAATTTTTAATGGACTGTATGCATTTTGCGTTTTTAATGGTAACTGTGGATTTAATATTACACTTTCTTATGATTCTATGATTTGTAGGTGCCATCATAATACAGTATTTTTTGTATTCAGGCTCAAAAAGCACATTTTGTGCTCCTATTATTGTATTAAATCGTACATATTCTTTTATGCTTTTAAATGGAATGTTAATTATAAGTTCATAAAATGTGTTTTGTTTACCCATTTTTTACTACACTAATAGAACTTTGAAATCTTGTAATTCTGTACCAAATTGAAATACGACCTATGATCATAAAACTTTTTTTTTTGCTCAACCTGACCTCCATAGAGAATGAGAGAAAATAATTTTCAAAACAAAATTTTTATTTTATAAACGCTAAAATATCTTTTTCATGCTCATAAAAATAAGTTCAGCAACACTGTTCATACACACATAAATAGTTTTTCTTGATTGTTCCTCTCTTTGCGCGCTGTTATGCTCGTTTTTGCTCCGAACTGAAGATTTCAGAAAGGGAAGAGCATTCAACTCAAAAGCAAATTTTTGTTATTTTGCACGCAAAAATACACAAGAGTGCTCTTTTCCATCAAACATATTCTTCTGAATTGCCCTAAATATGCGTAGACCCTTTGGCGTATATGAATCTATAGCTGATATGTTAGAAGATAATTCCGTTTATACTTTAAGATAAATTTTTGACAATTTTTCAAGTTTACTTTAAGGACACTCTGACATTTCATTTTTTTCCGAGTTCAGTATTATAATACTGAAGATAATTCACAATTATAAAAATAATAATTCATTATAAACAGTAAAAGTTCAGCAACACTGTACATACTTACGTATGTAAAAGAACAAGGTCGAATACTTACCATACTCTGTCCAACGAAAGTTGGAGTGGGCGTGTCCAGTTAAACATCCTATTTCAATTGTTAGACATTGTTGATTCTACTTTGGCAACAATGTCTAACAATTGAAATAGGAAGTTTAACTGGATACGCCCACTCCAACTTTCGTTGGATAAAGTATAGCGGAGACTAGTTCGACTTCGTTCTTTTAGATACTATCATTATGTTGGATTTATATGACATAATCACGTGATTTTTTCATATTGGGTACATTCAATCTACACTGGAAAATAATCGCTACCCATTTGAGAGAAACTTACCTCGAAATCGATCATCTGAATGTATTAGTGTCCACTCATTGATCGATAAGTATGTACAGTCGGGTGCAAAAAGGTTTAGACTTTAGTCACAGTTGAGCACGTGAATAGCACATCCCAAGCATATGCTTGCTACCCTATTTTCATTCAGAAGGGACAGGACCAGTCTAATTTGCCTTAACTCTCAGTAAAAGTACCTGATTTTGGAACCGATCAACATCCAGTAAGATCAGTTCCTACGGAGCAGGCAAAAACCTTTTTGCACTAGACTGTACGTACCATATATACTATTAAATGGAGACATTTTATATACATCAGGACAAACAGGGACAAAAAAAAAAACGAAAATCGTGACAAATAATTGGCACAAAAATAGCCGAAACAACGGCTAAACGTCGGGATTGTCCCGGTAAAATCGGGACGTGTGGTCACCTTATCAAGAGACTTTGAATTTCTGAAACTTATGCATGAATTTTCTTGAGATGATATTGAACTTGTAAATATTTTAAGTATAAACAATATACTGTCTTACAGTGAAAACCCAATTTTCGGAAGCAAGCATACAATGTGGGAAAACTAGGATTTGCATTGGGTAATAAAAACAGATTTTATTAAAAGATGAAAAGGAAACTCTTATTTTGTACGGATGCACATTTCAGCGACCAAAACGTCATCTTCAAAGTGAAAAAATTAAAAGATGGCTTCTAATAACAAATATGTTTGCAAAGTTTAATCATCAAGGTGGTTGTTTTTATATAATAAAAGATTTATTTTGCAACAATTACTTAAAACAGAATTATTTGAAAGACAACTATTTTAAATAACTGAAAAAAAAATCATACCATTCAGAAACATTTATGGGACCATTTTCACTATTTAGTAATTTGTTGGTTGTTTTTTTTTAAGAAAGTTATCCGTAAAGTGTAAAATTTCGAACTGAAAAGTTGGGAGCAATTAAAAGTACAAGTTTTAATGTATACCAGGTGCACTTTAATACTTGTGTCTCTTTTTCTTTTACTTTGGTGGCCTAAATAGGAGAGCTTTCACAAGAGTTGCAGATTAATTCATATGTATCGGATTTGTCTTTACTTTCAATTTTGTCCTTTGCATTGCCTAAAAGTTTTCTGAGGTTGTTGATGTTTTTGTATGTTATTGAGAATCCAAAGTGTTGATTAATTCTTCTAAGCCTTTCATCAACTATTTACGAGAGGGATTTGTACTTAAGATTTTCTCATTAGTTGTTGAAATGTGCATCCGTACAGAATATTTCAAATATACTGGAAGTGTATTTCCTGTTTATCTTTTTAATTTTTAAATAAGATTGTTTCTCGCAACTTCCGGGAATTATTATTAGTCTTGATATAAGGCACTTACCGCGATCGAAGAAAACTTACGTACGAAGCTGGAAGCGTAAAATAGAATTCCACTGTATAAATTAATTTTAATGAAAATCACTTGAATTTCCATTTTAAATATCCTTTAATAATTAATATTTTTCAGCGTTAAAATTAATAATTAAATTTACTTTTTCGTATCTAATTAACTTAATTCTAATATTAAATTTAAAAAAAAAAAAAGTCGAGGACAAAGTTAAAAATCTGAGGAAAAGTACAGAATCACAACATCTAACAAACTTCTTCACAAAATCTCATCTCGAAATGATGTATCATTACCACAAACGTGAATCACTCCCTCAACAATAACAAAAAAAATCCGTGTTTATTCCTTCAGACTGTTACAAGATCCACCTTTCAACGTCTATTTTTAGCCGCGGTTTTGTTTTACCTTTTGGACAACGACAGACAAATGAAAGACTTTTGTAGCTCCTCCTCTTTCATCCGAACCGAGCATCTGTTTCCCATTGGAGAACCACGGCAACAACAACAATAACAACAACCCCCTCACCAACACCCCCTCCATATAACGCTTTTTCCCCGCTCCTTCGCTACAGTCGTCCAAAATTCACTCGTTTCCATTAAATTCCCATTCACGCCTTTCCTATGCAAGGAAGACGGACTTCCTACGACAAAGGGGCATCATCAAAACTCGGTTTCGAAAATCTCCACGCCATTCACCCCTTCGACTCAACAACACAAAATCCAAGGGATCGCTGCATCTTTTTCAGTGTATTTCAATCTCCACTTCATTTTTTTGACACAAAGATTTCCTATCATAAACTTCTTTATTTTTTTTTTTTTTTAGATTTTCCCCCTTAAAACTTTAATATTTTTTTAAAAAATAAAATATAAAAGAGAGGAGGAGGAGGGTATGGAAGCAATGACACCAGAGTGCAACGGCAGGGGTCGATGGAGCGCCGGTTGAAGAGATTGGACGAACGCAACCCAATCACTCGGCGGCGGAAGCGGCGCTACTTAACGAAAGAGTGGGGATGGCGGGGGAGGGATCACGACCGTTGCCTGGCAACAGCCTCCGGAGCGAAAAACCGGCGCCACCATCTGTGACGTCACGCCTAGACACGAAGCACAGAGCGAAGACAATTCGTTCACTCCCCAGTGCCCCAACCTAAACGAGAAATAAAAAAATATAAAACCGCTCGGAGCCACCATCTTCGAAAGGATGCCTGGTTCAGCTTCTCCTTCAGAGCAAAATCAACAGCGCACAAAATACCTCAAAAATTTTCACCAGCCAGAGAGCTTGACAGTTTCAGCGATCTTTCTCCTCCCTCCTGGAATCTGAAAACTGGCGACATTTATTATATGCGCAAACGAGAAACTTTAACCCAGGATTGACGCATCTCAATAACGGCCAATTCGCTTCAGAAAACATGGCTTTAAAAATAAGTTGAAAAATATAATTTCGAATTAGGCCTATTATAAAGGAAGGAAAAATGAAGAGAAGCCAAAGTTCCTGCAACTGGCAACACCCTTCGTAATGTCAAACGATACATGGCACGCAGGACAGAGAAAGATTGCCTTGAGCCATTGGGCTCTGTTATTGGATTTCCAATCAAAATAATAAATTGCGACCATTCTACGAAATCCGAACGCGAAATCGTTTTGTTTTCACTCTATAAACTTAACATTTTTCGAAAAATAACGCTTATCAAAAAGTAAAATACAAAATCAATATTCTAATTTAAATAAAAAACTATTTTAGCGCAGAGTGATAAAGGAGTCTGGCATCCCTTTCGAAATCTGTTCCTTAGGACGGAAAACATATCACGAATTCGTTTCAGCTGTCGCCGAAGCCTTTAGCGATATACGATTGGTTTTCTTCTTCTCTCACACAGCTGAGATGCAGGGAAGTGGACCTCAGAAGAGCCCGAATGACCGAAGGCAGCTGAAGTATTCATACCCTATAACAGTTTTCAAGACTCTTACAGAAAAATACTTCACCATACAAAATTGAATTTATCATATGCTACAACATTTAAAAATAAACTCCACGCGACCGAATTTGGTGCCGGATACATTATTATTTTCAATTACAAAAAATTAATAATAACAAAATGAGTATGGACAAAAGTACTCATACCCCACAAAAGAAATGGGAATGTATTATTCAAATTAGAACTGTGATTTGAAAAGAAATTTCTATATTACGTCATTCCATTACTTTTTAATCACGATACAAGTCCAAGCCAGTGTCTACTATTGTTCACTTTTTTCCCGCAACTTTTTTGAAAATGCCCAAAATCAATGAACGCTCTCACGAAATTCGGAAAATGGCGATCAAGTTTCACACCGAAGGTGAAGGCTGTAAGAAAATAGCTAAATAATTAGATTTGCCTATTTCCACCGTGCAGTCCATCGTAAAAAAATTCAAATTATCAAGTGACTGTACAAAAAGCATTCTAAAACATACAGCTTTTGAAGAACAGGAAAATATCATCATAAACGATCAGTTCTGATTTAAGTAATTCTGGACTTGTTACAGTGTAAAGCGAAACTTCTGAATGCCATAGTGCTTCGAAGCTGTTATAGCAAAGACAAAACCATTTCTGATATGAATTCATTAGATAAAACGATTACAATTGGCCAAGGAACATGCAGATAAACGTCGACATGTTTTGAACATGTTTTCTAAAATAAACTTATTTAACAGCGATGGCCGTGAACTTGTTTGGCGTTTCTCGGAGATGAAATGAAAGAAGAGTATTTGAAGGGAACTCTAAAACACAGTGGTGGCATGTACTGTTATGGGTATGCGTGAATTTTTCAGGACCTGGACAACTCTTCGTAATTGATGGATTCATGAGTTCTGAGAAATATAAGAAAATTTTAGAAACATGAACGTGAACGTGTAACTTCAGGCCATCGTTACATATTCGAACATGATAATGACCCAAAGTTAAACTTTTAGAAAAACTCCGAGATCAAAGCTAGACACCTGAAGTATCTCAGGAAATTAAAGGACATTTGTAAGGAGGAATGAGCTGAATTGGATCCAGCATTGAGTAAAAGTCTTGTTCACGGAATGTCGAAACGTTAAAAGAGTCTTAATTCGTGCAAATGGGGGTCATATTAATTATTAATAGAAGAGCATGAATAGGTTATTTTCTTGTTAACATTTTTATTAGCATCAAAATCAGTAACATGTTGTTTTTATTGTTGTAGTATATAAAAAAATACAATTTTTATGGGGAAATATTTTTCTATAAGAGTCTTGAAAACTATTATAGGGTATGAATACACTTTGGACTAGCAGTGTAAGAGCTCATCTCCAATGAATCCTGTCTCAACTGCATTTCTCGTTTCTTCACAAAATCAGTAACTTACAGTAACATAGACGCAATGGATAAAAATTTGAAAAGCAAAACATTACCATCAAACTTTCCGTTTGTTGCACATGAAATGTCGATTTCGGGATGAAGTAATTTTCATATTTATAAACACCATCAGATGGTGCTAGTGTTTTGGATAGTGAAGGTTAAATGTCCCTCCAGGTGAGAAAGGGATCATTTGAGCGGTTTTCATTCGTGTACCTGGTAACCATTCTTACACTGGTGAACAACTGTCCTGTATGCTCCACCAAGATCATTTTAACTAACCCTGTATTATTAGCTTTGAAACGCTTTAATTTGCGTCACTAAAAAGAGCTTCCAAAGGTGTTAGGATAATTTAGATATCACTGTATCCATATAATTCAATTAACGCGCATCTCATAAGTTATGAGCTATAACCCTTTGTCCCTATTTGGGCGCCAGTTGAGATGTTGTGAGGGGAAAAGGATAGCAGGTTGTAGTATGATCGTACAGACACAAATGGTAGTAAGCCAAACACGAACATTTTTTTTCTTTAAGAGTTCAAACTTGAGTTCAAACGCAGTAGAAGCAGCAAAAAGAAACATGAACAAAGCATTTGGGTATGACACAGCAAATGAGCGAACCATTTAAGAATGGTTCCAAAAATTCTGATCCTAACTTCGAAAATGAACAAACGCGACAAAGATTATGTTGCATTAGTTTCCCGCTACTTACAAGCGCTTGGCAGAGTCAAGAAGCCTGATAACCCTTCATCCGAATAATATAATGGTGACTTTTCGGTAATGTGCAACTGGCAACACAGCTGTGTTCGTTTTTGAAATGTGGTGAATTCATTAATGCAGGGAAATAATTTATGGATGCAATGCATTAAAAATGACAAGTTAAGCGGCCTTCTTTGGTCAACAAAGATGAAGTTTTACTGCTTCCTGACAACGCGATACCACACGTGTCAAGAACAACAGCCAAATAATTACACGCAACTTGCACTGAAACTCGTTTTCAACCGATCTTGTGACTTCTCTGTTTGTCCAAATGTCGGAAGTGTTCCAAAGGGAACACATTCTGAACCAACTGAAACCGCGAAGAAAAGAATGACAAAATTCCTAAGAAGCTTTGAAGATGATGATGTCTAACACAGCTTTCTTCTATGGAATTGTCTTTATGTGAATCGGGAAGACGTTATATAGAAGGGGGCCATGATTGTTCATAAATAAATAAAATATATATTACACTTGTCTGGCCTTTTAATAGTCAGACCTCACGCACAACAATAGGAAGAAAACACCGCTATAGTCAGAAATTTAAAAATTGCCTTTTATGAACTCCATTATCAAAACTGTAATCAGTTGAAGTAATGAATAGTAACTTAATAGTCGATAAAAAGCCAGTAGCCTTTCTAAATTGCTATTTGATTTACAGGATGAAGGAGTGATTTGACGAAAACCTCCATTCCCTCGCTGATTTGTGCGTGCCTACCGTCTGTCCACAGTGTTGAAAACACCTATTAAGTACCCGAAACGCCCTTTTCGATCGATTGGGG
This sequence comes from Rhysida immarginata, assembly GCA_023313115.1. Taxonomy (NCBI): domain Eukaryota; kingdom Metazoa; phylum Arthropoda; class Chilopoda; order Scolopendromorpha; family Scolopendridae; genus Rhysida; species Rhysida immarginata. The sequence continues at coordinate 2,743,266 of JAHWFO010020357.1, forward strand.
AGTAATTTCAGGAATACATCGGGGAAACGAAAAGCAATGCACACTTTCAAGCTTTCACCATGGCCTCGAGCTTCACGTGGTGCCGAGGTTAGAGGACTGGGAACGGGAGGGCGAACTGACTCACCGCCCACATAATTAGTTCCAAGGTGCACAGTCTTTATTCGGCGTAATACAATTCCTGCCGTCACCTTTTTTTTTCTCTCTCTCCGAGCCACCGATTTCGCTCCCCCCCCCCCTACTCCACGTCTCGCCGACTTCTAATGATGATGACTCACGAGACAGTCACGTGGCCCTCTTTGCTTCCCGTTTCGCCCTCCTTTCCAATTAGGTGATTACAACCGATGGAGTGCCTTTTTCCTCTTCCTCTTTGTTCAACACTATGGGGCCAAACGACGTCGACGAGATTCTGGAGATTTTCCTAAACTAAGAGTGAAATCGACGTGCGCTCAAAGGCCTCGGATTTCCAAACGAAATTCTCCGTCTCTGTTTCATGGTCCATTCTCCACCTCATCTCTTTAGCAACTCACGGAACTGTCTAGAAGATAACATCAAATCCTGAAGCTGGATTTCAAAATAGTAAGAATCAGTGTGTTGGTAAAAGGAACAGTTCTTCATTGTTAATGTTCCTTAAAGAAGATATCGGGAAAATCTTAGCTTGTCGTCCGTTCGTACTTCTATTCAAAAGCCTAAATTGTAACTAAGTGTGCTGGAAAATCAAAAGACCGTGAATTTATAACCTTGACATTTAAAAAGCTGAAAACAGCTTTCGTTTCTAATCAGAAGCCATTATAAAGCCACTACTACTGTAAATGATACGCAAGGGGAATTCATAATGCTCTTGTTCACATAAAAATTCTTGATCATGACCACCTAATAATCATGAAATGATATGTCATATGAAGAGAACGTGAACAACTTCCAGAAGCCAACGCCAAGGTTTTTGAAAAAGGCAGAAAAATGCCGCATATATATTTTTTTGCTAAACGAATAAACTGCGCTGTTATACCATGAAGAGTTACTGTACAAGAAATCCTATAAACCTGTCCTCAAAATCATGATCGAAATTTTATCTGTCTCTCGTTGATCGTAAAGAAGCGAAGTCGCGCCCTAAACATAAATGTATGGTGAAAGAGCATAATCGAGAATTTGCAGTATCACGAGGGCATCACCGTTGATACTGAATACGGAGGTTGATTCAGATAAAATGTGACGACTTTAAACGCCGCGTATGACCTATACGGAATGTGATTTGCACGACTCGTCCACTATTCATGGGGATTAGCTTTGTATACACTTGTTGAAGTTATTTCGGACATTTCATGCTGAAACATGATTTCCATAATCACAGCTTTTTGGGAAGGGTATATGTTTGGCCTTTCCGACGCTAACTTCAGTCTTTCGTGCATTGTGAAATTATGCAAATGGTATTGTGGTATCCAAAGCTACTGTGGGTCGAATAATCAAAAAGAACAAATTGCGACCATCTAATGAACGTGGACGAGCAGAGAAGCAGACTAGAAACAAGCCCCAGCCAACACGCCCAGCTCAGGTAGTGCGAGAAATCCGGTCTGAAGTGCTGAAAGAAAATCCCCCACACAGAAAAGTCTAGTCCAAAGGAAAGGTATTTCACAGGCAACAGTCTCCAGAATAATTCATGATAATCTTGGGCTGGAGCGACGTCATAAAGCGCGCGGTCACAAGACTATCGGCCAGGCACGTGCAGGAACGATTCACCAACGCCAGAAAACTGTAAGAAAACCATCTTGCAGGTGACCGACGGAAGTGGGTTGTCTCCTTGGATGAAGCTTGGGTGTAACTCGATGACACCAACAAATATAGGGCAATTTACTATCGCGAAAGAAGGGGCAAGGCCAGGTGCGATTTTGTCCGAAGGTGCAAGGAAAAGTTTTCAAAGGGCTTCATGGTGGTTGCCGGATATTGCTCACGTGGACTGCTCACGATTCGTCGAGTTCCTGGAAACTGTAAAATTAGTGCAGCTTACTTCCAGAGTAATGTAATGGACCACATATATCGGCAGGATATCCCACGTCTGTACCCTGGTGAGCAATCAAAAGTTTGGATCCACATGGACAAGGCATCAAGCCACACTGCCAAGTCATCTGTGGCTTACTACAGGAAGATGGAACAGGAGACGGGCATACGAGTTACTCCCTTCTCTCATGTGCCTGTAAAAATCTCCTGACGCATCACCGATGGATTTCTGTGGTTTTAGTCTCCGTTGATGGGCTATGGGAAGTGTGTCAGCAGGTGTGGGACGAACTTCCCATGGAGTCCCTCAAACTCAGCCTACTTCAGTGGAAATTACGGTGCCGGGCGATAGTCCAACAACGTGGCTCTCACATCGAAAACAACCGATGGTGGCGCCATGGTATTACACCATCGTAACAGAACTGCAAAGTCGTCTCATTTTATCTGAATCAACCCTCCGTAGATATGATCAATTGTAAACCCATAGTGCCAAGTATTCAGTTTTCTTAATTTTCCACTAGGGCTGCTCGGAAATTACCCATATATTTCTGCTCGGGACCTATTTATTCAAAATGTACAAACCTAACTCACAAGATAAGTACTATTGCCTACAAAATCTCCATCAAATTGTTGCCTGTACCAGCTCTTGTCCTGTTCAGTTTCGTCTTAGCCTTAACCAGCTCTTTTATGATCGTTAATGTTCATCACGCAACCAAGCTTTCAATTGCCATTCGAAGCATTCGCAAATATAATTCTGACAGAACACTACAACTTCGTAAGCTGTAGCAATGTCGTGCAACTCTGAACACAAACTCGTGAATCTTCAAATTTGAAGCATGCAAAATTTCACCTTTCTCTCTTTATTATTGGCAGAGAAAGAAAATTAAAATTGGATGAGTGGAGCATTACTTACTAAGCACAAGAACATAGTCAAAATTCACTGTATTGAGGTAAAGTTCAAACGCTATTTAATCATTTAATAAACATTTCAACGAAAATTCGTGCTTTTTCCTTTCCTTAATCAAATATTAATGGGATTTGTCTTTTAATTTTTATCGGCGATAGATTTTGTGCTGAGCAATCGAGCGCGTTGGTGAAATGAATCAAGCGAAAGGCTGCTGAGGAACGCGTTCTTAAACGTCGACGCTGCTGAATTGGATGTCATCGCATGTCAGCTCAACAACGGCAAGTTTTCAGCCCTGTTAATGAATCCATTGCGAAAGTGAAATGCATCAAGGTTTAGAACAGAGCTTCAACTTCATTATTAATAAGAGAAGAATAAAAAAGAACGAAAAAGATCTATGGAGTTCCGTCAAATTGCTTTCGTAAACCATAACTTGTTAAGTTTTTTGTAAAACTATATCTATTTTATCCGAGGTGGAATTTCATTTCAATCCCAGGGAAAGGATTTGCCCATATAATTTGATATAGTGTACGGCCTAAAAAAACAAACAAACTGGTATCTAAGAGACTTTTCCGAATTGCACAAGCAATCTTTAATAAAGTACCTTTGTCATTCGGATCCTTAATTGCACTATAAATTTCATAAGCTTCGCTCTCAAGATAACAGTCCAAGGTAAACATTTTGTTCTGATTACATACAAAGTCTATGGAGGTATTTTCGTCCAGAGCAAAAGCGGCTCGAATGACTGTATTCCGTATACTACCTGGACTCTGGTATCATTACATTGGAAGCAGTTGAAACCAGGTATAAGGGTTTGACAAAATAATATGAACACCTATATGAATACAGGGTGTTGCAGATAACTACAGGGCAGTATAACGGGAAGCCTACCCGCTCGATTGCAGGGGCTGGCTCTGTCGATTGGCAGAATGGAGGGAGATGAAGGTGGCCTGCAGCAACCAGCAGTTTCCACAGTCGGGGAGGGGAGGTGAACGTCAAAACTGTCATGTTTTTGATAAAATTATCCAATTATCATTGGATGTCGAGCCGACCTTTACAATCGAGCGGGCAGGCTTCCCGTTATACTGCCCTGTAGTTATCTGCAACACCCTGTACAATGCTCTAGGGAAACCTGTCGTATAGTCCCACCCTTTAGTTTTGAATCCTGCCGCCTAGTGAGTGAGAAGTACACATATCAGTCTACTAGTAGCAGTCACAGCATACGTGTGCTAAATATAATGCGGCGTTGAGTGTCCGATATGGCTGACCTCTCAGATTTCGAAAGAGATATGAATCTTGCCGGAGCCTCAGTAACGAAAACGACCACCCTTATTTTTATCGGGAGAAGTACTGTGTCGACTGCAAAAACCCCATCCCTCATTAAAACAGTCTCCAAAAAGCATTATTGTCGGTAATCAATTTCTATGCTTATTAGTTCATATAGGACCTATTAACGTAAAAACACGGTCTAACGCTTCAGTGGTGTCTGTAGTGAGTATAATCATATGAATAACCTTAATAGCACTGATCCAGTCATAAAGAATAGGCGTCCCCGGCTGGCCACTATTTAACTTTGAAGAAACAACAGTCCACAATAGTTTGACCAAATAGCGAAAATTACCTTCTCAGAGGCAAGGGTCAATAAAATCGGCAATGGCATTTCAGACTGAAATGGTTATACAGTAAATGGCCATGAGGGATTGGGAACAGTAATGGAGTAAATTTACTAACTCACTTAAAATATATAAACCAAGTGTTCTACAATGCATACAGAGATAAAATACTGTATATTCGTTAATGTAAATTGTTAGAAGGCGAAAATATACATAATGCTCCAAAAGACCCACATCAATGGATAAATTCCTTTCTGTTTTTCAATGTGATATCCACCAATGTCAAAACATATTTGTTGACACGCGTTCAAGTTCCGCAGAATGCGGACCACCATATCCGGGTTAATGATGCTGCAGTAACTCGTTCACGTAGGTGATTTATGTCCCTGATCTTTACAGTGTAAACTTTGGATCACAGGTAATCTCTTATATCAAATTTAAATCAGGTGATCGAGGGGCATATTTTACTGATCCCTGCGGCCAGATAGAAAAAGAATCTTTACAAAGCAAATGTCAAAAACCATCATTAACGCGGGATTTTTGGCTACGTCAATTTTTGTAGAAGAATCAATTTTGTACTACACTGAAGTGCCAAAAGTCATGAGGGCGTCGTGTGCTAATTTTCAGGTGTCGCTTACATCGAGTAAAAGGTGTACAAATACGCAGAGCGGTCTCAGTGCTATCAATTCGACTATTAGCAATCGTGTGAAACGTCTTGTAGCATGATTATGGCCACACGACGAGAATTATCAGTTTCTCGGTAGACGCTTGGGACATTCCATTGTTGAATTGGTGCGGACATTCAACAATATTCCTCGATCCACAGTGTCAAGGGTGTACAGAGAGTACCTCATTTCACGCAGTGGCAGACCGCGGCTGCTAAATGCTCGTGATCAGCGACATCTGAGCAGAATGGTCCTTCGAAACCCACACACACACACACGTCATTAGCTCAATTAAGAGCAACATCCAAAGAGGGGCGTATTAGAATCGTGTCTATGAGCTCAATGCAGCGAAATTTAGCACTGATGGGATATGACAGAGAAAACGGACAAGAGTGCCTTTACTCAAAGCACGTCTCGCCGGGGCTCATGAATATATTCATTGGACCTTAGACGACTGAAACACATAGCTTGATCGGCTTCGGTGGCTCAGTGGGTGCGTGATCGTCTATGATGCCCGAGTACGCGGGTTCTATCCCGGCCGAGGACGACGAGGATATTTCAGTGGAAAATCCTGAGATCACGCACTTCCTTCGGAAGAGAAGTAAAGCCGTTGGTACCGTGTAGTCGTTTGCCGGCTGCACGTTAAAGAACCATTGCGAGGCAAAATTTGCGGCCCCTATAACGCCGTCCTGATATGACCATAGTAGTTGAAAGGGACGTTAATAGAAACCAAACACATTGCTTGATTCGATGAGTCACGGTTCAAATTGTTGCAAACTGATGGTAGGGTTCGAGTGCGGCGCATACCGTATGAGGCATGGACCTTAGTTGCCAAGAAGGCACTGTGCAAGCTGGTGGTGATTCTATCATGGTGTAGGGCGTGTTTGCATGGCATCATTTGGGTCTTCTGATCAAATTGGATTACCACTGACTAAGAATCGTTATGTTCAGCTGCTTGGTGACCATTTGCAGCCCTTCATGGCCATCATGTACAACGATGGGATGTTCCAGGAGGACAATGCGCCATGTCACCGGTCCAACATTGCTCGCGATTGTTCGAGAATTATGAACAATTCCAATAAATAAATTGGCCACCTAGAACGCCAGATATGAAATCCATCGAAGATTTTTTTGGGATATCACTGAATGATCCATTCGTGCATAAGAGCTTGTACCTGCCACACACGCGCAATTATGGGCGGCTATCGAGACTGCATGGCTGAACATCTCTTCAGGGGTCTTCCGACGACTGGTAGAGTGCATGCCACGTCGAGTTGCTTCACTTCGCCGGACAAAAGGAGATCCTACACGAATAGATATTCCATGACTTTTGGAACTTCAGTGTACATTACAAAAACAAGTGTACAGACTTTCAAACGATGTCATATAGTAAAAATGTTTTAGAGAAGGTATCAAGAAAATAGAATAAAATAATCACAATGTAGAAAAAGGGGGGGGGGATTCCACATTTGGAATCGAACCAAGAACCATGAGAATCGCTGTTCCCAACCAAGCTATCGTGGACACTGAGCTTAACAAATGATTGGAGTGATTTTTATAGAATATAGTAATCTCTACTTTATCATGACATAAAAATACTTCAATAGAGAAATGGACTTTGATTAAGCTTATTGAAGAGTTAATAAAAAAATTAATCAAAAAAACTCAATCTCTCCAAGCAGAATCAGCTCAGCTTCGGTTTCATGAATTTTTCTCAAAAGAAAAAAGAAAATGCTCAATATCGACGATTTTCCTATCTTTTCCAGATTTCTATTTTCCATTTCAGTGGATTCCTCTTTCTTTATTCTCCTCCGTTTTCAGTTTACGACATTTTTCTCCCATTTATCAAACCTCCATATATCTCTTTACACCGACGTCTTCGTTTGAAACATCCGAGAGGGGAGGGGGGAGAAGATTTCTCGCATCAGACGAGATTAGACGCGAGACAAGCGGCGACGCACGTCCTATTGTTTCCCTATCCCCACCCCCTCTATCCATCCTTTTCGTCAACTGTATATTTCATTTCTGGCTAAATCCTTCACCAGACGTCGCTCGAAAAATGACATTCGGTAACGGCAGCAGCAGCAGCACCGCCTGGCCATGTTTGCATTTTCCGCTCATCTTTTCGAATGTTTTTCTCTCATTTCAATTTATTAATTCCCATCTTGCCTGAAGCTAGAAAACAATACGACTTCAATTCGGATGGCTAAAATAAAAAAGGAGAGAAAGAAAGAGATCAGATAAGGAACAAAGAAGATAGGAAAAAAAATCAGTCTCATTCTTTCTGATTTCTGCAGACAGTTCCAGGATTGCCCCTCCACAACCACCCACTACCTAATTTTTCACCTGTCTCGTTTTCTCTCCCATTGCTGCAAACCAAACCAAATTTCCCATGCAAATCCCAAAAAGAAAGGAGGGAAATTAAATATAAAGACGAAAGAAGGAAATCAATTATTGATCAAGGTGGTCGTTACGGGGGAGTTTGCGCTGCGCGAATCAAGTGAATCAAAAGGCATTTTTGTTGGAAGAGTCAGCTCCACTCTCGGGTAATAAGGCAAAATTTTAATAGAAAAACACACAAACAAACGCAAGCAAGTAAACCTTATTATGGATGCTGCCATTCAGAAAAGAGACACGTCAACAAAAACAGAAAGAAGATTTATGTTGTAATTTATTTCTCGTTATCAAATTTCAGATTCATCAGTTTTCCAATCGACGGACGCTGCAACTTTATTAAATGTTGCTATGTTTAGATATGTTCTAGGAACGGATATTCGCATTCGATGGGTGATTCTATTACAAATTCCGTCTTAAACAGCTTGGAACAAATAGTTTTATGCCTGCGGAGAACTTAATACACGCCGCTATTTTGGAAATCTTTCCCCAAAGAGTGAACATTGTTTAGTTCAGAGTCATAAGAGGTTTTCTAATTTATCATTCATTAACAAAAGAATCCATAATACTAATAGACATCTAAAAACTTGTGAGTAATTTTTAAAAAGAGAAAAACGAAAAAAAGAATTAGCAATCTGGATTACCAAAATCACCAACAATACAACTTTGTGCCATAAAAATGGAATAATGGAAGTTGTTATCATAAAAATGACACAAACACAAGACGTGTTAAACCAAAATGCAACTACTGCACCTGGCGAATTTAATTTACAAAATTCAAGGCTATTTAGCTCTATGTTACACAAACAAATTAATTAAAAATGGAAAATTAATAAAGATAATCTATTTTCAAAAATGACAAAAAAAATGGAATACGTCTTTTCTACCGACAAAAAAATGGAATATTCCTGTAGAAGCACTTTTTATGCAAATTGACCGGGCAAGTATAAGTTTCAATTTATGTTATTCCATTTGTGCTTCTCAACAGATTTGCCACCATCTGTTCGCAAACAAATTCTGACAATACGAGAATATGACCTTATCCAGAAACAAATAGCAATTACAGCCAAGTGCTCGCAGTCAGCAGTTTCTAAGATATTGGCAAGACATGCTCAAGAATATAGAGTGAACACACAACGTGCAAACGGCGGAAGAAAAAGGAAAACCACCCCCAGAGATGAAAGGTTTTTGCAGAAGATTGTTAGGAAAGCCCCATTTTAGTCTTCCAAGCACTTTCATCGACAGTGGCTGCGGCACGTGAATGTATCTCACCGGACGACAGTTCGACGTCTACATGATCTGAAGTTTTCATGCCGAATTCCAAAAACCAAGCCCCTCTTAACTCCGAAGCAGAGAAATAAGAGGTTGCAGTGGTGCAAACAGCACGCTGACTGGACTGTTGATGAGTGGCGAAGAGTGGTGTTCAGCGACGAATCGCGATTTGAATTAGTTTTTGGTGATAAAAGTTGTCGAGTTTGGCGCTGTAAGAATGAGGCACATGAACCGCGACATCTGAAGAAAAGTGTTAAATTCTCACCCTCTGTTATGGTGTGGAGGTGCATGTCAACATATGGCACTGGACGCTTGGGGTTCATCAACAGTTTCATCAATGCAGCTGCTTACCAAGATATTCTAGATGCTTTCCTGATACCTGCACTTGAAGACCTACCAGTGAATGATGAAGACATAATTTTCCAGCATGATCTTGCACCTCCTCATGCTGCCATGTCAACCAGCAAGTGCCTAGAAGACCATCATATCCCAGTTCTGTCATGGCCGTCGAACTCACCCGATCTCAACCCCATCGAGAACCTTTGGGGAAATGTGAAACAACGTCTATACCTCGAGAAACCAGCAAGCATAGCAGATTTGAAAGTGAAATTGAAGTCAATTTGGGCTGAAGTTACTCAAGAGGAATGTGACAAGCTCATATCATCAATGCCGAAACGAATTCACGCTGTCCTTCTTGCAAAAGGATGGCCAACAAAATATTAAGCAGAAACGTAGTTGTAAACAAACTTCACCTAGTTTGAATTGTTTATTTACGTAAGTTTGTTAATTATTCCATTTTTTTGTCGGTAGAAAGGAAGTATTCCATTTTTTTGTCATTTTTGAAGATAGATTATCTTTATTAATTTTCCATTTTTTAAATATTTGTTTGAGTAACATATAGCTAAATAGCCTTGAATTTTGTGAATTAAATTCGCCAGGTGCTGTAGTTGCATTTTGGTTTAACACGTCTTGTTTGTGTCATTTTTATGATAACAACTTCCATTATTCCATTTTTATGGCACAAAGTTGTACACTATTTGAGTATCTGGACTCCTCTCTAAAGAAGTAGATCTGGTTGTTCAATGGAGCAACATGGCGTCTGTAAGTGATGTACGTTACAAGCAGCGTGTCGTCATTGAATTCCTCACTACGGAGCAAGAAACGATTGGAAACATTCACAAACGTTTATGTGCAGTTTATGGAGCATCAGCAGTCGACAGAAGTACGGTTAGTCGCTGGGCACAGAGGGTGAGGCCATCAGAAGGCGGTTCGGCGGAGCTCCAAGATTTGCCGCGGTCGGGGCGGCCATCCTCGGCTGTCACACCTGACTTCGGAACACATCACGAAACAGGGTTGGACAGTGTTACTCCATCCACCCTACAGCCCTGATCTAGCGCCCTCAGACTTTCACTTGTTTGGGCCATTGAAGAATGCCATTCGTGGAAGACATTTAGAGGATGACGAAGAGGTGATTCGCACAGTGAAGACATAGCTGCGTGAACAGAACAAGGATTGGTACCGATAGGGCATACACTTCCTTGTGTCTCGCTGGAGGAAGGCCATAGAACAGGACGGAGATTATGTGGAAAAATAGGGAGTGTAGAAGAAACATCAGTCTTTCGTGTGGATAAGTTTCATTGTGTTCAATAAATAATTGTTGAAGAAAAAAATTGTGGTGCATTACTCTCTGGGCTACCCTCGTAAAATGGAAACGTCGAGGAACTAAAACAGTAGTAGGACGAAGTGGTAGGCTCAAGAAACTTACTCATCGCAGCCGTCGAACCCTAAAGAGGGTAGTGAAGAAATATCGAATGTCCCCGGTGGATCACTCGAGAGTTTCTAAATGCGTAGGGCGTGCGGCTGCTCACAAGCTCAACATCACTGACATCAATGCCAAGCGATGGTTTCAATGGTGCAAAGCCCACCGCCATTGAACTGTGGAACAGTGGAAACACGTGCTTTGCATGGGGATCTCGCTTCACGATCTGGCAGTCCAATGGACGTGTTTGGTGCCTGGCGAACGCTTCATTTCAGACTGCATTGTGCCAACTGTCAAGGCTTAATTGTGTGGCGGTAATTTTCGTGTTTCGACCCGGGTCCCTTAAGATCCAGTAGCTGGAAAAATGAACTCTGCTTTGTATCTTGACATTCTAAACAACACTATACTCCCTACATGACAATTATTCTGTCCACACATCGAAGCTTATGAAGCCATGGTTTGAGGACAAGGGTGCTCAAAAACTGGACTGGTTTTCACGGAGCCGAGATCTAAACCTTAATACACATCTCTGAGACCAATTAGAATGGAAATGCAGCTCCCATGGACACCTAAAAGGCAATTCTGCCACCTGATGCAATAGGTGGGCCAACATTCTATAAATACGCGCGTCAGGAGTATCCGATTCTACAACAGGGAGTGTTCGGATAGTGTTTGGCCATATAGAGCCATATAAAAACGGCAGTGCTCCAATTAGTTCATGAAATGATCACCAGAGTCCTCCAGTGTTACTTTTACTTTTACCGTTCGTAATGGAAAAATTATTCAAATACCCATCAAGGATGAGCACAAATTAATTCCTCTAAATTAAACACTCCCTATGCTTCTCAAATTTTAACTTATAAATATATAATGGTTACATGAATGAGAAGTGCTAATCGTGTGCTAAAACAGTTCGTTGAAGGCCGTAGCGACAATTTTACTGGAAATTCAGGTACAAACCAATCTGAAACTATCAAATGGCAATTTTCCGAAAATTTCCGAGAAACAGCTCATAAAAGCACGAATGGCTACATTAAATCCTAATTTCCACCATCATCTTCAAAATATTCATCCAGAGCTTGTGCGGAGCATGAAAAATGATTGATCGTCAAGGTGCAGGAAAAATGTAAAGGAATGAATTATAGCCAATAAATCCACGAAAAAGAGGATTCATTTTAGAATTTAATCTTTTTCTGCTATTAGACTGCGCCAAGATCACAAGTCATCACTCATTTTCTCTAAAACACTTCTTAGCAGTCATAAGCTTTAGTGAATAAAGACTCTGAATTGGTTCTTAATTAATACATTAGAAAATTAACATTTAAAAACTATTTAAAAAAAAAAAAAACCTTTGCAATATTTCAATGGCAATGAAATTTATTCAAGTGGGGTCTCGCTTGTTTGACCCATCATACATCGATCTCAGAGATCTTTCCAGTTGAAATCCCTGGTTTTAGGGTGATTAGCACCTCCTGCAATTCTGCTTGGATTACGTTAATGGAATCAAAACTAGAAATTTCAATTTAGGGATTAGTATTCATGAAGTTTTTATCAGATGTGTGCAGGTGCACTGTTAGGGCAACAACCTTTTTTTTCCACATGTCAACCGTCTGCGCTTCAACGTGTTGGCTCAAAACCTCGCAGTAAAATTTCCCGTTGACAGAAATTCCTTATGCAGAATTCCTCGAAAGCCAAACAAATTATCAGCATTGATTTGATTTGGTGCGAAATTAGTGCTCCATTTTTCTCGGCCGTGGAGAGGATGGTGAAGACCGCTGCTTTGTTTCATCTGCAATAGTGTTAAGTTTGAAGCAAAATTTCATGCAGATTCTTTTGGATAACCCAGGACTTAGGTGTGAAGAAAACTGCAGAAACTCTGAAACGCTCGAACTTATAAAGTCGCCAATTGGCAAGCTGACGGTTAAAAAGATACAGGCAGGAAGAACCTAGTGGCTAATATCGTTACGCTAAAGCAATCAACAAATATAACACTAAAGATTTGCGCATTATATTCGCAATTCTGGATAGTACCCCGTATGTTAAGGACAAGTTAGTAATTCATTTTTTATCCATTTAAATTAAAATTTTTTGCTATTTTAATCACTGGGTTTTTCAGGTCTTTTCTTGATCCGTCCACTTTAATGTGACTTTTAAGACAAAGCAGTGATTCAAAGAAGATGTTGTTGCTTCAGGAGCAGTGGCGCTCTCAAAACAAATGCTTCAATTATCTACATCAAGCAATGAATCTGCTTGGAAAACCGTTCTGCATCTCACTTACCGAGATAAGAGCAAGGAGATTACCTCAGGAAAGAGACAATGATTACATACACTACAGAGAAGGCAAAAGATCTTTCTAAGGAGCAGAAGCTCATTTCGAGCCGCTTCTCATTTCAAATTGATTACAAAATCTAAACTCCGTAATGATTTATCTTAGCAAAAAAGAGTACTGCGAAGAAAATAAAATATAAATTAAGCCCTCAAACCATAAAATAATTCAAGAGCTCCATATCAGGCAACACAAAGGAACGTTTTGTTTCCATATGATTCTCCAAATTACTTTACTGTTTATATATGAAATAACAATAGGGAAATCTCCGACGCCTTTAATTTCCAAAGTTGTTTTTAAAAATCTAATCAAAGCGTTCGTGAAATACAATATTTTGAAGCCTGCTTTCTTGAGTTCACGTAATCTCTTAGGTCTCTAATTTTTATTATTTTTATCACACATTTCAAAAACACTTCCAAGCACACTGAAACAAAAGCGACACATTACAACTGACCCTATCTACGGACAGGCTCTCTTAACAATCAGGCATTAACATGCGACACCACTGAAGCTAATCAGCAGAAGGAGAACTACGCTGCAATCGTGCGAGCCCTTCATTGCCTTCCAACAAACAAAATGAACGTGCGGCCACTGGTTAAGAAGGACAGAGAGTTCTCTTATCTATTCCTCGCAACGTCCAACCCTGTTCCAATGGAAACCGATCTTGCTCAGAAGCAGGTCTATATGACACCGGGTTATGAGTTCGAACCTTCCCAAAGGCTTCCTCGCAACAGAGACAAAAATAGCATCATGCTTTAATTCTCCACTGACATTCTTCATACAAGTTCGCATTTTATTCAAGCTTTCAAAACCTCAGTTATTTCCCATCCATGCGAAAAATACAATCGTTCAATCAGATATTTGTCGTTCATTCGTTCCATATGCACAAACCATCTCAAAGCGGACTATATCCCACTGCATTTCTCTGTTCTAGTACACATACCCCTAACGTTATCATTCTAAACATGGCCTCTTCTACTGATATCGATAACGTACATATCGATGTAAGCAACACATATCATGCCATTTAAAAAGCTCTTGCTTATTTTCAGTGATACTTCGAACTCATATAACTTATAAAGACATTCAATTTATTCAACAACTGGTGGGTCATGTGTAAATTTCATGTCTTTGACAGAACTCTTTGGCTTTGGAGAAGAAAAAGTCTTGCAGCTCTATTTCGAGGGCATGACGATTTCTAAACCTCCGTGTCCGCATTTGATTATCTAAAAATCTAAACAGATAAAAATCAGCAGGCGAGATGTCAGATGAGTACGGAGGATGAGGCAAAGCTGTATTATCTTTGAACTGGTTTCGAAAGCTATGCACAGTCTTACATTGTCCTGTAACTGTAGGGTGCCTTTACTAATGCAGGCTGTTGTTGAAGAAATTTCTGATAAGCCTGTTGGAACATACTCAGTATACATGTGCTGTGAGGGTTTGACCATGCTCTAAGACCTCAAAGTGCTGTCCAGAAAACAGTCACGAACACTTTCTTTGGATGCAGGTGCTGCTTTGAGATCTTTCTAAAAGGTTTCCCTGGGTGATAACTATACGCTAACAGGGATGGATATCATTGTAGAGGATTCATTTTACATCGCATGTAATGATTCGGTGCAGAAGTGGCTTTCTTTGATGACGTTGGAGCAAGGAAGAGCAAGTGGTCAGGCGTTGCACTGTATTTGCTGCAGTCAGAGCGTGGGGGACCCTCTGTCAAAGAAAGCTGCCTGATTAATTCAAGGGATTCATCTTTATCCCGGAATTTCGAAAACCAAATCTGAGCTTTTCTTGTTGACAAGGCATCCTGTCCATTCACTTGATATGCATTACGGCATACCTCAGGCGCATTGTAACCCAGTTTGAATTCAAAAAGCAATGCTGCTCGAATTTTGACTTCAGAAGTCATTGTTGCAGATTCCTATTTACCGGTTATTACTGCGATAAAATAATTTATCTTCTAAAAGGAATAAGTATAAGAATGCAGAGCCATTTCTGTAAAGGGTTCAGGTGCAGAACCACACAAAAACTTTTTAAATGACCTGATAGATGGTGGCGCTGGGTTTCAATAGCAGTTGAAGCGTTCCAAATTTCGTTCACATAACGTGAATAGCAGTTCCAGAAGGAATTTACTTCCCTGAACACTGTCAATCTGTTAAGTTTTAATGTGGAAAGCAGCCACCCGTAAGTTTTTCTCCTTACATTTCCCATTCTTTCATCCATTCCAGCATTCCAGAAGGCATTTACCTCTATCAGAAAGTGCTACTGACAAAGCAGGTCGAATTAAAACCAGAAAAATGGCTCAGCACATCCATTTCTGAAATGGAGCTGAAACGTGAAAGCCAAACTTTTATATTTGGAGCTCTAAATAATATATACGTTCTGAACTTCTTCACAGGCCTCCCATCATTTCTCGTCTCTTTTTTTTATATTCCATTCACTTAAGATCTTCCCTTCGGCACAAAAGCGATTGCTCCGGAGCAATCTTTATCTCGCGCCGCAAACTTTCTCTTTCGCAGCAGCGGTTCTTAGTTAAAAAGAGAAAAAGAACAACCCTGAACACAATGAATTATCATCTTATTTTCTTTCCTTATTTTCACACCCACGCTTCTTAGAGGAAGTTAGGGTTAAGGGATAAAACAACGAAGAAGAAAAAAAAGCAAACAAGAGGGTGTTGATAGTCAGCTTCTTAAGGTGGTGAAACCATTTTGGTAAATGGAATTTTGTTCATAGTTCACGACCTTTAGCCGTATATCTTGTTCTGGAACAAGATGTCTGCCAAGGGGTCGACGATTTTTTTTTTTAATAGAAATGAAAAAAGTCTTAGAAAAGAGAACGGAGGAGGAAAAAAAAAGGAAAGGCTTAAAAATAAAATGTGTGGGTTGGGATTAGAAAAAAAAATACAGCGAGAGGAGGAAATAAAAAGCGAGGCTACTAAGCAAGAGCCCGTCACCACGAACCCAGTGAACGTGAATGATTCATTCCCAGGATATAAAAAATAAATGAAATAAAAAAGGTCAGAAGAGAAGAAATGGGTTCTTTTTTATACGAGGGGCAATTAAGACCACAATGTCTATGTGTGTGTGTTTTGTGAGTGGGTGGGTTTTGATCGTGTCAGCCAACTTGAGAGGAACGAAGCAAAAGAAAAAAAAGAACGTGATCCGAATAAGCAAAATTCTTCCTCCCATAACAAAATGTTATTTTCGCCGGCGCCTTTATTTCTTCCTCGTCCGTCACTCGAAGATTTATATCTCACTCAAAACGATGAAAACTGTTATTTGTTCTTTCGAGGAAAAGACCTCCAAATTAAATTCACAAAAGAATTATTTCCTCTTGCTGTCTCTTTTTTCTGTAAGGTTCCTCTTAAGAGTTTCTTGCCACAGAAAATAAACGAAACCGACATGTCGGCTATCAATTTCCAAGTATTCATTTATATCCCTAATCCCTGGGAATAAGGGGAAATGTCATCCGGCAAGGCATACAGGCTATGGAGTAGAGCCCAACCATAAACAATATGCCACGTGGTTTAAATGATCCAATACGTCTTTTCAAGTCATTATTATGAAAATATTATCCTCCTAGGGCCTCCGATAGAACCAGTGAACGGACGCAGGCTATACAAAATAGCTTCTTGAAAGAATATTATATGTAAATTAATGTAAATTTAAATTAAAAGTTTTCTCAGCATCACCGATTTCAGAGTAGGTTTAGAGAATCAAATTATGCAAATTTTAGTTGTTTCTGACCAGTGATTCAGTGGAAAGCGCAATTAAAAGAGATACAAGTAGCCTGCTAAGCTAGCCTTTGAGAGTTATTCAACGACAAGAAAACAATGAATGAAAATGCCTGCAAGATGAAGAAATTCCACAACTGGCTACATACAGTACAGAGGAAGTATTGGATGCTCCAATATCAATGGAGGCAATTTGTTGTAGATTGGCCGAGGCAGGTGGGCAAGGCGGCCTTTATGAACGCTGCCACTATCACCGTCCACGACAAATATTATACTGTACAGTGTTCAGGACGAATCTCGCTTGTGTCTCAGCAATGATGAATCAATGAGTATCGCTTGTGTTCAGAGAGGAGTTATGAATTGGTGTGCTATCAGTACCATATCCAGTCATCTCTAATACGTTTAACGGGCACTTGGCAGCAGGGCGATAGGTTGACGCGCACTACAAGCCTTTGCGTTAACTAAATCTTAATTTTTCAGCAAGACAGCAGACGGAAAACACCAGCAGGCATGCTTTGCAAGGTGTCCCGATGATTTCGTAACCTGGAAGTAGCGCTGGTTGACAGTAGTGCACTTTACGTAGAAATTCATGTGAAAAACATCTCGACTACTAGAAATATGACCTTCACGTTTGATTGAACTTGTCGGGCTTTTTTCGGTCTCTGTAATGTTTGGTTTTCCACGGAGAAGACTGGCCACCACGATCTCCAATGGAGAATCTATGGGACATGATTGAACTCCAAGTTACGCTCTCCAATGATCTCATAATGAAGATGAATTCTGGCTTTGATGAATATTACTTGCTGCACCTTACCCCAGGGCAAAATTCGAGCACTCACTGATAATCACGAAAAATGTATTACTTACTTACTTACTTTTCAAACCCACTTATCCATTAGGGTCGCGGGGGCAGCAGCCCTATGGAAGTTCTCCAGCCATCGCCATCTTCCGCCATCAGGCGCATGTCCTCCATGGTAATATCCAAGCGACACGAAGCCAGATTCAACCACCTGTCTCAATGTATTGTCATGAAATGTATCGCTCATACATGATGAAAGAAACGAGTATAGCGGTACATCAGATTGTCTTTACACCTAGTGTCCGGTATAGGTCTGAGACTTAGGTTATGCAAGTAGGACACAAGAGTCATATCTGTGCAACTGAGATGGGATATCTGAGAGCTCTGTAAGGAACGAAACGTACGGACGTATAAGCAATGATCCAATTGATCCAATGAGCGCTATCTGTAAGTGACTGTAGATAATGTGGAGAGAATCAGTCAGAATTGTTTGAGATGGTTCGGGCATGTGGTGAGAATGTCAGAGGAACATGTATGGTTTACTGGACTGACGCCCGCGGGACAGGTTAAGACTGGACGGATCAATGACTGAGTATTTGAAAGACAGCAAGGAAGTGCGCACAGCGTGTAATGAATGTTGAGGAAGTGTGTGAGTTATTCAAGGATCATGGAGAAAGATTGTGAAGACTGTGGTGTTGGTTAGGAATGCATTGCCTACCCCATCTGGGAATGGCATGATTGATTTATTTATTCATTCTTTCATTCATATGTATCGCTATGATATCAGTGTAACTACTAGGATCAACTTGTAACTAAACTCCACTACTAGGCATATACAATTGTTTGAAATTAAAACCATACTTCTTTCTGAGCCAGCCGATTTTGTTCATGGTATCGCATTTTCTCTGTGGAGTAGCGTATCAGTTTTCTAATCAAATGACAATCGAAATATTTTTTTGAAGTAGCAGGGATGTGACTGATAAGTTTCAGTCTTTATACTAATCAAAATGATGACGAGGACTGAATTAACAAGAGCGTATTAGGAAAGATTTTAACGTTTGAAATTCAACAAACCTCATTAACTTCATACCAGTACGCTCAATCTGAAAGCAAATGCCAACATCAAAGCAAACATTCGTTGAACCAGAATTAAAATTTCTTCAGGCAAAGGCTGAATGAGTCTCGAGGTCCCCTTCTCCGCCTTATCCAACAGTATTCGTCCAATTTCTGTTTCCCCTCCAGTATATATCGACCCAATCGAGCAATTAAACGCGAACTCCATTTAATTTTGCCAATGTTTTTAAAAACCTAACATGACTTTAACGATTCCAAATTAGCCAAATGTACAATAAGGCAGATATTTACACTTGACAACGCTTAATCCCAAAATTCCAAGAACATGAGAGCGCACAAGGACAACAAACATTCAGCGATTAGGAAAGTCCATTTCTAAAATTAACAATTGGAGGAAACTTTTCGAGTTCACCTCTTGCCCTCAAGGATTCGTCGCGGCAGAATCGGAATGGCTCTTGAGCAGATGAGGAGAGAGGCATTCATTTTTCCTTATTATAAGGATTTTATAAACTGGGCTGTCGACAATGAGAATAAATGTTACTCTACGCTAAAAAACTCATAAATGCTTTTATCCTTAAATCCCTCAGTAATAAAGATGCGATGAAAAAGCTGCATTACGATCTTACATTGCGTATTTTGAAATCCAAAAAAAGACTAAATAACATAGCGTAACGGCTCTTTTATCACAACAGAATTTCCCTTTAACTGTCGTTCTTACCATTCCAATGACGTACATGACATGAAATGCAGATAAAAGAAATTGTTTGAATCACATACTTACACGTTTTAAAAATGACATTAATATTATCCACAATGCATACTTGAGGATTAAATAAATAAACTATTAAGGAAAGACATAACCAAGTACCGAAATGCTAAATTAGTCGCAGTCATATAAACTATTTGAAACATAACAATTCCAAGATGTTTGAATCCTTTTTGAAAACATTAAAAGAGGCACCACTGAATAAAAATCCCCATCTTCAAACTCATAAATTACTCTTATATATTCAATCATGACACGTCGTTATGAGTTACACTACATGATCAAAGGAGTTGGCACACCTTTTGCTCTACCGTAAAGCCGCAAAAAGCTTCAATCAGTACTGTGTAGGACCACCCCGAGCTGCTGTCACTGCCTCCACCCTAGATGGCATACTGTCCACAAGTTTACGGCATGTGTCCACAGATATTGTCCTCCATTCCTCGAGGAGTGTCGTGGTCAGTTCCTGGACAGATGTAGAGAGAACCATCCTGGATCTCACACGTCGTTCCAATTCGTCCCAAAGATGTTCGATGGGGTTGAGATCAGGACTCTGAGCGGGCCAATCCAGTTCTTCAACCCGCATCTCGTCAAACCAGTCGGATATGGATCTTGCTTTGTGGCAAGGCGCATTGTCGTGCTGGAAGAGGAACGGCCCGTCATCGAAGTGTTCCCACAGCGCTGGAAGTGCCCCGTTATCCAGAATTGTCGTGTAGCCATCAGCATTGAGGTTTCCGTCCACCTTGATGAGCGGGCCCAGTCCAGTCTCACAATTACAGTAGGTGTTCACAGGGGAGTCCCAACTCCTTTGATCATGTAGTGTATTTTATATATTACATGTCATATCTTAGCACCAAAAATTTCCAATGGATTCAAATTCGACCATCTTCGAAGTTGTTAATCACTCGTTGTATTCATTCATGAAACGTCGTTACAAATTGTTTGATGTATACTATGCCATAGTACTTCCAATGGTACCATAATAATGATCTTAGAACGCCAGTCATTGAACCAATTTCGACAATGATTTCCACCATCTTCGAACTCGTTCGTGCGATGAGCCAATTTATTGGTTGGCGAAAAAAGGTTTTGAAAATCTTTCATACGCTTCCAGAAAATCGAGCTATAGACGGACCGACAGACAAAATCCCCCAGTTAACAGCATAAAGCACCTTTCGGTACATATTAAATATTTGCAGCGAATATACGTAATATCAGTATTCCTAAAGAGAAGCCAAAGACCCTTTTTAAATTATACGAGCGCTGTTCAAAAATACCCAGAATTTCTTCTATGGTAAACTAGTTATACAGGATCAAGTGCGGCATGGTCTTTTTCGAAATTATACAGTCCGCAAAGGCATAAACCATTCTCTGCCTCCTTCTTCTTCAATATCGCTCTTGCTCTTTTAATGGTGGTCGCAAAGTCTGTACGTTTTCGTTCTTTCAGACGCTATTTCAGCTTGGGAAACAAAAATAAATCACAAGGTGCCAGCAGATCAAGGCTATAGAGAGAGTGTGAAACACATTCCATATGATTTCTCTCTAGATATGCGGCTGTGCATTATCGTGTGACAAAGCGCTGGCTGGATACGTTGGTGCGGTTTTCCAAGTGGACAACTAAAATACGTAATAATGCCATATAACTGTTATATACGGTAGAACGTCATCTGCATACACAATTTCATGGCAACTGAAAAAGAAAATGACCAGGCGATTTGACAACTTAGCTCTTTTTTTTTTTTTCGGTGTGGATGACGAAAATAGTTTACATTTGTGACTGCTTGCTTACCTTCTGGAACAGTGGTGTAATAGCGCTAGTCATTATGGGCTCCAGAATTTATCTGCATTATCAGAACTACTACAGTTGCCGCTTCAGACAGACATCGACTCTGACCTGTTTTTGTTCGAAGTCAGTAATACAGCTAGGATATCCAAAGCGACGCTGATTCTCGTATTGTTATTCGCCTATCTGGATGTACAATCGCATCTGCTATGTTAATGGTTACCTCTGTAAAACGTCTCCGCAGCAGCTTTTCCCATTCGCAGATAAATTTTTACAACCGCCTCATTGATACCTTCTGGTGGCGAACATTTTCAAGGAGGCGGGTGTATTATTATATCTGCAAAATATACAGGGGGTCTTGGAACAGGGAGATAGAGTGGATGTATATGGACACTTTTTTGCCAAAATGCTCCTCGACTAAAAGTACACGCATATTGAATTTCCTTGAGAACGTTTACCATAGCTTTTGGTGATTCGTCGGGATATGTTGCTTCAACATGATAGGGCACTTCCACATCCTTGAGGTTTATGTTTATATGAGGATCTCAGATTTCCAAACAGAAAGATTGGTCTTCGAGGCCACTACGATCACCTGACCTCACATGTATGAACTTCTTTCTGTGGGGCCATATGAAGAATAGAGTGTATGAAACCCCCGTAGAATCAGTGGATGATCTTGTGGGGTGCGTGGCAGTTGCTGCAGCAGAAGTTCAGGAGATGCCTGGAATCTTCGAACGTTTGAACGGTTCGATGTTACGGTTATGTGAGGCATCTACTGAGACAGGTGGTCGTTATTTTGAATTAGATAGGCCTACCACGTCTCTTCATTTGTGGCGTGCAAAGTGATCTGTCAATGTGTCAATTAAGTTTCGACTAAGAGTTCTGAGACAACTTGCATATAGCACTCTAAATAGAAGAGATTACGAGGCTATAACTTGATTATTCACAAAAGATAATGTTTTCAAAGATGCCACTGATATTGATCACGTTGGTCAATAGAGAAAAAAAAACACGTCTTGGACATTACTGAACAGCCTAAGTAATTAATTGCTTAATTAATAAATTAGTCTCAGGTTTACGTTTCATTCGCTTCACATATTTTACATATCCATGACTAAACAACATTTGGCGTGTCTTTAGGCAAATATATCCTGAAAATAAATTTCAGGATCAAACAGTTCCTTACAACTGCTTAACCACAAATATTTCATCTTTGTTCAGCGACATACACATTTCAAAATCAAAGAAGCCGAAGCACTTATTAGATTCCAAACTAATCTTACCACGCAGCCAAGCAGTCGGTTCATTGTACATTCCGAAAACAGAAAAGAAAAAAAGCGTTGACTTAAAGGAACTACGAAAGCCCGTTCGTTCAATGGTTTATTTAGTCTAATGAGCGGCAGACGCTTGTTCGCGTTCCTTGGTAACAAAAGAGAGAAAGAGAGAGAAAGAGAGAAGAGAGGGAGAGATGTTTGACGAGTTCCTCAACGCCAAAACCCAAAAGACAAAAGGCGAAGATGGCGAGCTTTGCCAAAAATCGTTAAATTTAATCGTCCGAGAAAGCCAGTGCGCAAACTTTGTGCATCGGAACCCAAAGACGACGACGGTCGCCTTGCTATCGTTAATGGCCGGGGCGAAACGTCCTTAATGAGGGTCGGATATTGACAGGAACGTGACGAATTTTGGAGGAGAGCGCCGAGTTTGTGTCGCCAGCGAGACGGATTTTCTAACACTTGACGGATTTAACGATCAATTAAGAGAGAAATGCGTTACGGGCTTAGGGAAGTGTAAAATGAAAATTCAAAATATAGACAGCTCTGGGATTGAAGCCTCCCGTGATATTTAGAGTGCGGTTTAAGTTAGTGTTGCGTAGATAAATTTATCTAAAACTTGTTCTCCAAGATCCTTAACGTTCAATAAAGAGTTGAAAATAAAGAAGCAAGCCCACTGGAACGTAGAAAAGGCGAAAATTTTATGCGTGCAATTAACTTAATTATCGTTTCGGGAAGAAAATTATAACTTTAAACTATGTATCAATGGCCTTTGTTTTGATGCTTTCCCAATGTCGTTAACCAAAAAGACCGACAACAATTTTCTATTCCCCGAGCTACCATTGCAGGAAAGTTAAGCTTCAACTTCAACCTATGGAACGGCCGCAAATTCACCCCTTCGCGTCATGTTATTTCGGATAAGAGCTTCATACAATGTTTTAAGCAAGTGAAAAGACCACATTATGCGTTGACATTCCAATTTTGCTTCTACAATTATTCATAAAGGGCATCATGATAACATAGCCCTACTGTTCAGATAAAAGTTAGCTTAAACAAGTTAATTCTGCCCATAATGAAATTTTCAAAGTCGTTCTGAAGAAAAATAGATACAAAATATAAATTATGACACAAATATTTCGAAGAAACTATATTTCCTCATAAATACGCAGAAGTTCCAGAATTGCTTTAACTAGCCTTCAGAGCCCTTGATCTTTGCTACTATTATTGATTTTATCATTTAGCAGTTTTGTATTCGCATTGGATAGTTGCCAGCATGTGTACAATGTACCAGGACGCTCAGATACCACTTTAATAACTGAATTTAAATCGTATGGTTATGAAAACTACACCGTTATTATTGCGTTTCCATCGATATCTGATATCATTTAGAGTACGCTTATGAGAGTACGTATTTTAAGATCGTGTTCCAAATTACTGAATAAAGAATTGCCTTCCTGCACGTGTGATCTCTATCGGCTTAATCAGTAGGTAAGCTTTAGCCTTTTGAGGAATTAATATACATATAACTTTGAGGAAAGGTATAAATCTTTCTCACAATAACTTGATGGCATAGAATCAGTTACATGTGATTCTGGAATCATTCGTCTTTACAAGTAGCTCCGTTTCAGCTCATTTCTTATTAGTTTTGAGATCACGTGGCATCAACGGGACTTTCCTATTCATTTTTCTAGAGAAGAAAGTTGTGAAGATTGGTGTTTAAAAGGCATTTCAGGGACAGCTACTAATTGCATAAATACAGTCCAGGATTTCAAGCGGTACGCTCAGCCTCCCTACATGCAGCACCAGCAACATCGTCAAGTTATTCTGAGAAAGGGTAAGTAAAGTTTATTAATTTTTGGCTTCAAATATATGGAATCTTTCTTTTGAAATTTATCTTTTAATATACCGGCTTTTTTCCTCAACAATTTTGCTTAAAAGAACGCAACAAACACTCACAACTAGAATTTCATAAAAACCTCGACCCAATGAACTTTAAAACTGGACATTCTATGATCCCAAAATAATCTTCTGAGATGTTTAATCCCATAAAATTCGGCTGGGTTCGATTAATCACGCCAGGTCTTTCCTTTCTCAGCTTTCGAAGTTACCGATAAAAAAGTACTCTAGTGATCAACTAAGTGAAGAATTGCTTGACATGACGAAAATAATTACTTTCAACGTTCTTATAAAATTATGTGCTGTAACTTTAAAAGAACTTCGAAGACATTTTCGGCCGAATACCATTTACCATGTGCAGGATCAAGTGGCGTTTTATCAAGTTCAAAACGACTGAAAATGTATTTCTACAGAAAGTAGATTATGATCTATAGTAACGATTTGGAGGAGAAGGTTTACGAAGAAAACCCCTTTCTCCGCCAACGATCGTGTTCTATTTGGTGACTCTGGTTGTGGACTATTGCCCTACAACATATCTTCCACTGTAGAAGAGATACCGGCAGAACGGCAAGGCTGGTGTTGTTCCATTCCTGTTTGGAGGCTCTCCAGAAACCCTCAATGATTGTTGGACGGCGTCGAGCAAAGCTCGTTTCAATAATCCAAATCCACAGAAATCCATCGGGGATGCATCTGGTGACGACTTGACAGGGATATCAAGAAAGGGTATAACTTGAAATCCAGTTTCATCTTACAAATCCAAAATAAACTGGACGGTCGAGTTAGACGTATGGCTGGAGGCTTTGTCTTGATTATATCCTCTCCATACAATGCGGGGATTTCCTCGTGGAAAATTGGAAATCGTGAAAGTAAAGGGAGTTAACCTCAGCCTTCCTGTCCACTCTTCTGTGTGTGAGCTTGGCATTGTATGAGTATTCCGCAATCACCATAAATCCTTTTGAAAAACTTTCCTTACATTCCTCGGACCATTTTTGATATAATTCTCTCCACGTGGACGGTAGACGTACGCTTCATTCAAAGTGACAGCGTACTTCCATCGTTCTACTATGAGGCAACCCTCATAGAGCCTTCGACAGTTCCTCTTCCTGTCTGCGACATGTCGCGGCAGCAGCTTATGAACACGACTCTAGTGACGCTTTTCCGGTTGCAAATCTTTGTTTATTATTTTATTTACGGAAGCCTGTGAAATTCCTACAATGTTTGCGATCCCTCTTTGGGTTGATGGATTTTCACACTGGACAAGCTGCTTAAGCTATCGAATGACCTGTGGTGCTCGGTTTGTGGGAACTCGAGGATTTTGCCAATTGGAAACAACCCTTCCCGGAATTTTCCTTTTCCATTCAGTAATGCCGATTTGCCTTTCTATGAAACAGAGAAATTGCGTGTATTACATGCGCTAGTTACAGAGACGTTTTATGAGACATTTTTTCATGACATTTATTGGTTTCGAATAAAAACACAATAATGGGAATGTACACAATCATTTCAGGTGTTTCCTGTCACGTGCAAATGCGCGTAACTCGCAGTACCCTCGCAATAAATCGTTACCAAAGATCTTAAACAACCTTCAGTAGAACGACTGATTTCAAAACATTTGTGAACAAATCTTCCCCCAGATTTCTTTCTTTAGAGACATAAAAAAGATGCCTCATATTCAAATCACATTGCAGATTTTTGAAAGATGATTTGTCGTGTGCATTTGTTATAAATATATCATTTTTACCGTATGTTTTCTGTACTTTCTTAGATGGCCAGTAGAGAAGCAGCTGAAGGATAAAATAGAGAATGCCGTGATTAACCTTCCTTCACAGACACAATTTATGAAAATCGCTTTTTTACCTATGAAAAAGCGATGAATCATAACACCCAGTACATTCCTTCATTCGCAAACTAGTCGCTTAAATCAAACGTTTCTATAAATGAAACTAACGAGATTTCAGTAAAAGCAAACATAATTTCCCTTCACAATTTCCCATCAATGAGAGTCCCCAAAGCTGATTTTAATTACTCTTAAGCAACCAGAATAATACGCGGGAATAAAGAGAAAACCAATTTTACAGAAAGCTAATTCAGAAAGAAGACGAGAGCAGCCCAACTGAAAACACTCCTAGACAAATGAAGATATGATTTTTTTTCCATCCTCCTTACGACTGAATCATCCTTGAGAACGTAAAAAACGGATGCAGCCTTTCAAAGTTATATGACGCCAACAGAAACGACCGAGCGCTGACCATCACTCGATGAATGGACAACGCCTACAGGCCATTGAGAGGGCATGAAAGAGAGATAGGACGAGAGGGAAAAAAGATAAGAAACAGGGAGATGGTAGAGGAGGAAGGAGAATAATAGAGGACTAGGACTATCTCCATCCCTCCTCATAAACTAAATAAGGTGAGACGCCAGGCGTGAAATAGAGAGAATCCCCGTGTGATGTGCGCAACGTTCATCACTTTAGCCCATGGACCGTGTTGAGGAAAAGAAGGAGAGGGGGGCAATTCCTCCTCCCTTACTTCATCTACCCCTCACTCTCTCTTCCCCTGTGATAAGACGTTAGTTTGAACCGGTGCTTTCAATACCGTCTGCGGTTCTCATGGTGGAAATTGCATCTCGTCTACCTTCTTAAACACACACACACACACACAAACACTATGAATTCCCCTTCTTTTACTAATGTTCTATGGCTTTTTTTTGTCCCTACAAAAACTACACAGCAATGGCAAACTCACTATTCCACTGCATTCTCTCGATGTCATAACGACAAAGGAGGGTCAACGAACTTTGCTTCCATTATTAAATTAATAAAAAAAGATTAAAAAATGCGTTACCCCATTATGCCAGTCTTTTAAAGGTAAAAATAAATCTACCCTATAATTCATCTTTAATATATTAATGCAACCCCACAATTTGCTCAGATATTTAAAATCCATTAAGTGGATCGGATACGCCCTGCCTTACTTTAATCCTTGTTATGAAGGGATGCAGCTTTAAAGCGCAACTATCAAAAGCATACTTTGGCAACATAGGCAGCTCAAAACCGGACAAGAGACGACTTCAAAAGTGGCATGATCATAGGTGAAAGAAGAGTTGGGTGAATAGATAAGAACAGTAAGCATTCTCGGCTTTTTACGTGCAAGAGTATCTCGGTGTTCAGAAAAGGGCAGTTCTACAACAACACATCAAACAATGAGCGCAACTGTGGCCAGATAAGATTTCTGGATGAAAGAGGCGAATGAAACGTATCATTTGCGACAACACGGGCAACAAATGACAAATTGCAAATCAATACAATACACGTGCACAACAAAAGAATCTTATCCGAAAGCACGACATGAAGATACTCGTTCCTGATTGGTTATATTAGCAGGAGACCATCTAAGGTGCCTTTGTTATCGCAGAGAAACAGGAAAGTTTGCCTCCTATGGCCTTCTATGACTGGTTCTTTCTCCAACATTCTGATGGCAGATCGAGGATATGATGTGGGAAATTTTCTCCTGGGCCATGTTGGTTCCTTATTAGCACTGGAAGCATCTCTTAATGCTGTAGTGTTCATGATACAGAGCAATGCACCCGAGCATCGTACTCCATGGTGTTTCGGATTGGTCATCGAACATGGCCCTGACTTCCACAAACTTCATTGGCCTGTTTAGCCACCTGATATAAATTTGACAGAGCTTATGTGGGAAAAGCATTTGATCTGTTTCAAAGATCTGTCCGAAGTCTACAAACGCCGCCATCCAATTTGAACCAACTAAGGGTTGCTGTTATGTCAGCATTAAGAGATGCCATTATTATCTGGATGATCCCTACAGTGTCATCCAGAGCAGCTTATATGCAGGTGGTATTCAGGAAAATAAGTGAAGCTCGAGTAGATTTATAATAACCGCGAACATATCTAGATTTACGAGATAAGGCTATTTTGATGGATGAAAGTAACGCTTTCAGGGGTAAAAATAAGGATTTAGATAGGAAATTTCGATGCTTTGAAGTGAGTACGGAAATTTAGCCAAATAGTATGTACTGCTTCTTCAGTCAGAGTGGTTGCTTTATTTGTCCACTCAAATAAAGTGGGGCTTACCCTAAATACAATCAAGTCTTTCTGTAAGTGGAAATGTCAAAATATAAGGCAGTGCATTTGCAACTACTGCACGACGAGCTCTCACCGATTCATATGTCGCTTCCATAGCTTTGACCTAACACGAAAAGAAATGAAGACTGCACACTATTGAGAAGAAGAGACAAGCCTTTCTTATCTCGAGTGGCTAGAATCGGAGGTGAAGGGCTCGGCGACAGCACTCTGCAACAAAAAGTCCATTTGCATACAAATTTGCTAGACGCAGCTCACCTTCCGAAACCATAAACCACCGTTTCACAATGAAACCTTTAAAATTTAAAGTGAACGCATTCACAAGTATTCGTGGAACAAATGGAACTTTTGACAGCGCATCTCTGGTCACTGTTTCACCTCATAAAACATTCCACATTGTGAAATGAACTATCGCTCTATGATAAGAGGTTGCTTTCGTGTGACTTGACTTAAAGTTACCATTACGCTTGAAAGAAGAGGAGAAAGTAAATATTTTTAGAGATACGTTCTAGTTTTTCAGCTCTGATAATTAGGACGATTCGTGGAAATATACAGAACCAAAATAATTAAAATTTCATAGTAAGAGCCGGCGTTAATTTATTAAATTTATTCTTTACAGAAATCATTCACATGCAATCAAAATTTCTTAAAAGTCTATTTCATTTAATTATAGGATACGCGTGATAGCCTAAATATATATGTGCCAGTTCCTCCTTTTATCTCCTCTCTACTGCATGTTCCCTCTACATTAGACACAGGCAATTTAACTCGTCCTCCCCGCTGCTTGCTTAAAGGAAAACTTGAGTTCGCGTCTTCATTCTGAAGAGTCAATGCGGAAGTGGGATAATTTTGATGTCACTTTTGATGCTTCGCGTGAATATATAAATAAAAAATAAAGTGGCGTTTGCTGTAAATACGGAGCACTCCAAATAATCCATAATAAAGCTCCAGTATCCATTTTCCTCATTCAAGAGATGCTATCGTTTCATAGAATCAACCAACAAAGATAGCAATACTAATAAAACCAATCAGGATTTCATGTTCATTGGAATTTTTTAACTGTACACTATTATGACAAATTATATATTTGTTTTGCTTTTTTCTTTAACATAAATTTCTAAATAAGTTGCAATAGCACTGTAGATTACTATCTTTCCTCCAAAGCGCGAATGAAATGCGTGAAAGTATTGCTTACCGGCAGGGAAGATATAACGCAACCTTATGGAAATTAGCTAAGAACGTAAAAGGCGTGTGCTTTGGATTAATCTGTTTGCAGTTCTATTTATTGCAAGGATATTTGTAATACAAAATAGCTACCTTTGTGCGGAAACTAACAAAATAATGAAGCAAAATTTGGATATACAGAGGATGTCGCCATATATGCTCTCGCGAATTCTTTGCTCTAATATTTTTGTAATAAAATTTAGGTCACACGCCATTACATTTCCTCTTTATTCTATCTTCTCAGAGATCTACAAGATAACTCAAAATGAATGGTACAAAAAAGAAAACATAACAGCGATTGCTCTAATGAATTTATTTCACAAAAACCAAAATAACATAAAAAGTTAACTTAGAAAGCTTCATTTGGCAATACTGAAAAGTCCGCAATCTCCACAATGCTCGTTACAGGCGCTGTTATCCAAGATGAGGGCGGCATCAGCGAGAGAAACAGCTTATTCTTTACTGAACACGTAAAAACAATCGGTAACCGTTGTTCAGAGGCATTTCCGGATCAAATTTGCAAAAGCATCGATAGTTCTCTAAATCAAGGAGAATATTAGAAAACTACCTAGAAAAAGATAGAGAAGAACCCGTAGGTAGTTCTCTAATATTCTCCTTGATTTAGAGAACTAGTCTTGCTTTGACAAAGGATAGCCTCTATCCGAAACGTCAGCTTTTTTGTTTTTATTTACTATTTATTATTTTTTATTTTTGTTTCTTGATTTACTTATTTATCTTTTTTTTACCTATTATTTATAGGAAAAAGGAAGGAAGAGTACACAAATTTGTCACCAGAATGTCACTAGAGTCGCGCTTTGTTAATAAAAGCTTCCGGTTAGGCTTTTACTCATTCTATTTACTATTCAGAATATAATTTAAGATGATAGTTATAAATTTGAAGGCAATATCGATTTTAATAATTATTATTTTAGATCTTTCATTAAAAAGCAGTAGTTTAAAATTTCAAATGATAATTGAGAGCATAAAAAAATCAAACCTTTAATTTAAAATATTAATTTAAAATATTTTTGAACATGTAAACACTTTTATTAAGCTGAAAAAAATTTTTTTTTACTCCCATGGAATTATATTACTTTTTTTGACGGTGTAATTTCAACAGAAAGTTATTAAAATAAATATCATATATGTATACACTATTTAATATTGGCTTGGTGGCCGAGAACATTAGGATATCGCTCTACATCTGCAAATCGCGGGTTCTAATCCCGCTAAGGGCGTAGAGGTTTGTTTTTTCCCCTTTACTGACAAGCTCAATGGTTATTTATCATCTGAAAAGGCAAAAAAGACATTAAAGATGAAAAAATAATCATCAAAAGCAGTTGTTGCTCTGCAGATTACTTATTGTCCTAAAATTGAAAATGAAAATATGAATGCTGTACATAAACATCACTGTTAATAATATTATTGGAAAAAATGGGAGGGAAAAATTCCGACGACCTGGATTCGAACAAAGAACCACAGTAGAGTAAGGTTATTTCCAAACAGGAAGTGGGGAATACCAAAGTCTGATTACAACGCCAACTAGTGGCCACACAATAAACTATTTCCTTTCAGCCTCCTACACAGGGTGTCCCGTAAGCCGTATGCATATTCAATATCAAGGAACAAAAAACTCACTACAAACATAGGTCAAACAATGCACCGTTTCCGAGAAATGATAATGATACGTAAAGAAACTAAACCTCTTCCCCTTGCCATGTAAATGGAATGCCCTCTTCGTGTAAATGGAAGGAAGTAGACCTGGCTGATTCGTTGCCTGGACTGTGTTTGAGTGAGACTACATGGCTGCAGCACGTTACAGCAATGCCGAGTTGGATGTGCATTTCACGTACGGTCAGGCAAATGGGAATGCAGCAGACGCGGTGCGTCTTTACAGAGACACGTACCGAAGCCGACGACACCCTGATCGTCGCATATTCATCCGTCTTCACCAACGTTTACGTGACACTGATACAGTTAACATCACCCCCCCGCGAAGAACGTTCACGAACCGTTGGGGCTGCTGCACGGGAACAGGCCATACTGCAGCGTGTGAAAGAAGATCCAACCACCAACAATAGACGGATCACCATCACAGAAGGTGTAAGTCGGAACACTGCTTGGAGAAGTTTGCATGAAAATGGGTTGTTGCTCCATTTGTCAATAAGTCATTCTTTCTCGGAAACGGTGCGTTGTTGGACCTATGTTCATAGGGAGTATTTTGTTCCTTCCTATTGAATATGCATACCATTAAATTTACGACCACGACTTACGGGACACTCTGTATATCCATGGCTTTTTCTTTCGCTGCTGCCGCCATTTTGAATAACAGTGCCTCTAGTGAGCATTTCGGAAATGGCCGACTTTTCAGTGTCGACAAATAAAACTTGGAAAGTTGAGCTTTCATGTTATTTCGGTTTTTGTGAAATAAATTCTTTATAGTAATAGTCTTGGTGTGTTTTCTTTTTGTACCATTTGTTTTGAATTACCCTATAAATTGAAAGCAAACCCAAAACATCTTGAAGCAATTCTTGTAAATAGAACCCAAATCTTCATGATCTTTTTGTGTGTTTTCAATATCGCATTGAAACTGGAGAGAAAATGAAAATGTGAGCATCATTAGCAACAAGATTTGAAACCTACAATTTCACGCTATAATCAGCAATTAATTGAAAGGGATATGCGATACGTTTTTCCACATTTCAAAGGGTTCCAATTTATTTCACCTTATACTACGATCTGACCTTTTCTCCTCATTCTGCTGCCACCATAGTGAAGACAACAGAATGTCTATATTTCAAAACAGTTGTCTCCTGTTTTTAAACGGATGGGTCATTTAAGGTGCTTTCGTTTTAAACACTTACGTATACGGGATGAGTCAAAAGTCTGTTAACCCTCTCCTATCTTGGATATAAACATAGATATGGAAATTCCACTAAAGGCAAAGGATAGAAAGTTGAAAGTGATCTTTCTGAAGGTAAAATCAGATTGATTTCAATTATGGGAAATTAGGATAAATGCAAATCATATTTTCTAAACCTAAGAGATAGACAAAAATATTCAATTACAAATTTGTTCAGCATCAAATTCTGAACAATACAAAAAACAAAAAATTTCCAAAATCCAAAAAATCCCAATGCAACCTATGAAACATCAAAATCTTGATTCCAGTTCATTGATCACCACGCTCACCTCATTTTACGCCGCTTGACTGACTGTTTCTGGTGGGTTTACTTCAAAGACAAAGTTTATGCCACACAAATCATCTGCAATAACGGACCCAGGAAGCATGCAGAGCCATAATAGGGCCATCTTTCTGATGGAATGGGATCAGTGAAATGACATGCAGAATAATGCTATGGTGGATACCAGTGAATAACAAATAGAATATCTTCTAAACTGACTGTTGCAGATTGACTGTTTGGAATGACTTCATTTCTATCACATGACTGTTTGAAAGCTACAAACAGTAGAAGACCAAATTATCCAACTGCAGGTGATCGGCTTTTGGAAAACTTTTATTTGAACAAGGTTTAACTGAAAAATTTTGTAAAATCTCTTAAGGTTTAAAGGATAAGATTTGAATTTTTCTTAATTTGCATAGTTGAAATCATTCAGCGTGTACTATCAGTAAGGTCACTCTCATTTTCCTATTCATTGCCTTCAGTGGAATTTACATATCTATGTTTGCATCCAAGATAGGAAGGTGTAACTCTAAATGAAGCCAAATCAAGGTATAGCTAACATCTGAAGGTTCCCATTTTTGTTATAATCTGCATATTAATTAGTAAGATTTGTTATTTATTTAATGTTTTAATTGACTATTTCAATTTCGTACTTTTTAAAATGCTGATCCCTAAATAAAAAAAGTAGATATGCAATGATTGAAATCATTTTAAGGGGGGGAACAACAACTTTCGCAGTTAATGTTCTCAAGAACACTTTGAGACAAAGCCAACATTGCGACATTATCTAAGATATTCCCTTCTGCAAGGGCAATCTATCTTAATCTCTCGACTCCATTAAAACTGCAGCAGGGTTCAGATGGTGGCGGATCTCTCAACCCGAGTGCATTCCCTTTAATGAAATCCCAACGCAGCTTCTAAAAATATACAGAAACACAGACACACACAAAATAAGAAAAACAGAAGAAAAGAAAGAAAAAGAACAACGGACAAATAAAACGAATTCTTCCTGCGAAGCTTTGTTTTTTCCCTCCTCCAAAGTTTAACTCGAGTATGGAAATCAAAAGGGAGGAAAAATTCCTAAAATAAGAAAAAAGGAAAAACAACGAACAAAAAAATACCAAAGCACAACCACCAAAGTAGTTCTGTGTTTTCCGATGGTAAATTCCACACACACACATCTAAGCGAAAGAGGCTCATCAATCTGGTCGCTAAGTCCCAAATGGAGATCAAAAATCCGTTGTTGGTTTCACTGTTTTTTTTAATTTTTATTTATTTAGCTGTAATTTCCAGATTACGCACAAAAAACCTTCTGCTGTTCTTTAAAGAGGAACAAAAAAAATATTATTAGATCTCTATTTATGACAAGTCCCTTGTTTGGTGGAGGTTACACAAAAGAAAAAGCACAATAACCCTAGGAGAAAAAAAGTAAGAATAAATGGCAGAAGTCGGTCGATTCGAAATAGAAAAATTATATAAAAAATATATCTCGAGCTTTACTAGGAATAAAAGTGAGAACTCAGAGTCCGGGAGCGCTAACGATGATGGGGGGGTGAAATGTTCATCGGGACGGAACGACCGAACGAGGAGATTGGTGGGCGCCCTGATTGTGGTGATCTCTTTTTCTTTTCACCCCACTCCATTTTCTTGTTTTTATTTTTGCCATCCAAACTGTAGTGAAGGAATAGGGAACAAATAAAACAAACGAGAGAAGAAAAAAAGGAGAGAGACATAAAAAAGAATAAAATAAAACTACTCAAAAAAGAAAAAGGACGACAAAATAAGTTCCTGCATGCAAAGCGCATTTTTGAATCTTTTTTCATAATTTCGCATACGTGCTATGATAACATCTTGGAAGATCCAATCAAATTCCAAGAGACCATTATAGACAAACACGCACACAATGCAAATACTGAGCCGTGGAATTCCAGTTGAAGGAATCGTCGTCGTATCGCTTCCAAAATGAGGAGGGAAAAAAAAGGTGAAAAATAAACCAACTATAAACCAATGGGCGTTCTTTCCTTCACTTTCTATGCAACAAAGATGTATACAATTTTTATAATTCTACATTTCTTGATAACAGTTTGCATGCACATACACAAAAGTGATGTTCCATAGTGTTTCGAACGTTACCAGATTTACTGATAAACTGTTTACAAATAGTTTACTTACGTAGAATAAAGTAGATTACTTCAAAGCAAATGTCTTGGAAAAAACTTTTTTCGCATATGAAAAGGCGTCTTACCTGAAATAAAAAAGAACAATTTAAATTAACTTTTAAAGATAACAATTTGTAAAGTTATACTTATACATGATTAAAATTTAAAATATAGAAATAAACTTATCAAACCTTTCATTTCAAATTACTTAATTTTATGATTCTTATTAAGTAAAACGTATTATTACCTTTGCAATTACACTACTCCACAGAAAATGCAATACTATGTACATTTCAAAAAGGGAATAAGAATTTGTAATCTGTTCAGCTAACTTTTGACGTTTATCGAGGCTACGAAAAGCGATTATTTGAGGTGTTACAGTTTCGTTAAAGAGATGACTTAACTCGACGTAAAACGATGGGCTATGTGAGCCAGTTGGTCTTTGCGTCTTATTGTGGCAAAAATTAGACGAGATGCGATCGCCGTTAGTCGAATTTGGAGACAGTGCTCTGAAGTAAGTAGTTGAACGTCACAACACGAAACAGAAATAGATGGAAGGAAGCTCTAACAGTTTTCTATATTAGATAGTAACGCCAATTTCCTTTGCAGCGAATGGAGTGGCACTGCGGTATGCATGGCATGCAACACAGCTCTTCCAATCCTTTCTCATCATCTTATGATTCTTTTTAAATTTTCAAGTTGTAGTTTTTTAGTTGATCGGACTGGAAAAATTGATTTTTGAATTTTCTCATGAATTTACAGCACAGCAGGTCTCTTTTAAATGTTTTGCCTTGTTTCATTCTTTTAGGTTTCGCATTCGCGAAATGCCGTAATACAAGACACAAACGGCTGCTGACCGCTGTACAAATACGAGTGTCGTTCAAGCCGCTCTTTCGTGGGAACATGGTAACCATATGACTAACTGGAGGAGCTCTTAACACGTCATAAAATTTCACGCTAGACTTCCAAGCTCTTTCTAACATAAACTTGACACAAATCTCGCTTCTATCTTAGCAGTGATGATATCCTAGAGCGAGTCTAAGAGGCAAGGTGCTGATACTGATACTCTCTTTGAGCACCACACAACTCATCATAGTTTGAGGTGCTATCAATTACAACAATCAGTCTCCTCTGCTGCACAAAAGGGACATTTTGAGAGCACATACTTTGCTAAGAGAGAGGCTATTGGAAGTCGTCGAAATGAAGAACTTTGGTGAATATCAGGTTGACCAAAATACCTGAAGACAATATTCAAGAAATCGGTGATTCAATGTTACTCGCGTAAACGAATGTATCATTCAACATGGTTGGCCATCAACTACTAAACTCCCTGTATATTCAGCAATTGGGCATATGCACTTGTGTGAAATGAAAACATTTTTTTCCAGGACATATGCCAAATTGTGTTAAACTAATTTAATATGGATTAATCATTTAATAATTTAATATTTTCAATCTTTATAATTACATGTACAGCTTCATTTCAATTCAATGGAAAATTCCAAACGATGTTGGTTTTCCAAGTTATTAATTGTTAGAATGATATAAATGAACTCTTTCCCCAAAGTTTTTCGGTCATATATTAATACTAATACAGTATTATTACTGTATATATACAGTCTAATGCATAAAGGTTTAGACTTAAGTCATAGTCGAGCACGTGAATAGCACATCCCAAGCGTGTACCTGCTACCCTATTTTCATTCAGAAGGGAGAGATCCAGTCTAAACTGCCTTGACTCTCAGTAAAAGTACATGATTCCTACGGAGCAGGAAAAAATCTTTTTTGCGCTAGACTGTACACTATTTTCCAAAAGCGTTTTCACTTAGGCAAATGCTATCCGGCATCCTTGCAATACATTATACCAGTGAAATTAATCGGTTCAGGCAAGAAGTCGAGTTTGAATTACGCTGGAAGGACGCCGAACTTAAGTGAAAACGCTTTGGTATAGACTGTACATAAATTCATAATAAAAGGAAAAATCGAAGTCGCATTTTAGAAGTTCAAACTTAAAGCAATGTACATCATCCTTATACAGCAATCTAAACAAATATTTTTTTAAAATCCCTCACTCCGAAGATAACGCTCCTTACTCTAAAAGCAAAACTGAAGTTATTCCCTTCCAAAATTTCGCAATATTCTTCCCCACAGCTGAAAAAAGTACTTGACATATAAGTGTTCGCCTTAGCATGCAAAAGTCGACCTGAAAAAAACAAATTCCATGAGAGGGGACAGAAACAAAATGAAATGGGCGGTTGCAAAACGGGAGCAGTAAAAACAGAGAATGCGAAATCGTTAAAGAAATTAAAAATCCTCACGCTGTCTACAGCAGTTGAAGGCAACGGCAATGATTAAAACCAACAGGAGAGAATCCTAGTTCCTTGCCCTCCCTTTATAAAAGAAACTCTTTGGAACAGTCGTCGTCGCTCTAGAGTCACATGCTTACATCCGACATCGATCAAAACACAATAAACGAAAGAGCAAAAAAAAACCCGCATATTACGCTGTTTTTCTTTTTGTCACTTTAATTAATAAAGTATTTTCATACTTGATAGCGTCGACGGTGACCTTTTTTTTAGAGGTTAAAAATATGAAAAAAAAGACGTCAAAACATTAAGGAAAATTAAAATCATTTCCATGACGCGAAACCTCCATCTTCATTGCAGCCATGGCATTTGAGGAAGACGAGGGGGAAATTGCACAACAGAAGAACACTGAAGAAATGTGAAAGAGACACACACACACTAAAGAAATCCAGCTTTTAAAAAATAAAATTTGATTATACAAAACAATCATTCCGCTCTAGAAAGTCAATTTGAAGGCTTGCATATTAACATGCAAATAAAAGTTTGTGTAGATGCAGAAGCAAATATTCAAAAGCACTTTTGAAACATTCATGTAGAGCGAATGAAGCATTAACTGCATTAACTCTAAATATATGTCTTTAGGCGATCTCAAGAGTTATTGTCTTCGTTATTGAAATTCATACACTAAAAGCCTTCTTAACTCCGTTGCTTACCAGCATTTAAAAGATAATTCCAGCTTCCTCTCTTGTTTGCATACAAGAAAAGGAAAACATGCCGACGGCAGACTGACGTCAACGATGACATCCAACATGAAGCTTTCACATTTTTCACCAAATATTTAAGCATCTACTTTTCCGCTTTTCAAACTTATCCGACGAGATAACGTTGAAACGGACAAAACAAATAGCAATCCATCTAGATTCACATTTCATTTCGATTTTCCCTTCCAAACCTTAGCTAAACAGGTGCGCTCAGGAATAATGCATTATTAAAGGCGAAGTAGTTCTCGCGTGGGCTATCCTGTACGCATTTTCAACACTCGTCATCTGGAATAAAAAGAAATTTTCTCATCTTGTTCAAGATGATAAAAACAACACACAGCCATAAAAACACAAAATGAGGTGAACAAATACGTCGAAAACGAAAGTAGAGATGGCAGAAGGTGTAATATATTATCAAGACCAATAAGTCCCTGTGTTTTCACACTCCGTTCGTCGTCAGTCTGTCTGTTGATGCTCTAGCGTTCGAACGCTCCCGAATTTTCGACTTCCGTTTTTGCCATTCGATAACTTCGGCAAAACGACATCCGGAGTTCGTTGGTGGAAAAAACTGGTGAATTACTTCCGGTTCTAAAGATCACAAATAACAGAGGGGAACACGTTTTTCCCAATACAATTCCATATAAAAATGGCCTATGCGTTAATCAATACATTTCTCTCTTCACCATTTGATAGCTAAGGCAGAGAGAAGGCTTGGTGAAGACACTTAATGTTCTTCCATAGTGGTCAAAATCAGTCGAAATTGGTTCAATGGTAACGTGTTGCAATGAAACCATTATGATACCATTAGAAAATTTAAATGTAAAATATGGCATGTAATATATCAAGCAACTCACGACGACTTTTTGCTTATGTTACAAAAATAGGGAGTTGTGTAAGACATAAAGGCAATTGTAGCGATTTTCAGAACTTCAATTCAGCATTTCCAAATTTCTAGGCGAAAATTTTCAATCATATGTACGTGTTTGCTTTTATTAAGGCCTCTATTCTCCAAAAAACTCTTTCTATCAGACATTGACAGGTATCTTAAGGAAGAGCGTTGATGAACTCAATCACAGATGTTGGACGACGTGGCATAGCCCATAGTCCTTGCTCCAAATCATCCCGCAGATGTTCAATGAAATTTACATGATGCTTCAACAGTCTCGCTAATCTGTTAGTTGAAT
Source organism: Rhysida immarginata (assembly GCA_023313115.1). Classification (NCBI taxonomy): domain Eukaryota; kingdom Metazoa; phylum Arthropoda; class Chilopoda; order Scolopendromorpha; family Scolopendridae; genus Rhysida; species Rhysida immarginata. The sequence continues at coordinate 2,782,425 of JAHWFO010020357.1, forward strand.
AACTCGTCAACGTGCAGAGCTAGTGTCGCCAAATGCCATGCGTATGCGGAGGGCGCAAAGGAACCTTATTTACAGAGTATTCAAGAAATGCAGGCACGTACGCAAGGGGGGGTCGAGGGGGTGGAGCGACCACCCCAAAAATGCTGAAGGTCCATGATTTTGATTTCTGTGAATTTAAATCGCTTGTTTAAATTCTATTAAAAACTCTGAGTGAACAAGTTGAGTGAACAAGGAGTAGTGGAGTTGTTGGCGAGGGGTTGTTTTTATTTTCAGTTTTTTAATTTTCCCTTTTTTTCCTCCTTTTTGCCATTTCCCCTCCCCCACCAGTCATTCCATTCCTTGTCCACTCCAGTTAAACGAAAGGATGTTTTCCCCTTTGACCTACACTGAACCGGACCGACAACTTCCTCATTCACATCTTTCATTGCCAGGAGATGACTTTTGTGTGGCTTGCGAGTTTAATTTTTCTTTTATTCATTTATTTCTTTTCACGTTTTTTAATTTTTATTATAAAATTTTTTTTCACAAAAATGAAATCCGATTTTTGTAAGCAGATTGATTTTTTTTTGATATCAACAATGTACAACAGCATAAATTCACAAGCAACTTTACAAAAATTTCACTGAAATATGTTCATTTTTAATTAGTATTACTGCAATTAAAACATAATGAAAAGAATGGATTATTCGAACAAAAGGTCCAATAAGTCGAGAGCTCGACCTCCCCTGGAAAAATTCTTGGGTACGTGCCTGAAATGGACCAATATTCAATCGAAGTCCGTGTTTTCTTAGTCAAAACGTTTTATCTTTATGACCAGAGACCTGCCGAAATGCTCAGAAAGTGGTCTAGTGTCTTTAAAAGTAGGCCAAAACGAACATCAAGCGCGTGAGGAGTTTAATTGTCAGTGGCTGATGGCAAAGAGGGCATAAAGACCAAAAGACGTCCGACAAGATGGTCGCGGCCAATAATGGAGGAAGGGCTCTCCACATCAACTCGACTCTTAGTTGAAGAACTTGACGTCAGTCCAGCCACAACATGGAGAATAGCCTTCACCTTCGATAGTAAGGTCAAAAGACTGGGCAGATGGCGTAGACAATAGATTCGAGGTTGCCAAATGATCGACACTGGTTTCAACCCTGACGATATCTTCTTTTTCGATGAGGCACGCTTCTGGTTGGATGGCCGTGTCAATCGCCAAAATCATCGGATTTGTGGCAGCGAGAAGTCTGAAATGGTCTTTGTCAAGCCTTCTTCATCCACAAAAGGCGACTGTTTGATTGGTTTGTGTGCTGATGACATCTTGGGTCCCTATTTTTTTGACCAGCCCATGAAATCAGCACGCAACGTTGAGTTCTTGACAAATAAGTTCATTCCTGATGCCTATTATGAATACTGGATCCAAGACACATGATTTCAGCAGGAAAGAGCACTCCGCATTCAACACACGACGTCTCTATGACAATCGTCTTTTAAGCACGGTGCTTTATGACAAGGAGAACTGCCATGTTGGTACAGGAATGATCCAATCTGAAACTGTTGCCATAATGTTGGCAGTGCAGAATTATCAAAAATGTCAAGGTAAATTGGAGACGTCATGGTTCCTCACCATGAAAATGAGTTCCAGATCAAGATATCGCCTCCTCCGTGAACTTTATAATGGGAAACATGTCGTTAAGTATAAAGTATTCTACGGGGAATCACCAGATCCAAACTCGGCCATCTGGTTCCCATAGTATGCACCGAGATTCCTAGCTCCATAAAAATATTTCCATTTTTGTTCCATTTTCCAGCTTCGGTGAGCTGTACATCATTCGAAACATCGCTTCGCACATTGATTCTGCTAATATAGGGCTTATGAGCAGCAGCCCGGTTATGGAAATCTAGGATCTTCATTTCCCAGCGAAGGTTCTGATGTAGCATTTTAGAACTCTGCAGCAAGCGTTTCTCGCGTGCCAGCACTCGACAACCACTGTCATTTTATTCTGCCTACCACTTAGCGGTTTCACTGATGTTGCTCCTTGACATTTCCACTGCACTTGACATTCACCTAAAGCTGAACGGAATATTTGCGGAATGACAGAAACCTCGTATACAGATTAGTTACATAGGTGATATCCTAAAACGGTACCGCTTCGAGACACTGTTGAGCGACGCACACTGCTCTAATTAGAATTACAAATGAGTCCAGCTTGGCATGCTTCTATTTATATTAACTTGGATATCATTGGCACCTAGCATTGTTTAGGAGGTCTGCCCGGAAACTTTTTATGTCATACATGAATCTCTCTACATACGAGGGCGGTCCGATAATAAAGGTACAGGGGACGGGCATACGAGACCTGCGATCGCAGCTACGACGTCACATGCATACATAATGTGGCCATGTCGGTAGTAGTTACTACTGAAATGATTCGTTCGTTGAGTCAATACGGGCGTACAGTTGACAAAATGTACGGTGGTATCGACAAATATGTCAAAGTTCGAGGAGTAATCAGATTTCTCCAAGCTGAAGGAATAAATCAAAGCGAAGCACTGGAAAAATTGCGAGAAGCTATTCGTCGAATGCGAACGCGCTGGAGTGAGGTTTTTGCATGATGGCGCACGACCTCACACATCGAACAAGACGAAAGCCTGGCTGAAAGCCAGACAGTGGGAAATCCTAAAGCACACCCCCCCTACAGTCCGGACCTCGCCCCGTCCGATTTCCACCTTTTCGGTCCTCTAAAGAATTTTTATCGGGCAAACGATTCCCTAACTAAGAAGCATTGCAAGCATAAGTTCGACAATATCTCGTTAATTTGGGACAAGAAACGTACCTGAAGGAATGTTTAAACTGGTGAAGCGCTGGGACAAATGCTTAAATGTTCAAGGCGACTATGTTGAAAAATAAACAAACCTTTATAGTATACATGACATTTGTGTCGACATTTGTTTCTTTGAATGTCCTGGATATTTGACTTGTACCTTTATTATCGGACCGCCCACGTATTGCGTTATTATTTTAATTCAGTTTCTAATTTTTAAAATTATTTTTAATTAAAGCGTTAAGCAATCAAAGTTTTAGAAACAATTTTACGGATCATGCTTAGAGGTTCTAATTCTTTTTCTTTAAATCTTGGTTTTTGAGGAGAGGAGTAGGTATTTATTTTTATTAGGCTAAAATATTTTTTTTTCTTTTGCGCTTCTAATTAAATTAACGAAATGAAAGCAACGGGTCTTTTATTTTCGTCTTCGATACGTTCACGAGACAAAACTTCTTTAGCACATTGCCTAATGACAATATTTGTATTAATCACAATTAGAGGCACCTCCCTCCATTTTAATTATCGATTAATTTAAGCGTAAAACGGGGGAGTACCGGAGTGCGAGCCCAGATCAGAGGCCGTTTCCGGACTAATCGATATTCCAAGTAAAAAGAAGAGCAGAGAAAGAGAGCCTTCTTCCAATCAAGGCGAAGGAGTTTACAAGATGGAGGCTCACTTTAATAACCCCATAAAAAATGTTCCGTCACGTCTTTTAAAAAATAAAAAAAAAAAAAAACGCCTCGTTTGCTACCTCACTACTAATTGAACTTTGGGTTTGTCAGGGAGTGGGGCGAGAGGCTTATTAGTCGCGAATGATTGTCAACGTTGGTGGAAAATGAACCGAAATTTGCTGATTAGAGGAGCGAACGAACGGGATCAAAGGGGAGAATGGAAAGCACGTTCACGAATCGAATATTAGAATATAAAAAGGGGGAGGAACACAACATAGTTAGTTGGTAATTTAATTTTGTGATTTCTGTACAGACAGGTGTTCGTCTCGTTAAGAGAGAGAGGAGTTCTTGAAAAATATTTTTTCTTTGTATACTTTTCTGGTGAAATTCATTTTAGCTCATTCCACAAAGTTTTCAAAGTACACTTTAAAATACTGATGGTTTTCCTCGCTATTTTACGGTATGTTAAACAAATAACTTTATTTGATATTTCATTAAGGCCGAATATCAGTTTAGAAATCGTACGAATTACACATCAACATTCCACTAGCAATCAAACGCCATTATGTCCGACCTCTAAAAGTCGTCTAAAGGGGCAAGATAGTTGAAGAGCGCCTCGCTTGCGAGTGTTTTAAAGGACACCTGACATCAAAAATATCACTGACACGTTCTATATTAAGTATAGTAATAATTCCGGGTAAGAATTTAATGATAACTGGTTCTTTTAACTTGGATTGATTTGTTTTTTAAATAAATAAAAGCTAAAATAGCGTCTTTTGTGCAACCATGAAAACGCGATCTTCGCTCTTTTAACACCAGGAGCAGGTTCATGACGTCAATAGCGTCAAACATCCGTTAGATCTCATACACTCATAAGGGCAAGGGGTTGACTTCGCGTGCATCTCACGATAATAAAATGATTATTACTATGCCAAGCTTTCATATCGGCCTCGGTGGCTCAGTGGTTGCGTGATCGCCTCTGATACCCGTGAACGCGGGTTCGACCCCGGCCGAGGACGACGAGGATTTTTTCAGGGGGAAAATTTTGAGATTACGAACTTCCTTCGGAAGGGAAGTAAAGCCGTTGGTTCCGTGTAGTCGTTTGCAGGCTGCACATAAAGAACCCTTGCGAGGCAAAATTTGCGGCCCCTATAACGCCGTCCTGAAATGAACATGGACGTTAATACCAACCAAACCAAACCAATCAAGCTTTCATGTCCTCAGTGGCGCAATTGATTAGAGTGAAATGGTGAATGCACCAAGTTGTATAAAGTACAACATGCTATTCCGTTATTAATTCAGCGTTTTTTATTGAGCAAACAACCAAGAATCAGGTCGATACATTTGACAATGCTCTGACATTACTGAAATAATAATCTATACCTATAATAAGACTGTAATCGACCCGGTGTCTGTACATAGAAAATATTTAAGAAAATCATATGCGACAGGTCTTACTAACACTAACAGAAGTCAAAACAATCATTTTAAGCATTTTTTGTCTATCTGTATGTTTGTTTGTCACCTCATCACGCAAAATCTACTACACGAAAATTAACGCGGTTTCACAGTTGCATTGTTTTAAGTGTAACTTAAAAAATTGCGTATGATTTATCATGATACGTCGCTTAGAAGCCGAGTTCAAGGCTAAACTCTCTTAAGCTGGTAGTTGTATACATGCCATCAAGGTATACGTTAGTTCACAAAACAAACAACAGATGGCGCTACAAGCAAATTAAAACACGCAATCGTCTGGTTTACCGTGAAAATACTTAAGCGAAACGTTGTTTGCCCGCGCACATGACCTTACGGAACTGAGGCAACGTTCACGCAGATGAAATCGCAAGCAACAGCTAGTACTTAAATATAAAGTAAAACGGATACATATTAGAAAACAAAAACAAAAAAATTATAAAATGTTAATAGTACGTTGCACATCCCTTCGCTTTAATAACGAGTACAACTTTAATGCGCTTGGGCATTGATTCTACGAATATTTTAGATAGTCCTTATCTATCTCCAGCCATACAATTTATCCCGATATTAGTCGGATGGCGATTCTTCCACTTAACACGTTGCTCCAGGTGGTCCCATAGATTCTCTATTGGGTTCAGATGTGGGTATTTGGCAGGCCTGATTATGCTCGTCGAACACTCCCCCACGGATATAACCCTGTGGTGAGCGCCTTGATGGTAGGCATTGTCCAGGTCATAGACATCCTTGACATGATCCACAAAAGGCAGCAGTTGTCCATCCAAAACGTCACGATAGTGACGCTGATTAAGCCCTGGGCTAATATCAACGAGAGGTCCCTGTTCACTGTACTGAAAACTTGCTGTCCACAGCATCACAGAGCCCCCCCCCCCCTCTGCGACAAACTTTGGACACAATCAGGGTGAAAGGTTTCATTGCTTCTTCTATGCACGCCAGACTGTCTAATCGAATAAAGACAAAACTTTGACTCATCCGACTAAATCACGCATTTCCAGTCGTCTACAAACTATCCGAATAATTCTGATATCGTTTACACCCACCACTGTACACAGCTTTCTTGTGAGTTGGACTGAGCATCGGCTCCAGATATCCATTTTATGCAGTTGCCTCCTTAAGGCTCTCTTTCACAGACTTGTCTATACGGATCATTATTGACTTCCTGGGAGCAGTTCTTGCCTGGTTTGAAAGAGGTTGGCCGTGAACAGGCGCGATATCCGTCTTTGGTTCCGTTCAGTCAGCACTGACTTCCGATCACAATTTCGACGGTTGTTGCCACCGAATGTGCCTGTGGAACATTTCTTGAATTCACGAATGACTGTGCGCTTAATACTCCGGTAAAGGTAGCTACTTCTTGCACGATATCCTTTTGCCCACCCAAATGTCATGACCTCTTTTTGGCACTGATCCCATTTCTCGCAGCCAAGTTCGAAACTGCTGTTTAACAATGCTCGCACGTTGCTTAGCTACGACTATCTCGCAATGAAATGTGCTCATGCGCATTCATTTATATAGAACTCTCAAAGATAATTAATTTTTTGTCCGGTATACTTAGAACATCAGAGAAAACATTCAGAATCACTGATGAGTCGTTTGACGAGTTGACGGAATCATCTGTTGCTTGTACTGATGTTCGATTTCCAGCAAATTTTTCCTTTCTTCATTAAACAGAGTGTACCGGAACTTCGTGTACAAACTTGGAGGGGAGGTAGTATGGCTGATTCTAAGCAAAAAAGTTCATATGAACGTGAGTTCGAATTTGAACGCTAACTGAGATATGAACAGAAATAAAAATGCTACCACCAAGATCAACAAATTAATAACTCAGGTTCTCTAATGCCTAGGATAATGAAATTTGGGGGAATAATAACTGTGTATACATAAAACTGTGTATACCGTTACAATCTGATCGAATTCTAACGAGTATTCCCGCGTTATGCAGTCAACATCGTAACCCGTGCTCACATGCGAGTACTACCAATACCGCCTAGAGAGAAAGCCTGCTCACGGAAACATTTTACATTGTTACATCACTTACGGTAGGGACAATTTCGGGCTTATTATTGGTAGAAATATGATCAACAATACCCTACCGTAGGTGATGTAACAATGTATGACGTTTTCGCGCTCAGGCTTCGAGTAGAGGTGGTGTTGGTACTACCCAGCACATGTTACGTTCTTGACTGCGAAGTTCAAGATACACCAAGATATCGTTTTTTTGGTTTTTGGAGATTCCCGTAAACTTGCTATATAGGGTTCTAATGTTATAAATAGCCTGTTCAGAAGTCTGTATTTGTATCTACTGTGAGTGTCTTTCTTGTACTTATACTTTTTTTTTTAGTAATTTCCATTATGATAAAACGCAAAAAATTATCATTAAAAGAATTATAACGTACCGGGCTTTGCAAAAGTTCTGTTACACTCGTGACGACCCTCAAAGAAATGGACACGACGATGTTCACGATGCAGTTAGACATGTTTTTATTGTGCCATCATGTAGAATAACATTGTAATTAGTCATTTAATCAATGTAGCCACCATCTGCATCAAGAACCCGCTCCAGACGAGGCCGAAAAGCCTTGCAAACTTTGCGAATGTAGTCCTTCCTCATTCTGGTCCACACACGGTTGACAGATGTTTTCAGCTCGTCGACGTTGCTGTGACGGACCTTGCAAGCCTTCCCCTCGACAAGCGCCCACACGCTGTAGTCAAGTGGATTGAGGTCTGGCGACTGCGGAGGCCAAAAGCCCTTCGACCAGAAGGTCATGTTGGACCCCAACCTGTTTTGTACAGTGTTGGCCGTGTGGGCAGGGGCACCGTCCTGTTGAAAGATGTAGTCCGCATTTCTTCACTCAGGGAAGGACTTTTGTGGCCAGGATGTCCTTGTAATCAGCCGCCGTTAACCGGTATCCACTTGGGAACCACACGGGTGGCATTTTCTCGCCATTCGACGCCACGATTCCGAGCATCATCACAGAGGCCGGGTGCTTGGTTGTAGATACGTAGCGGACCTTGGAGATGTCCTGGCCGAAGCTTACCACGCAGTCGTTTTGCTTGTTGACGACAGGATCGACCGTGAAGGTCTTTTCGTCAGAGAAAATGACAATTCGCTCGCCATGACTCTTCAAAGTCGTTGAGAAGACGGCGACAGCGCTCCCGACGTTGTTCCCGTATCCGATCCGTCAGCAGAGGCCTCACGCTCTTTCCACCTTCTTCTTTGACCGCTCTGGACACTGTGGACACCGAAATTTTCTTTTTCTTTGCGAGCGCAGTCATTTTGAGCGTCGGGTCTTGTTCGAAGGCTTTTCTCACAGCCAAACGGTTGACGACTTGAGGTCTACCAGAACGAGGTTGATCTTTAAGGTCTCTCCCATTCTTGAGCCTGTCCGCAACTCTGTGGATGGTCACCCGGCTGACTTTGAGGAGCTTGGCAATCTCGGACTTCGTGTGGACCGCGCGCAGGAGAGCAGCGATCTCTACTCGTTTCGTTTCCATCGCTTTTGTCGTGGACATTGGCATCACTCAGAGGTTAACACGTAATTTCCAATATATTATTTGATCCTTTTGTGGAAATGGAATTATCCAAATCATGAGCAGTCCATTTTTTGGGAAATGTAAAGAGTGTAACAGAACTTTTGCAAAGCCCGGTATTAAACGTTTGTTTGTAACGCTTCCGTTCAGATCCCTCACATTCCCATTTCGTGATTACGTTAAAAACAGAGCTTTCAGGTAGATGCAGACATCTCGTGGGTCTTCCTTCCTTAAAAGAATTTCTGTGGCCGTGGACAGCATTTTGCTGCTTGATTGCAGATTTGTGCCGTAAGACCACAGGCAGATTTCTTGCCACTGGCCACTTCTTGCTGACCTAGATTGATGAAATTACACACTGTGCGCCAGACGTATTTACGTCTGGAAAACGCCCGCAAAAGCTTTTACAAGTAGACTACCTCTTTCCTAAGCATCTATATGAAGGTTGGGTTTCGCATAGTCTAAGGCAATTGTAGTCCTGAAGGGGAAGGTCACAGCAGAACATATAGCATTCTGGGCGATCATCTCTATTCTATGCTCCAGATTGTGTTCTCTACATTTACAGAGGTTAAGTGTCTAAGCTTGGTTACAACCACGAGGATGAAGTGGAGCATCTATTCAGGCCTCTTCACTTCACTGATCATTTAACTTTTATGAATATCTCGGAGAGAAGAGCGCGTGCTAGATTTCATCTCCAGTCGTACTTTCTGACCTAGAACTACCGCTTTGCACGAGAAATGGATGCAGCGTGCTTGACCTGTATAGTCTATCGACGTCGGATTTTAGATGCAACTCAAACAGAAAGTTGACTACTTATAACGATTTTGTATCTTTATACAGATCTGCATATTATTTTGTCCATCTCCTGTATTTCTTTTATGTGTAACCACAAAAATTATTCATGAAAAAAAGCGCAGTTCAGCGAATGTTAAAAACTGAAAAAAATTCCCTGAAGACGAAAGCCAAAATTGTTCTGTGAACTGCTCTAAGCAAATAACCGAATCGTCCTTAAATGTGAGTCGTTTCTGATCTGTTTATGCCATTGTTCTTGCCTGCTACCAGGGTAAACACGTCGGCAAGCCTCGAAGAAGCAAAAACAAGTTTACTTTCTAGATCACTAATTGCAGTGAACTTAGATATAAAAAAACTTTCTAAGCAGTTTAATTAAAATGGAAACACAAAGTACTGCAAATTAAGCACAAATTTAAGTTTTTCTAGTGCACAGTAGTTAACGTCTCGGTTATTTATTCGCGTAAGGGAAAAGAAAAACAAAACAAAAATTCAATTTCTTTTCGCTTTCTTTTTTATCTTCGCGTGCAAAATCAATAGAAACATACAGACAGAGAGAGAGAGAAAAGAAAAACAACTTCAAACTCTATTTCAACTCCTCTTAAGGGTCAAACGGGAGACATTGAGCAAAAAGGGAGGCGCATGCGCAAGAGCTTCTTGGTCCGGGTGGTCCGTGACAGGCCCACCCTTCGCCAGCTGCCAAACGAGTGGTCCCTTCCCACAAAAGGTTAAGTAACAAAGAGAAGGGACCGTCCTCACCCCCCCCCCCGCTTCCCCCTTCAACCCAAATCACCGGCGGGGTGATGGCAATTTCTCCGCTCCCCTCCCGTCTCTTCCTCTGTTCCTTCCTTCGCCCGCCCTGCCCGCAATGCAGACGCCCACAACAACACGCACGCAGTCAGAGTAGCCAATGAATTTTAATAACGACGGGGACCCACAAACTAAGTTGTTATTTCCTTTCATTACACTGCGTCCACTTGAGACAATCGAGATGGAAACATTTATCGCCAATATAACCCTTTCAGTCACCAGCCAACGCCGTTCTTCGCAAATTTATGTGAAGCAACGAACGCGTAACATTAGCCAATGCTGCGAATACTGTTCTGTCTGAACAAATAAAAGTTGCCCAAAAATGAATTTTAATTAAACTGATAACTCGAAAAATTTTGAAACACAGCACTTTACGTACTCACAAAGGAATATCAAACGATTCATCACGATATGGTCGAAAACCAAAAATAAACAAAAAATTTTAACGCAATTAATAAATGAAAACTGAAGTGAATGCTCCAAGCGCGATGAAAATTTCCGCGATTTGCATTCGAACCAGGGTCAAGTTTTTGGACTTGAGATTGTGGTTTAATAAGCATCGCTCATACGTCAAAATTGCGTAAGATCAGAGCAATTACCATTGGAAGGCTTTGATATTACGTAATTTTGACGTATGAGCGATGCTTACTAAACCACGATCTCATGTCCAAAAACTCGCCCCTGGAACCACGAGTATCGCGATCGTCGCCTCTACCAATTGGGCTATCGCGGATACGGTACAGCAAGGCTGTCTGCAAGTGTCCTAAAGACTACAAGTAGTCAAGGCGACGAGCGTGATAGAGGTCGCGGAATTTTTTCTTCAATTTTTTTCCAATAATATCAAACACTTTTACGTTTTCTAGAGAAACTCAAAATGATTCAAAAATGTTACTCTTTTTGGCATGTAAAAAGAGCTGCAACTTTTATTTGGACAAAGTATGGTTCACATACAGGCCATTGAATTAGAAACACATGTGAAACAAGTAAATCTATTTTAATCCATTTTCAGTCATGTGATTCAAGCGTGGACTGTTTAAGAAATTAAGAAAAGTCTAATCATATAACTTGATCGACATGGAGAAAAAGATGGATCTAACGGACTTCGTTACGGGACTCATTGTTCGTGCTCGTCTAGCTGGAACCGCGAATGAAACAACGAAGCAGCTAACTAGATTCTCGAAAGGTACCAGACCCAGAGTATTCAAACGTTGGAAAAATGATCTATAGATTTTATCTAAAAAAGGGCAACTGTAGCTCAAAGACAGTCATCCATAAGCGAGAGTGTCGTCGTTTAAACAGGATATCCATTGTACGACAATTGACAAATGTTCGATAATTGTTGCGACAATTAACCAAGGCTATTCCCGACTCATAGGGGAAGCTTGGAAAAAAAACATGCACACCTGAGGGCATCTATTAACAATTTTTGTACTACTTTATCCGCATGTGCATTAGTCTAAAAACAATTTTTAATCACACCCTTCTCCTTGAAAGACTAATGTTGTGTTGCTCTACAGGGTAGCAATCGGAAATTTTTCTCTATCTTCAATAGTTTTCGAGTTAGCAAATGGATGACCTTAAATTTGGGGGTCAAAGTCAAATTTGAATGCGGCAATGAATTCTCCCCCCCCCCTATTACCTATAAACCACACTCTTCAGATCTCGCCTACCTGGCAGCTTTGAGATATCTGCCATGTTACCAGACTTTTTGGATATCCCGTATAATGGTAATCATGATGATTGATGTATCGATATACTCTGATGATTGATGTCTCGTTAAAGGGGAATTGTATCGTTTAACCGTTCTTGGAACGAAGGAGGATTGTGAAGAACTTAACATTGAATTTCTGGACCTTCAGACGTGTAATTCGTGTTGGTGAGCCGTAAGGAACGTTTCTGATGTAAGCCTGAACTTTGGAAGTATATGGTACGGTATCTTACAGTCATTGCGTATTGAGTTAGAAGACATATGAATTTATGAATATATATTTATTGCATATTGAGTGTTATGAGTTATTGATCTGTCCATTTGAGTTTTTTTAAGCTTGAACTCGTTACTTTGGAGCAGTTGATCGAAGGAACCATGGAAGTCACTATATAATTCAAGGACATATCCGGATGTAGTGGTTGTTTTCCGAATTGAAGACTAACATTTCATATAGACTTGGTAACTTGATTTAACTATTACTAGACGCGGACCGAAGGGCATTTCCACAAATTATTACTGTCCAGTACATCATAAGATTTATAGGCATGTCATATCTATTTCTCTATCGAATAAATACCGATTTTCTCTGGTTAAGTCATGCAACTTCTTTGCGCTAAGACACCACGGACCTTATTTGGGAACTTACCACCTCCCTACAGGGCGCATAAGACAATATAGGCAACCTTCCCCTATCGGCAGAACCATGCGATGGAAATAGAAGTCGATCCAAATCAGCAGTTGCATGCTAACACGAAAACCCCTGATTTCTGCAAAAAACAGGAAAGTTCTTCTACAGTGTGTCTGGAACGTTGTGACTGATCACGTGAAGACCAGAAGAAGGATATGTGATCTCAAGAATCACGTGATACACGGCGGTAGGCAGAGGTAACCCCATGAAGCAATGGATCGAGCATGCCTTATCAAGAGGTCTCAAGGTACTGGTGGTGGTGTTATGGTATGGAGCTTTTTCTGATAACATGGAACTGGTTCTCTGAAATTCATGGAAGTCGAGTGCGTTCCACGGAATACCTGAACATTCTTGCCGTCTTGCAGTAATGTTCTTCGTGGAAGACAATGCTCAGTGCGCACAGTTGGTTTAGCCTGGTCTTTCACTGACTTACAAGTACTCCTACATCTTCTTAAACTCTATGGCGACGCGTATCCATGCTGTGTTTCGGGCCAAAGAGGTCCGATAAAATATTAAACAGATGTTTCTAATTCATTGGCCAGTGTATGGTTAATTTTCAATGTGGTAGGTGAAGTCAAAGGAGGCTCAAGAGAAAACGATTAAAATAACCCATACCTTAATAAAAACGACTTTAAAGATTAAATTTCCAGAAAAGTCGCCTTTCTAGCTCATTTGTGAGTTGAAGATGAAGCGTGCGAGATCTGGATTCTTAAATCTTAGAAAAGGTTTTAAAGAGGTCAAAAGGACTCTTCTTCCGTCATCGAAATTTTCTTTCCTACATCGATTTTTTAACAACCTTGGCAAAAGAATCCTTTTTAAAAAGTGAGGGTCTTCTCTGCGTCGAGGAGTTTTTAGATTAATGTATTACGGGTGAGACTTGAGACAGTCAGGCAGACAAGTATCGTTGACTATTCATGGTTTTCAGCTCTTATCGACATCTAGAACCTCAACCTGAAAATATACACGCATAATGGATTTTTTTCTCCTATACAGACGGACATAAAAGGGCTTTTCAACATGTAGAGGGAAATTTATACGGAGAGAGTTTTAGAATTCTAAAAAGCAGCATCAAGTTCTTTTGCAAATTTATTCTGTGGATGGAATTAAAGGAGGCCAAGCTCAATACTTATCTCATCGTCAGCAGTGTAAACGAGAAATAAAGTTGACTTTCCTTTTTACACAAGGCGCGCGCGGTCTGTCAAGATTAAATCTGAACTTGCAATAACAAACAGGGTGGACAAAAATTTAGAAAAGTTGCATCATTTTCAGGTGTGAAGATGGCGATACATTTTGAGTTGAAAGTGAAAGTAATGTAACATTCTAATAAAAGCCATGTTATGTCATGTCATTTCAGATCCTAATGAGCTTAAAAGAGGGCAAACGTTTGGGGTCGTTAGTTGGTGCCTCTGTGACAAAGTTACCAATTCATTTGTAGTGTTGCGATATACATTATCAAAGGTTATAATGGCATATACAGTTTCCGAGAAAACGTCTTAGGATAACCATAAGCATGGAGTACATTGTCATCTGGCTGGGACAAAAGGACCTTGAGACATTGGTGACCTGGAATAAGATCACAACTACAGAACTTAACAAGTCAGGCAACCGAAATGCACAGGACCGATAGGAGTTTAAGGCAATGAAAGCAATTGTTTTCTAACGAAGCCTTTCGTTGTTAGGTTAAATGAGGTTTCAAAGAAGCCACTGCAATATGAAGTTCAAAGTGAATAAAATATATTTAAAGTTAAATGGAGAGACTAGTAATTCTCTATACAGGGTGTATCAGGTTCGATGGTCATAAAGTACTCGTGATCCTTTGCATGATTACAAACTTAAAGTTCCTTACGTAACGACGCAATTTAAATTTTGAGTTTACGACATTTTCGATAAGGAACTTTAAGTTTGTAATCATGCAAAGGACCATGCTAGGTATTTTATGACCATCGAACCTGATACACCCTGTATATTCGAACATATGAGAACCTTTTAATTTGTAAGCATTTAAATTGAAACGTTCTGTGCAAGGGTCTAAGGCCCGCCGCAAATTCATTTTAGCGCCAGCGAAAAATGAGCGAACAAGCAGCTGCGCATGAGAAAACACCCAGGCTCATGCGCAGTTGCTTGCTCGTTCATTTTTTGCTAGCGCTAAAATGAATTTGTGGCGGCCTAAGATTTCATCATAATCTATTGCTAAAACCAGTTCAACGTAGGCATCTACTGTTGAAGCGAGCAATTAGCTACAACCTATTGATAACAATATGGCTAACAGAAATTAACTATTGATAATGTAAGGCATAACTAATTACATGAAATATTTTAGCATTGGAAGTTTCCAATGGATAACTAATATACTTACCACTGAACCAATTTCGGCTACCATTAATTTCTCGTTATATTCGTCATTCCAAGCCGTTTGTTATATTACATGCCATAGCCTAGCATTGAAAGTTCCACTAAACCACATATCATTGAACTAATTTCGGCTATCTATAGTTTTACGTTATAATCAACGGGTGAGATGCAGCAAACAAACATCGAAACGAGCACCTTGATATTCGGCCGTCAACTGTCGTGGCACCCATCTGCATAACACTGCGAAAGCCGAGCTGCTCCGGAATAATGTCGTACGCCGTCCCATATAAAATGTCCTATGTTGCACCAATGCAATTCTCTCACGGTAATCCCCCGTTTCTCCCGCACCCGCGCTTCCACAGCGGCAATGTTGCTGTCAGTCATGAATTCCCGCGGCCGGCCAGAGCGATGTTCGTCCAGCAGGTCCTCTCGTCCTTCTTTAAAAGCCTTGCACCAACGTTGTACTGCTCGGAACTGCACGATATCACCTCCGTATACCGACACAATTTCCTTATGGATATCGACTGGTTTCAGTCCTTTTGCATAAAGAAAATGAATGGACGATGAAATGAGTGCCGCCATCTTGTTTGGACTCTCACGTTTCTAGTGCTTGGCCGATGCACACGACACTAACAAGAAACTTTAACAATGAACCAAACTAACTTTTATATATCGCAATTTTCTCATATCTGCCGTCATTTTCGAGAAAAAAATACGCGACATTACTTTTTGATCACCCCTCGTAGTACATGCCATATCTTAACATTGAAAGTTTTTAGTGGACTATAATGGTACCACTAAACCGGGTACCATTGGATCAGTTTTGACTGATTTTGACCGTGATGGAAGACCATCACGTGTCTTCATTTATTTCCAAGCTTTTTCTCTGTCTTAGCTATGGAATGCCAAAGAGAGAACAGCATTGATCAGTGCACAGGCCATTTAAACATGGAAATGTATAGTGAAAAACGTGGTCCCCTCTGTTATTTGTGACCTTTTGAACCGGAAGTAGTTCACCGATTTTTTTCCACCAATGAACTCAGTCTTTCGTTTTACCTAAGTTGTCGAATGGCGAAAACGGAAGTCGAAAATTCGGCCGCTAGAGCACCAACAGACAGACGGACGGACGCACATTGCGAAAACATAAGTACCTATCGGTCCTAATAAGAGTCTTCCATAGCTCTGTTCACAAAAACTGAGGAGAAATGTTCAAGAGCTGCAATGATCAAACCAGTAGTGACCGATATTAATGCTCAGAAGAGAAGTGGTGCAACACCCATAAATCGTGGTCTGTCAATCTCTGTTGGACTTAAGGTCTCCAACGACCTCAAAATGGAGATGAACTCTTCTTTGGCGGAATACAAATGGATCTCAATACCCCGAACAGTATTGGAGAACTCACTGATTAAATGTCACGCCCCGTGAACGAATGTATTGCTCAACAGGGCGATTTTAAGCACATGATTAGTGTTTGCTTAGCTGAGATAGGGAGCTAACAACGTCTAATCGTGTCTTTAAGGATGAGTTTTAAAGCCGCCACTGAAGTGTTTCGATTAAGAACATGGTTAAGATCTGAGCGGTCAATTGCCCGGGTTAGCTGCTCAACAGTCCCAGGGTGACTGTCGATCACAAAAGGATCGTCATCGAGACTCTCAAAGATATTCTCTTTGGCTAAACGAATTTTAACACATCCGAAACATCTTCCAAAAGAACAGAATAAATATTAAATGTACCATCTCCTATCGGAATATAAACGTAATTCGAATTCTATAATTCTGAAATGGTATAACGATTATAAAATAGAATAAAATTCAACCAATTTAGTTATCAGACGCTTAATTTTATTCGCATCCACTACCAACGTAATTATATGAGTAATCTACATTAAAAAGCGCACACCCAAACTTACATTTCATATGCCTATGCCGTCTTAATAAGTAACGGAAGAATGAAGCAACTTATTGGTTTCACAATGTCCGTCTGTTTATCAGTTCTCTTCAAATTTTCTACATTATTTGACGTAGAAGGTTCAAATTCGGATTGCAACTTACCATGGCCCCACTGGGGTCGGAGTTACGGGGGTTAGAGTTAGAGGGTTCCTACTGATCTATATGGTATATAGGGATGTAATATGGTGAAATTCGGTTGCAGATTGATCTAGGCAACATCTATCACTATGGATCGGAGTTGTGAGGGTAGCAGTCACATGGTTTAGAACTATTAACATTTTCAAATTGCAACATGCGGCATGTGATATGTCATTCGATTGGAAATACGAGAAACATACGAAGATACAGCTCTTTTTCATTTTCTAAACAATAAGTTCGAGAAAATCAATTAAATATTCAGAATAAAAAAGGTAAAAAATGATGATCTCAGTGCTTCCGCTACTTTCCCAAGCCCTCCTGAGAGGGGGGGGGGGGAGTAATTTCTTGTTATTAAGTAGCGGAAGAATGGACCTGGTTATTGATTTTACAATGTCCGTCTGTCTGTCTGTTTCCATTATATTTTCCACATTTTTGATATAGAAGGTTCAAATTCAGAAAGTAGCTTACCATGGGAATGTCCTACTTCACTATACAGGGTGTCCCGTAAGTCGTGGTCGTAAATTTAATGGTATGCATATTCAATAGCAAGGAACAAAAAATTCCCTATGAACATAGGTCGAACAACGCACCGTTTCCGAGAAAGAATGACTTTATTGACAGATGGAGCAACAACCCCTACTGGTGTTTCTTTGGTAGTGTCTCGTGTATCTTTAATAATAGTAGTGTTCTCACATTAATAATTTCACTGGTCTACACACAACACGAAATAAATTACAT
The DNA here is from genome assembly GCA_023313115.1 of Rhysida immarginata. Classification (NCBI taxonomy): domain Eukaryota; kingdom Metazoa; phylum Arthropoda; class Chilopoda; order Scolopendromorpha; family Scolopendridae; genus Rhysida; species Rhysida immarginata. The sequence continues at coordinate 2,800,091 of JAHWFO010020357.1, forward strand.
ACCAGTCGATAACAATTAATAACAACGCAGCAATTAGCTACTAAGAAGACTTAGCTATTGATAATACTAGGCATAACAAGTATTAGGTACTGATAACAATAGGACAACAGCAATTAACTACTGATAGCAATTAGCTATCGATTACGATACGCCTAATAGTAATAAGGTATTGATAACAACAGTCCTAAGGGCACATAGTTACAGATAACAAGAGATATAACAACTTAGATATTATTACATGTATTTGCAGTAGTATTCTAACAAGAAATAATGACTAAAATGTTTATACACCACTTCCTAATAATATACATGAGTTAAGTTAATAATTGGCAAACGCCACATTCTTAAACATGGCTGCTGGTGGGGGAAGAGAATGGTAGAAAGATGCAAGGAACATGCGATCGAACATCGATGTTAGGTTTCGATGTTTAGAAAAAAATTCTATAATTGTAGAAAGTTTGAATTAATTATTCTTTAAGTTCTTACTGTTTATCTGTAATCGAGCACCATCGATAGATTGTGTTATGAATGCGAATTTTTCCCCACCGGCAGCCATGTTTATGAATGTGGCGGTTGCCAATAAAACTAAAACCTGGACTAATTTCTAGTTTTCAAACTATATGCTAGACAGAGTTCTGGAAAAGGTATGAAAAGAGCATTTCGTTTATATAAAATATGGTATCATAGATCGAAGAGAAAGTATCGCCAAACGTACTTTAGAAACATGTCACAGCTTACTGTTAGATAATTTGTTTAGATAATTAAAGTTATAATTTTAAATAAAAAATTAAAATATAATTTAAAGTTACTTAGGTTGATAAACGCGGCATTGCCGACAAGCGGCCAATCTGAGAGCAACTTCTGTTTTATTGAATCTTAAAGTTTTAGTTTTCCTCTTTCCCATTGGCAAAAGTATCTCCCAATAATGAGTTGAATATTTTTCCATGCTATTTCTTATGGGCTCCGTCAGTTCAGGTTTAACCAATGGGAATAATTCTAGCCGTTTATCTCTATCCCCCCATAATAGGCTACGGGATTCATTCTTTATTCTTAAGTTTACCTTTAATCTCAATTTTGCCGTTGAGGACGAATGCATATGGCCTTCGAAATAAGTGTATGGTTTTTCATATCTCATTATTTTTCTTCTTTTACAGGTTTCATAATAATAATTATTTATCTCAATACTCTTAAATGCGACTAGAGTATATAATTCTAATTTTCAATTAATTACTGAATTTCAAAAATCAGTGCGCTTCCAAAAAGCTTTAGTAATTCTGTTTACAAGCCGCCAATTTAATTTATCGAAACCCTGCAAGATACACCCCTTCCTTTTTTGTTTACATTCCACAGTATAATGGGTGGTGTACATCATATCACTATAAAAATTAACTTCCAAGTAGTAAAATAAAATATAAAAAAATTTAAAACCCTACATTGAAGATTTGAACGTCAGTTCGTATCTCAGTTTCTAATCCCCCCTGCAAGAGGGTTGCCAACTTTTCCCAGGCCAGCGCTCAATTTTCCTAAATCCGGTGAAAAATTCCCGGAAGGAAATTGACAACATTGACCAAATGCGAGCAGTTCTCGTTAAATTTCAAGGCGCCCTGCAGATTCTTATTTCAAGGAATGACAAACACGAAAAGAGATTTCAATTTGGGAAATGTCTTGGAAAATTTCTTAAATTCCCATTTTGGCATAGTTTCCCTAAAAATTCCCACAACTTGAAGAAACTCCCCAGGGATTAGACACAACGCTGTACCCCACCCTCTATTTTCTCGATGATGCATACTGCCTTCGTGTTCAAGTTTATTTTCCTATTTGCCTTATCTCTTTAAATGTATGTTGTGAGTTTGGCATGAAAACAGTATAAAGTCATTACTCAGGAGAGAAATTCAATCCTACAGGAAAGCGCTTTATAATAACTTAACGAAAGCAAAGACAAAGTAAATACATAAAGCACCTAAGCACGTCGTAAATGACTCACTAAAGTAGGCTTTCCGTTGCTCAAGGGAGAGAGGGGAAAAAACAAGCAAACTCATTCCGAGTACTGGCTGCTGATATTCCAAAGTCTTTAATCTCCGTGTTGATCTTATTGAAGGCTTCTCTCGAGTCGTCGTCTGGGGCGGATCCTGTGGCGTTTCCCTCCGTCGTCTTTGCCAAAGTCTTCGGGGTCAATGGCTAAGTCCATTCCAATTTCTTACGACAGTTCCGAGCTTTCAAACGTTAATTTCATTAGAGCTAACAATCTCTTGAAAACGGAAGCGAAAGACGATCGCTCATTTCGTGAGGGATTTGAACAAAAATCCTATAAAAGTCGAGACAACGGGACCGAAAAGAAAGAGCGAAAGTGAACAGGTGAAATGTTGGCATAATTAATGTCAGGGATTCTTATCTTAATAGATTTAAGACTTCTGACAGGCAAAGTCAAGAGGAAAAAAACGCATATACATACACAGACTCACTCATACTTTTTTTTCCCCTCTCCGCACCCTAAAAACGTTCTCGGCTCCAATTAACTTCACTGCGACGAAGAGAGGAAAAATTAGCAATCGTAAAAACCAAAAAGGGAAAAATTTCTTCCGCTCTTCTTCGCCGTTTCCTCAACAACTTTCGTGAATATTACGAAAAAAAGCATCACCATTAAAAAGAACCCAGCAAAGTAAAAACGAAAGCAGATAAAGTTAATCTAATTAGTGAGCGAGATGATTAAAGAGAAACATCTAAAATAAAAAAAACTCAACTTACAGTTTGAAGGGAAAAGAAAAAACTTTACCTATTAATTTGAACACATGGATACTATAAATAGGCGGTTCGTATGAAAAATGCATGTTCTGACAAAATTATATCAAAAACTACTAGACACCTATACTCTTGCACTACAACCATGATTTCACGAAAATTGCTATGGTGATGAAATTCTCTTGGCTTTTAATACGTTCTATACTCTCCGAGAAATTTTCCCACTGATTTTGGTAGATACCTTGAGGACTTTTCTGCCATTCTTCCCAAGAGCGTGAATGAGTTCAGTCACGATGCGTCTTAGTCCGTAGTCGCCGCTCCAATTCATCTCACAGTAATTCATTCGGAAGGGGGGGGGGAGGTCTGTTCAGGCCAATTAATTTCTTCAACCCCTGTCTCCTCAAACCATTCCTTGCTTTGGGACAAGAAGCATTGCCATGTTGGTACAGGAAGCGTCCAATCCCTGGTTGTTCCCACAATGTTGCAATGCACAATTGTCTAAAGTGTCGACGTAAGATGCAGACGTCATATGACCTGATGCATGAAACGATTTGCGATCTCAAATAAGAAAAAAAGAGGATCTCATGCGAATTCCTTACGACTAACAATGACGCATCCGGGCAACGTTGCAGGTATCCGAGCAACGGCAAATCTTTCTAGACAATATGGAGGCTCTTATACGAAAAAAAGGATATTTAAGGAAAATCTTTAGAATTATTGGTTCAATAATGATATGAAGCGCTGAGCGCAATTTAGAGGTTAGAGAAATATGTTAGGATTAGGCGATAGTGTTTATTCATTTCTTTAATTTGTAATAATGAACTGTCGAGGAGACATAATATCACTTTAGGGTATATTTGATTATTATAGCGATGTACATAATTTTTAAAATAATAAATAAATTCTTTATATTTTTAAATATGTCCTTGTAGCCTATAAATAAATTTGCAATTAATTTGTAGATTTTTAAGTTTTTAGTAATATTTCAAAAGAGTACGAAGCTGGATTTTGAAGCCATGGAGTCCTAAACAGAGGAGATCGAGATCATCATACCATGTGACCAGTATCTTAAACCAATAAATAAAGCATGTGGATACCTTCTAAGAAAATTCTTTCTATGCCGTGATTTGTTAATATCAATATAATCTCAAAACAAAAAAATTTCACCGTCACTGTGAGGTATGAACTGCATTTGCATCGCATTTTGCAAGCTCTGGTAAATCAGCCTTCTGGTAAGCGCTCTCGCAAGCAGCAGTCTGGTAACTGTTATAACTTTCCTGCAACGTGGCCCTAGTGCTTGTTACTGAAATTAGTTGGTGACCATAATGTTTTGGGACCACGGTGTGCATCATGCTCATCGACTGGCAGGAACCGGGAAACTCCATTAACAGTGAATATATCGTTTAAACGACGAATAATTTTAGCGGGTGAACAAAAATTTTCTTTGAAATGTTTTATGACGAAAAAAAAAGCACTTAAGATTCGAAAATCCAACGTTTATCCGCCATAATTTGACGCGATACCATAAAAGTATTATGGCAAACCTAACAGTGCCCATAAAAACTGCACGACTGAATGGCGGCTATCGTTTAGTGTTTTAGTTTAGCTGAAAGGTGCTCTCTTTTACAGTTAGTCGAATAACGTAACTGCCCCACTGGCAACATCGAAAACTAGTTCTCTGGTCAAAAGCCCTGACAACATCGAAATCTGCACAAATATGGTAGAACGGTACAACGTACAAAAGTTTACATGTGATTGCACAGATTTAGCAGTACGATGAGGTTCAAGAAACACGCATACGTTGCTTCGAGGAAAACAGAAAATCCTCTTCGCACACAAAACCAGCAGATTTGTGGTCTCTTACATACATTGTGTTGAAAACTTAAGTGATTATAATGATTCACTTTACTTTTCTTACTTTTCCTCGTATTAATACAATTGAAGCAGTTAAAGTTGACCCTTAGAGAGCTTTAGGATGCATGTTTACTTTTACGAAAAACACTTCTCCGTTCATTTCTTCAGCAGTGAAACCAAATAAAGCTATTCCAAAAAGGCTCCCTTCACCAACAGTCTGAGAACCGAGATTTAGACGATGGTGTCTTTCAAAATCGTTCTACGATCGACTAAATTTCAAATTGAGTTTTAAACCGCGATTGGATTTTGACCATCAGCTTTGGGATATTGGCCATAACTCATATTCCCAAGATATTCAACCAGATAATCCCGCGCCACAAAGTGAGAAAAGGTTTCGTTGCCAAGGTCTGCGATTACGGTGATGAATCGATGGCGATGGTTAAGCAATCCTATTACCATTAGTGGCTATCTACTGCAAACTCAGAGCCAAAAAAGAATGCGGTAAACTCTTCGGTCATTGTCCAAAAAATCCATAGTCATTAAACGAAGACACCCCCCAATCCAACAGCAACTCCCTTTCCTAAAGAAGAATACCCACCGATGAAACTAACAACAAAAGCTTTTTCATATGAATGTACAAATTTTATTATGACTTTGATATAAAAAATATTCTTCTTTTAATTTTTTTATATACGCAAGAACAGGGCCATCTTTTTTTTTATTGCCATTATCATGTCCTCCACGTCCTTCCTCGTCCATATGATTAATGTAGACGGAGCGAGATCTGACAGTAATATGGTTCTGTTTTTCTTGGTTTCCAGCCAATTTTCGTTCCCTGGTTCGATGACACTGTGAGATTAAAGCATGGCGCAAGCTGACAACTTTCTCTCTTCTAATGGGATTAAACGGTAAATCTTCAAATTAAAGCAAGGAAGGGGGTGTGGAAAGGGGCCTAAGTACCAAATTTATGTTCATCTTTCGGCTAAAAGAGGAAAAAAAAAGTAATCCAAACCAAAAAACAGATGAAAATCTCCATAAAAAATCTTCAGTGTTTACTCACACACAGATGTTTTACATATTTCATTTGAAGCATAAAATAAACGATACTATAACTCAAATCGTTCAAAAGAAGGTGAATTTTTAAGAATAAATCAAAATATTTAAATATTTTTTTAAAGTATTTATTGCAATGAGAGCTGAGTTGGCAGGAGAATTTTCCAGTAGGAGAGATTAACGTAATTGTCTGAAGGTGATGCCACGATGGCTGGAAAATGGAGAGCGAGCATTCGATGCGGGCGTTTTTTGCGCGTTTTTTAATTGCTCCTTCTTAATGCTTCTTCACATTTAAATAATCACAAATAATCTTCTCTTAAGTGAAATTTCCACGGACGTTTCATTTCCTGTAATCCTGTTTAATTCCTTTAACCACCTACAGAGTTTAATTTCCTTGACCCCTCCCTTCTCTAAACATTGCCAGATGGGGATTAATGTAAAAACAAAACGGGACGACTCCTTCATTTAAATGAGGGAAGGTGAACTTAAAAGATAAAAAAAATTCTCGAGTGCAATGTGTTTTACTAAGATAACATAGAATAACGTAGGCAGGTATTTCCTCAAAAAAGCGTACAGAAAGGAAAAAAGGGATGTAGGGACAAATTGTTACAGTACGGAATGCACTCTTAAACGTTAGGTATATATAATTCCAAATGATTTCAACTTTCCTAACAAGAAATGTCGGCAATACAATCTTTACAGTCAGTTGTATTAAATAATAATTCCACCGAAACTTATATTATTCGCAAGTATTCGCCAGTATTCTTACTGAATTAGGGGTATTTTGTGATAGCTGTGTCTTAAGTTATAAACCAAATATATTTGCAATTTGATGCATAACCGTACAATAATCTACAATAGAAAATCGGCACCAAATTATTAAGATCACCTTATAATAATAATTTAATGTTCTGACTCTGCAAGATCTTTACAAATTTACCGACCAATTTATGCTGCTCCCACAAATGCCTGAATTCGTTTGATTTCACAAACTTGCCTGGAAGTTTCCACAAGAAAAATGAAAAATTAGGAAGGAAGTATGGCGTGGCATTGCATGTATATGAAGGAAAAACTTCTACCATAAAAGAACATACGAGAACATCTAAAACTATACATTGATGACATACAAACAACACAAGAGCTCCTTCTGTTGAGCTCAACCAATGAGAATAATTCTAGCCATTTACCCTGAGTACTTAATGTACGAGGGGCGATTGATAAGTAAGGTCTCCATGGCTGTAACTTTTTTATTTGTTAACCGATTTTCAAAATTCTTTTTGTATCTTATACTCACATTTGTCCTCTATGTAATGAACTATTCACTTTTCGACATAGTCCCCATCCCTTTCCACGCATTGTACCAACGCGTGACCAGTTGGGTGAACCCGTCGGAGAGGAATTCCGGAGTTGTTGTCGACACCAGGATTGAATGGCAGCTTTGGACCCTCTTCTGGAGTACGATACCGTCCGCCTGCACACGAGTCACCACACACCAGAGGCGTTGCAGCGCCTACAGTTCAAAGATGAAAAATTGCAGTTCAAAAATGAAAGACTTTGCACATGGCGACTTTCACCACTTCCCAAAGAAGTAAGAGCCCCTTAAGGGACATGAGTTGGTTCTGACGGCGAGGTAAACGCTGCCATTCAATCCTGGTGTCGACAACAACTCCGGAATTTCTCTCCGACGGGTTCCCTCAACTGGTCACGCGTTGGTACAATGCGTGGAAAGGGATGGGGCCTATGTCGAAAAGTGAATAGTGCATTACGTAGAGGACAAATGTGAGTATAAGGTACAAAAAGAATTTTGAAAATCGGTTAACAAATAAATAAGTTACAGCCATGGAGACCTTATTTATCAATCGCCCCTCGTACATGTGTATTGTTATAATTTTATGGTTAGTATCTCAATCTTTCCGTTGAGAACGAAGGCATAACCTTCGAATTACGTATCCGGCGAGAGTGATCACTGGAAACAGGATTCATTAGACCAGGCGCCAGCAATCCAATCCAGGGTGTCTAACAAGTTAACGCAAAAATATTTCCGATTTTTCTCTTACCAAACGGAGGAAGGGGGTTCCATCTTTGTGCATAAGAAAACTTTTTCTGAAAGTTAAAATAAAAAAATAAACAAACGATGGCGATCTTTCTTCTGTTAACCAACTACAAAGGCTAAAGAATTTCCCTGACTTTTATTATAAAGAAAAAATATTCCTTGACAATTCCCGGTTTTCCCGTATGGCAGACATTCTGGGATCTTGATGGTCACACGCCCACCGAAGTCTTTTATTTTGTTATGTGCCGATAGAAGTGGAATTCGGGCGTCTGTTGTTGTAACTCAGCCGTGCAAGGTGTCGACGACGTTTCCTTTCAAAATGTCATCCACAGATCCAGCACTGTATTCCGTTATTAGACCTTATTCGGTTGTCTTTGTTGAGCCTAGGCATCATTCGCTCATGCTAGTCATCTACCAGCAGCGAACGTCGGAAAGTGTTTCTTTGGAAGATGGTTTTTCCTTGATCACACGATTCGACGAACATTCTTGAAACAGTGACCTGTTAAAAGCTACTGTTTGAATAAGACTGTGCCTGCTCTTCTGGCGTACACAGTTTGATCCACGTTCACAGTCTGTTAAATCTTTTCCCATGTCCATCAGGCCGCTGGAATTGAGATCATCTGAACATACAAAAGACGGCACTACACATTAGTACGTCGGCAAATAAGATGAGGTTCCTAATAGCGTGACCAATGAGTGTATATCTTCAGCTATTTCTTCTTCTACAATTGCATTAAATGGCCACAGATACTTTCCAGAAAAATAAATTATCTCCTAATTTTCTCCAAACATCACATTTGTATGTACAATCATGGATACTTACGTTATATCCGCTAAAAAGCTCAATTCCTACCTTTCGTTCTACACATAAACGTTTACCAATAAGGCTCTTGCAATAATCTTTTTCCATTAATTGACACCTACTACTGTAGTACTCAGATGTTGCTTTACATGACTTTTATTATGAAAAATTTTATTTCAAAAGTGAATGAATATGCATCAAACATTAGAAAGATTTTGCCAATACACACTTTAGAAAACTCCATTCTCAATAGAGAATCCAAAGGCATTAAAAGGTCAGGAGGAATGCAGGTTAATTTTATAGTGAGTCCACGTTTACTGTCAATAATTTACTTAAACTATGTAATTTACTGACGTGGTTTATGGGTTTAGCACTCGGTTGTGCGCTCAATGCAAGGAAAAATGAAATGTGGTTTTTGGGTTACTTCAGAAACCGAGCTGATAGTCATCCGATAGAACCACAGCAGGAAAAATTCCTGTCGATTCAACGGCAGCAGCGCAAAATTCCCAAGGTTCCAATTAATTTTGCGAACGGCAGTCTCTTTTCCCCAAAGGGTTTAATAGTTAACAGAAAAGCTGCAGAATCAGATTTTGGTGAAGATATTTATCCAAGAAACGCCCCTTCAGTTCAACGAGTCAATTATCTCATTTATTATAAATTCGCTGCCGCTAATAAGATAAAGGAGATATTCGCGAAATAATATGGAGAATCTTCAAAAATAAGGCAAAATAGTGGCTCCATTTTGACAGGGCCCAAAAAATATATCTTATTCGCAAAAAAAAAAAAAAAAATTAGATGGACCTAAAAGACTCTGCATATTTTTGACTTACTGAACTCAAAATTGCATTTTCTATAACAGGTATACACATTATATTATAAAAGTAACCGGACTTCAACAAGTATTTGCATATATGCAAAAACTGGATTTGTCGCAAAGAGTGCTGTATAAAGCTGAGATGTGCTGTTATGTTGTTATTAGTATTTTACGTGGATAAGCCCAGTGAACGTCACCTTTCTGAGCTCTAGCAAAACTTCAATACCGGGAATCGTTCAATAAAGCATAAAATATTGGTATAAACACCAAAATTTATTTTGCCGCCTTCAAAATAGGCCCCATTTGATGCGATATACTGGCGCCATGGAATAATCTAGATGTCCAAACACTTCTTACAGGCATTTTCCGCGTATGACCGTCAGCATCTTCTGCGAATTTTGTTTTATGGACGCAAAACGTCTTCCACGAAATGGTGATTTGAGTTTGAGGAAGAAAATTTCACATGGGGCCATCGAAAACACTTTTCCGCAACAACAATATATCCCATCCATGCCACTAATAAGTATGCTGGAACGTCCTGCAGCAAATATCTAGCACAGAATATCTCAGTTTAGACATTTACTGTAAATCACGAGGTAATGCATACAAAAAAATACAGGGTGGTTATAATTAAACTTTCTCTATTTAACTGTTTCTATGTGGAAAACGAGCGATCGCAAGAACCCTAATGTGAACATTGTCAAGGAGATCGGGAATAGAAACAAGAAATTAATCCTCCCAAGGAAGGTATAGGAAAGTAGCGGAAGTGTTGAGGTCATTTATTTTTACCCTTTTATCTGTACTTTTTTTACCTCCCCTGCCCCCCATTTTTTAATCGAAAATTGATTTTTTTCGAACGTAGTATTTAGAAAATGAAAAAGAGCTCTATCTTCTTTCGTTTCTCATCATTTCCGATCGAATGATATTACACATACCATATGTTGGCACAGTTCTAAAGACCAAGTGACTGCCACCCCCACAACTGCGACCCTATTGGGACAATTTGGCCCAAACTTTAAAGTAATGTTGAACTTGCTTAGAGGACTCTACATACCGAATTTCACTCCTTTATATGCATAAATACGCGTAGACCTTTTGGTCCCCTCTAATTTCCGCTCCCAAAACTCCGACCCCAGTGGGCCAATCAAAACCAAATTAAATCGTGAAGATGCATATGCCCATAGTAAGCCACATTCCGAATTTCAACTGTCTACCTCAAAAAATGCGGAAATATGAAGGGGACGGACGGACAGACAGACGGACATTGTGAAAACAATAAGTAGCTCCATGCTTCCGCTACTTAATAATGAATAAGCAATATCCAATGAAACACTTTTAATGCGTTTCGATAAACTACAATAAGGCCTAATGTTTTGTGTACGTAGCATCCGTCAGACTACAAAGTGCGCCCATCAGTGTCCAGGACAGTCTGAAAGCGTAGCATGGATGCTATAGGCTGCATAACTGATGCCACTCTTGATATGCTTCTCTTCAGATCGATGAGGCCAGCAACACCAGCGAACGATAACGGCACATGGTGGTCTAATATATAAGAGGAAGCGGTGAGCCATAATCTTGTGGCCCATAATCATACCGAGATTGGTACACGTGTTCTAAATAGTTTTCTTTCTAGGATGGGCTAAGTAGGGAAAGTTTAATTAAAACTATCCTGTATACTGGGTGTTTCAAAATTCGTTGGACAAATTCCGTACACAGATTCTATACATAAATACGAGATAGGAATATAGAATCAATATGTATATCTCCTTTAATAATGCTAAAATAATTAAATAATCAAATAAATAAAAAACAAAAGTCACTGAATAAGTAGAATGACGAGATTGAGGAAGAAACACAGATGTTAGTGTCGATGTTGATAGGCGAGTTGATGTAGATGTTACTGTAGATTTGGGAAAGATGTACAGGATTCTCCCCAGGCCCTTTTTAACGGGCGCGCCGCCCGGCTGAATACACGAAAAACTACACAGCACTGCATAATATTTTATTTGTTTTTAATTTATGTCCGCCCGGTTATTTTAGCTTACCGCCCACCTGATAAAATTTTCTGGGGAGAACACTGATGTAGATAGAAGCTGAAAGATGAACATAGGGAAGTGATATCTTGGAGACCTGGTAATACGCATCAGTTCCTTATGTTCTTCTTCCAACTTCTATCTGCATCTTTCCCAATCGGCAACGCCTAGTGACGTCACATCAAGTGACGCTTGTCACGAGTTGTCGAGTTATTTGTAGCAATGGCGGGTTTAACGAATGCTGAGATGGCTGATTTGCACATGGCGTATAGAGCTGCTAATGGAAACGCGGTTTCCTAGCAGACATTTCCCAAACTACCAAACATTTACAAGTTTAGACAGACGTTTGAGAGAAACTGAGACTTTTATTGTTAGAAGATATGATGCTGGTAGGAGAAGAACAGTGCGCACTTCCGATGTACAACGTAGAGAGTCGAGTTACATTATTAAGACCACCAGCTAATATCCCGAATAACCGCCTTTTGCGGTACGCACAGCAGCTAGACGGCGTGGGAGTGAGTCAATAAGATTCTGGCAGGTTTCTACTGGTAGCTGTTGCCATGCAGACAGTAAAGCATATCCGATAGCTGCTGAAGGATACGCGGTGGTTGTTCCAAAGCACGCACATGACGAACGAGGTGATCCCAAAGGTTCTCGATTGGGGAATTGGGCCAGGGTAGTACTTGGAACTCTTGGTCATGTTCCTCAAACCATCCCCGAAAAATTGCAGCCGTATGACCATTGTCTTGTTGGAACGTGCCATCCACCTTTGGGAAGACAGTCGCCATGTATGGGTGTACTTAATCTGCAATTATGGATAAATAACCGAATCGGCTGAGAGTGCCTTTCACAGGTATTAGTGGGCCCAGAGAATGCCATGAGAACACTCCCCACACCATAACGATGCCGCCACCAGCCTGGATTCGACCAACAATGGTTGCAGGATGCTTGTTCTCGGAGGTTTCTCGCCTCACCCGCCAACGGCCGTCACTTCTGTGGAACAGAAATCGTGACTCATCGGAGCAGGCAACCTTTTTCCAGTCAGAAGTGGTTCAGTTACTGTACTGTTGGGCAAACTGAAGCCGTTTTTGGCGATGAACCTTCGTCAGCATGGGTGCGGTGACCATCCGTCTGCTGCGGAGGCCCATACGTAGCAGGGTCTTCTGTATTGCTGTTTTAGAGATATGTCTGGTAGCACCCTCGTTGGTTGAGCGTTAAGTTGGTCCATCTAGCTCTTCGGTTGACCTTCACACACCTTTGCAGCCGACGTTCACCTCTCTCATCAATGGCCAGGCACGTGGTACTTCACAGTTCCCATACCGTTTATTCTGAACGGTCCCATTTTCCGAGTCATGGTACATTTTAACTAGCTACAATAGCACGAGAACAGTTCACAAACTGCGCGGTTTCCGAAATACTGCCACCCTTGGCCCGAAAGCCGATTATTATTCCCTTATCCAGATCTGATAAATCACGTTTCTTACCCATTGCAGCAATGATGATATGTTTTTAACATAGTGGAAACCTACCTTATACAGTCACTTAACCAATTCCCAACTCGTGACATAGTTCCTCTGCTAGGCAATCCCAAAGACAAACGTAGGGGGTGGTCATAATAATGTGACTCGACCCTGTAAGAACCTGTATTTACTCAAAACTGCTTCAAATTTGGACACATGCTTATTAGACATTCCTGTCTTATATTTTTGTATAGAACCTATATAGGGAGTTTGTCCAACAAATTTTTAAACACCCTGTATATTGACATCTTTCTTTTCTTCAAGACATACATGACATCATATAACAGGAAATAAGTGTTGGAGGTCTATAGAATCACCCTAAACAAATATATGTCGTATATTCTATTTATTTCACATTTTTCTAGCATACTCTAGAACGTGTCAAACCTTGATTATTTACATATACATTTTTTTCCAGAAAGCAGTCCGTTCAATTAGCTAGATGTTTTTGCTGACTGAAGGATGTTTTCGAAGCTTCTCGTTAATTATCTTCCACATGTTTCTGGCTCTTTTTTTTCGGTGTTTGAAATTTTGAAAATAACAGATACGGCATGATTTTTTTTTCTGAAATCTGTCTTTATCGATTTTTGAAACGTGCAAAGCTCTACTTAAACCCGTCATTTTCTCCCATCAGAGCCACTTCTAGCGAAGAAGTTTTTATTTCTTAATTAATTAAATCTCAATGGAAATTTTAAAAAAATAGGAAAAATTTAGAAAGACAGGAAAGGGTGGGGTTGGAATGTATCATTTTTTTTTAAGGTTTGGTTTCCGAACTTAATTAATTTTTAAAATCAATTAAGCTTTCCATCTTTGAAATGTGAAATGCTTTAATAAGTCCCAGCAGTAGCAACTACTGTACACAGAACAGGCGTGGGAACAGATGGAATTTAAAGGTTCGACGGGGAAGCGCGACTGTTGCTCGTAGATGGAAGATTATGGTTTCATTTCCGGGACACGGTTTTGCTCCTCGAAACAATGCATCTTTAATTAGTTAATTAATTAATTTATACACGGAGCACGTCTGTTTAATGGAGGGGAGGCGTATTAGATCCGATCAGGTGATGGATCGTGTGGGGAATGGCTCGTGGCGTTTTAAAGTAGACTCTCTGCCGTTGCGTCATTTGGCCTGGGTTCTTTAAACAGGTTCAATGGCAATCATATGTTTGTGTTTAGTCATAAGAAGAGCTCTATCTAGTCATATCTACACGTAATCTCGAATGCATAAGGATACAATGCTATTGAAAGTATTCTGGCAACACATTTTCTAGTGAAAAGAACCTCATTATGGCAATTAATCATTACTTGCCCAATTCGGTATAACAGCGGCAAAGCGTTCAGGCATTTCCGGTAGGTCTCGACAGAAATGGCTCGTCATTCGTCCTGCAAAGCTTCTGACAGAGATAACGATGCCAGTCGCTCTGTTAGATTCTGTATCTGTCAACCCAGAGATATTTTATTGAATTAAGATTCGGAACAGGGCACGTGGACAATTTCACCTGATTTTCAAGAATCCGTTCCTGCAGCTACGGATTAAAGAGCCTAATTGCCCAGGCAACAGAGATATCATTCCTGCTACATGGTAGAGTATAAGGCCATCCACGAAAATTAATCTCGTATCATTACGGAGTCTTTGCTGAAATTAAACTTGGAAGAACGAAGTCCGAGTAAAAGCGTTCGCCGGGCTGTCGCCAAAGCAGAATACGTGCATCAGATCGTGAAATTGAAAAATGACTCATCACTCTGAAGAACAGCTTCATTATCGTCAACAACCCAAGAATGTCGGGAGACTCATCATCGACGATTCGCCTTCACGGTAGCAATGTTTGACTTGTGTGCATTTGCTTTACCATAATAACCTAGAGGTGCATTTGCCTGCAGATAATTATGGCACTGCCTGTACAACCAAACACTTCAGTTGATACTTCAATAACGATAAAAACGGCATATGAATAGAGAAATATTTTAAGATTTCTTACCTAGCTTTTCTATCACGTTCCATCAGATTATGCGGCCTTCTTGTTTTTCGCTGTAGTTGCAGCGTCCTACTTCCATTTCTTTACGACATTACTTAATATTCCACGTCTAATGCAGTGCTCTGACATGTAGTACAAATGACATCCTATGACAATGTACCGTACATTCAGTCAAATAAACAACGGGAATTTTTAATTTAACAATCATGCGTAAATAGTGCTGCCAAGTCAAAAAATTCTTTTCCCGCTAAAACCGAGTTGAATATTTAATTTTTTATTTATTTATTTATTTATTTATTTATTTATTTATTTATTTTGCTATAAGACGGCACCAATATACCTAATTGTCACGCAGAGTTAACCAGTTTATTTACAGCTCTTGGTTTTGCTAGTCGACTTCAAGTATGCTCTGCGTTTTTTGAAATGGATAAAAAAATATCAAAGAAGTTTGCTTCAAATTTTGTGTTCTCAACGAAATTTCTTGTGCTGAAGCATTGAAAAGGCCAAATTTGTGGAAGAACATTCTTGGATTTTGCACCACGACAATGCGCCGACCCCTAAAAATTGTACGCGAATTTTTTACCAAAACCCAACTAAATTCATCGACTAGGCACCGTATTAGCCATATACAGCTTTTTAATGCGATACGTGTTTTCGCATACATTCTTTGAATTAGGATCAGATAAAGAAATCTAAATCCTTATATCAGGTAATCGAGGTGACTATAGTCTACGTGAGATGACCTAATCAGCAGACTTTGCATTTAGACATTTAGCAGGGCGTGGCACGGATTGGAAATTAGAGCAAAGGTCTTCAAAGTGGCCGATTTCGACCTCCAGGAATGATATGACATTGTTTCGGGTCAACTGACGCTCGATGGTCGATTGGAGGTCAATGGAAAGAGTTAATTAAAAAACACTACTATAACAAGAAATTAATTCCCCCCGAGGACGGTATAAGAAAGTAACGGAAGCCCTGATTTCAACTATTTTACCCCTTCATCTGCACTTTTTAACCCTCCAAATTTTTTTTAATTAAAAAATTGATTTTTTCGAACGTAATAGTTAGAAAACATAAAAGAGCTCTATCTTCTTTCCTTTTTCATCATTTCCGATCGAATGATATATCACATGCCAAATATTGCCATAGTTCTAAAGACCAAGTGACTGCCACCGCTAAGACTCCAAGTTTTTTTAAAAAAATGTCCAGCAAATCTATGTTTCCGTTTGCGGCCGCTAGAGGGTTACAGCTGCAAAATCGATGGAGCGGTCGTGTCGGAAATGATGAACAAGAAAGCTGCCGTGGCCTCCACGCTCCCCTGACTTAATCCCTTGTGATTTGTTTGTATGGGGGTATTTGATGGACTTAGTGTTTGTGCTGCTATTATCGGCTGATGTGCCATTACCTGGCTCGTATCACCGAACTTTTGCTCAAATTGACAGAGACATGCTTCATTGATAACAGATTTTATATCTGTAGAGTCACTAAAGGGGGATATTATCGAGCACCTGTAACATGGCAAAAAAAACTTGGCGAGTTGCTCTATGTACTTGTAAAGTTTGGTGATGATATGTTATATAATACACCTACAATAAAATCATGAAACCGGGGCAATCATTTGTATACACCATGTATATCAAAAAGGTTTAAAACACTAATAAAATTCTGTTAAAATTAACCATAATCCCTAATCGTAGAGTAGGAAATCTTACTCTCCACCAGAAATTCATATTTTCTGAGCAAGAAACGGAGGAGATGTTCCACTGATTAGTGGAGTCATTAGCAATGAAAATCTATTTGCAATATATTCAACATTAAGTACACTTTAATAGAAGAATACCAGGGTTTTAGCGGTGAATAATAAACTTTGTAATCTTCTCGTCTGATACCTTCTATTAAAACACGAATTCCTACATGAAATCCTCTCTTACTACTTTAATATTCTAATTGAGTATAAAGGTAGAAAATATGACTTCCATTAAACCTAGTAATTGTAAAAGTGAAAGCTATTAAAAGCATAAAAATGCAGTTAACCTTCGTTACTGCGAGATAACGAGGTCCCTGACATTGAAAGAGACTCGCTTTATATATTCGTCCATTATCTAACGAAGTTTCCAATAATTTGCATTTTCCTTATTAACACGGGAATCCACCTATTACCTTATTTGGCGATGGAATGAATCAATAGCGTAATAGATGCGGCAGCTTAAAATGTGGTGGATAATTTTATTGTAATAAACAAAATAAAAAAGGAGCACAAAGTATGCATACAAAGAAAAGCATAAAACAATGGTACAACCCCTGGACAAAAGTATGGAATCAATGCATGGCTTAATTTAGTCTTAATGGTTAACTAATACAGAAACCACTGCGTATTTGCTATTCATATGTCAATATAATTTGCATCAAAAAATTTCAAGCATTTTGTTTGCACATTTATTATCCTATCAAATTTTTAATCAATGGACAAAACTATAGGATATGGAAAATCATGGGACAGAAATTTGGAATACATATCACTTAGGATTTTGTCGTCCCCCTCCCCCCATTTTGCCAAGATAACAGATTTCAACCTTTCAGGCAATGATAACACCGACATTTTGCACAGTGTTGATTCGATTTGACCCAAACACTTCGTAATACATTCTTTTAATTCAACTAAAGTGGAGGGTTTTTTTTCGACATCTTTTCTTTACGAAATGCTCACAGATTTTCGATGGAATCCAAATCAGGGATGTTTGCCGGCCATGATAAATATTCAAAGTTGTTTTACCCGCTTAGCCCTTTGGCATTCAGCATTATCATCTTGTACAGGGCGTTTCTAAAGGTAGTTACCATACGTAACACACAATTAGGGGACACCAAAACAAACTATTTTTACCATACAATAGGGGGGGGGGGGGCGCCGGAACCTATCATTTGTCCAGCTATGGGGGAGAAAAGTGATGTAACGTGCAAATGAAAAAAACACAATGTAATATCAATTAATTTATTGACACGTGAAAACAACACACACAAAAGCTCCTAAGGGTGTTCACCAGCCATTTCCCTCATCAATAAAGAGTACTAGTTTGGTAAAGTCAGGATCAATTACACACTGCTGCAGAAACCATTGCGCGAAAGCCACACGGGAGTGATCAATGCCTGGACCCGCTGATAATAATTTGGGTGCAGATGATGTTCACGGGCAACACGGTCCACATCTTTTTGTCATGTGCGTCATTATCATCATTTACCTATGTGATCACTTCTCTCCCCCATAGCCGGACAATAGTAGGGTTCAAACCTCCCCCCCCCCCCCCAAGCTATGGTAAAAACTGTTTGTTTTGGTGTCCACTAACTGTGTTTAACATTTGGTAACTGCCTTTAGAAACAACCTGTAGACAGGATGAATAAAAAGTAAGGAGACAAACTTCCAGAGGTGATTACTGACAGGGGAAGGGTACACAAAAGTCATATCAATATATGTCCGAAAATGGACGGTGAGTCCGCAATAAAGCAATCAGTACTGGCACATGACATTAATTTTATCCATGTTACAGAAGATTTTCAAAGTGCCGCCATGGGATGCAATGCAAGCGTCCACACGTCGCATCACTCTTTCGAAAATTCCAGCCTGGTTTTGTTTGGTGCTGTTTATCAGGGTACGTAGCTCGGTAATTCCGTGCGGCCTCTCTACCGTTGACATGTGCTTGACCGTAGACGAAAACCATCTCGGCTTGTTCTTGGAAGGAATAACGGACAATTGTGCTTAAACGTCGCTCAAATCACACAATCTGCAACACTGAGCGTTGTAATGAGAGAATGATGTCGTTCATCAGTGCCATCTACCTGGGCAAACACGCATTTCCGGACATATGTTGATATGAACTTTTTTGTTCCCTTTCCTGTCAGGAATCACCTCCGGAAGTTTGTCCCCTTATTTTTTATTCACCCTGTATAAGATGTCACTGAAACGATTTTCAGCCAACATTTACAAAATATCAATGCAAGTATCAATGTAGGTGAGAAAAATCATCTAACCTAAGTTTCTGTATGTCATATAGCCCCATATCTTTGTATTTGACAGTCACTTTGAAAATATCCCTTGAAACAGTTTATTGTTGTTTCAATTACACTTTGCGTTAGACATATTAATTATCAGTTTTATGGTCTTCACTAAACCTTTTTCTTTTAGGCATTTTATTGAGAAAATAAAGTTTCAAACTGTCAGCTAGTTTATTAAAAATTCAGCTGAGGTTCATTTATTTCCTACCCACTGCATTAATATGACCTCTCCACTAATCTTTTTAAGTTCGTTAATTCAATGTTCTAAAGTTCTGTGCAATGAGATCCTTTATTCTATACTTTTGTCCTTGCATATTCAAAGAAATTGGCAGTAATAAGTGGGATATTCCATACATTTATATCGCATAAAAGCTCTTTTAATGCTAAGGAGAAAAAGAACTTTTTAAAAATAAAACGAAACGACATAAATAAAAACGTAATAACCAGAAGTGGTAATCTCGATTACCGCTACTTATAAAAAATTCAATTTACCAAAAAAAGCGATAACAAACAGAAGGGAGAGAGCATAGATAAAAGGGAACACGAGCAAAGAGTCAGAGGTTAAAAACGCGACCAAAGGCTCTTTCATTATGAATGAATGAATGCAGCACAGTCGTTATGTGGGCAAGGCCTCTTCGGTTGGCTTTGGGAATAAGGAAAAGGGGGCGCATGGGTGGTTGTGAGGGGAGGGGATTTGAGGTATATACACTCTCTTCCTCGCCACCGACGGAAATAGGAGAGAAGCGAGCACTGAATTAAACATGGCCTCGCAGTCCGACCGTTGGCGACGCGAGAGAGAGAGAGTCTCATGCCGCGTGGTCTCCATCAACAACCGCACCCTCCCCCAACTTCCACTCTTTTCCACCTACCCCTGATCCTCAATTCTCCAAAAAGGGAGCGTTGCCCTCTCTCTTTCTCTCTCCAAGAGCGGCGCTGCTCAAGGACCGGAAACGTAAGCCAAACAGCCGAAAAGAGTTCTCAAGGCAAAGATGACAAAGAATTCCTGAAACGGCTCCTTCCAAATGTCATCGGCGGCTCGTCTATTCGTTCCTCGCCCTTCTTCCTAACTCAATTGGGAATTCTCCTTTCTATAGATTTTCTACTTTCATTCCTCAAATCCAATCTTCCCTTGATTTTTACTGTGTACATAAGTATACAGTGGAGATTTCTACTGGGAATTTCCAGTGCGTGTACCTGTAACCCCTTAAGCTTATAATCACGCTATAGGACATGAGATCCACTTTCGTTGAACATTTTGTGCAGAAAGCAATCAATTCGACCATGTACAACATAAGATGCTTGACATTTATTTAACGAGTAACGCAATCGTAACTTTTCGTAGATTTCAACAACTAACCACTATTGAAGAGTAAACCTAAATTAAATCCCTGAAAATCGATATCCAAACTTTGTTCAGTGATCCTATAAAAAGGACCAATAATTATGGATTCTTCACAAAGACATACTGGATGTGTTATATATTCGTAGAAATACACAATATTGACATATATGTCCGAACATCCGTAGGAATGTACTTCTCTAGAGCTTGTATGAAGGCAATATGATGTCGGTCCGTAATTCGTCGTCATCACCACCTCTACCTTTCGAGTAAGACATTCCACTAATTCCTGAAAACCTTTGCATTTATGTTGTTGAATTTCTCATGCAACATAGCAAACACACATCTCTGTTGCTTTTTGGGCGTCTTGGTCCGGTTTCACTAATGCATTCACTCTCATTTTCTTAAACAACTCGGTTATGGCCTTTGTTGTATATCATGCATCATAAAGAAAAAGGGAAAGTGTCAAATTGTTACTATAGAGTTGGTATCACGGAATTGCCCAATCCTGTTTCACAGCTTTCGGTTTCAGGGCTCCATGCACATAAACCAATGAACCAAGACCAAACCAAGAAAAGTAGACTCTGGGGACAACGCATTTCGGCAAGTAATGCTCGCTATCTATTTAAACGTCCATGATGCTTTCATTGTTTCAGTGTCCACATGTTTTGCATCATGTAATCGACGAGACGTGTTTACCGATCTATGGCCTACGGAATCCAAGTTTAAACACTTCTCTACGGATGGTACGAGTACTGGGATCAATTTCTGATGCCAATCGAAAGTCTGTGGCCATAGTTTCTAGCAAAGACTGCTGGTTAAACGAAGCTTTCACCGCACATCAGAGACAACCATGATCCCCATCTGTCGATCTTTTCCATTTCTCTAGTCAGAGTTTTGGTCTCAAAACGCCCTTACGTTTCTATTTCACCACTACATCATTCACTGTTGCTCATTGTATCCGGAACATGCTAGAAATCTCACGGATGAAATGACCGAATCATTGAGCACCGATTCAGTTTCACTCATTTCGATAGCTTTAGATGGTACACATGTGGTAAGCGCTCACGATCCTTTTTAAAGGAGCATGAAGTGTACTGATAACCTACGGGTGATTGTACTTACATTAAGTAGATGTCCGGTCATTAATGGCATTGTAGGTATATTGAAGAGTTCCTTTCAGGATATCCTTAAAAATGAGGTTATCTGAAAGTGTAATAGAGACACTTCACAAAAATCTGGTCCATGGATATGTCCCAAAAGACGTTTGTTCGACTACAGGGCGTAAGTTCCTTTGAAACCAATCTTTCTCCAAATACCGATTAGTTCCAACACGCTGGCTTTGCCCAGTAATCCACTATCGCTTCCTAAGCCAACGAACCCAACAAATGTGATTGTGTAATACTCGAAAAGCTTTCACAAAGTCGACGAATAATATCAGGCTTTGCGGAATGCCATGGAGTCAGGCCACCCATTATTTCTAACTAATCAACAACAGCACAGTTTCAAATATCATTTTTTCTTCCCAAAGCAAACAAATGAAAGATTTACAAATAAACAATACGCAGTATGTGTTATTTTTTTTCATTCAACTGCTGCTGGAAGCGATCATTAACTTTATTATCAACTCGCGTTTCCCTCTAATAAACGGCGCGCGTCAATTAATTGAATAAAGAATGGTTTGTCGGCGCCAATAGCCATTAATGGTCATCCGTTGTTCGACCAATGATGAGGGTGATCAAAGTGACGTTGCCACCCCGATTAAATCGCCAGCGCCTAATTAATGGCCTTGTCCACTTTCTGTACGAGCAATCGGAATGGATGTCGCCGACATACCCCAAACACAATGACGGGGCTAACCGAAGAGCGTATCGGAACATGCCACTTTTCTTATTATTATTTCCCCACATAAAATTCACCATTGAATTATGACCACCATAAACACCACTCTACAAAAGAGCAACATCCCATAACACAATGCCTCTGGAATATTACTAATGGCTTTTAAAAATTCAATGCAAGAATCAATATGCATAATCGTTAGCAGCCACTTCAAATAACACCCAAGGATAAAATAAAGAGTACGAGTTCTTATCAATAAAATAAAATTCGTTTTACATAATACATTGAAAATGTTTTTTTTTTTGTTGTTGTTGTTGTTTTTTGCAAAAGGCCAAATAAGTCAAGCGTGCATTTATCACCTATTTGAGAAGGACTTGGGCGAGTATATAGAATTTGATGAGTAAGAGGAAAAAGAAAGACCTAACTGATTTCGAAAAGGGGACTTTTTGTCTGTGCTCGTCTAGCTGGAAGCCTTGAATGAAACAACGAAGTAGCTGACTGGATTCTCGAAAGGTGCGATGTCCAGAATATCCAACCATTGGAAAAATGATCCACAGTCTTTGTCTAAAAAAGATAACTGAGGTTCAACGGTAATCGATCATTGAAGCAGAGCCAAATCGGCAGTTGCCTATACGAAAATCCCTGGTTTCTGCAAAGTACTGTAAAGTTCCAACGTTGTGACTGGACACGTGAAAATAGTTATGTGGCTTGACGAATCACGATACACTTTAGAGTATTTTAATGAGTACTCCATATTTGAATCTTACACAATTCGATCCCAACAACTAAAGAAAACTTAAAAAATAATACAATTAAAAACTCCCTACCCCATCCCCATAATGTAAACAACCCACCCGAAAATTTAATCTTTGATCTACATTATTTCCAATAATATGGGCATAGATATTATATTCTAAAAAATTACAGGATTTTACATTAAAACAACATGTTCACAAGAATTCAACCATGAACATTAACATTTCCAAAAAGTCAGCAGCACACGTCGGCTATCAATGATGATTTTGATAAAAGTTCATTAGTCCATGAATGAGAAATCCTGAAGATGAGTGAAAATGCACTCAAAAACGTTAGAGGAACAAGTAAATTGGGCTAATTTTTATATATCACGTTCATTTTTCTTTCTGGAATCATATTGGCCTCTGGTGTTCACTGGAAGTAATTCAAGCAATCCTGGAATTTTTGAGTACGTTGAGTTTTTCGCAAAATATTCTAAAATATCTCCCTTCTCAGCAGACGATTTCATGGAATGTTATTGTCTTTTTTTTTACAGATGTAGAGAGACAAAAGTTAAAAACTCATTTAGCACACGACATGAATGTTAAACAATGGAGTGACTGAAATGAAATTAAAAAACAACAACTCCGAATGCCATCAGCCTCAATCATTTTGATTTCCCTATAGACTGAAAAGAAAAGAAATAATTTCCCAAAACAAAGCTCCAAATTAAATGCTGTCGTCTTTTCCTTTTTTATTATCGTGTGGTAAAAAACAATTTTAATTAAACCCAATGTGGAAGCAATTAACTTTCAAATTGATTGCCAGCGATAGATAATCAACAAATTGGTGAAGCGAAACTGAGTTGGAGAACAGGAAATCAATTTTTAAACTAAACTCGTTATATTCTCATTGATTTTTTTTTATAAATTAAGATCTCGGAATAAACTTTCCACACAATCAAGTCCTATAAGTGAATCAGACGAATGCCCCAAAGGGGTTACTTCTGAACATAGAGAGGTGGGTAGGTGTAATATTCATTCGGTGACATTCCAGCATTGGCTTTTCATTGGCCAACTGTGAGCGATCTATTCCCTTAAAAAGGAGCCGAGAACAGTCCAATCCGCAACTCTCTTTTCCACCCGACAATCCAATTCGGTGCCATTACACGGGAACTCGGTCTGTGTTCTCGGTGAAATTCACAATGTAATAATCCTCCTTTTCTTTTTTTTTCCTCTCTCTTCTTCTTCCAATTGTCAACCTCAGCGTTTCTCCTTCGTATTTGCACGGGTCGATATCTTCTATTTTTTTCCCTAATCCCCTCCCTACACTTCCACACGCAGACTGTAGCTGAAGAATTTATTTCCAGCCTTTGTCTATTCCTTGTTACAGTCACGAAAGACAATTCAACAAGAAGGAAAACCTTTCAAAAAGACGCCATCTTGGAGCAGGCGACTTCGCCAAATTCATTCCCGATAAACTCTTCCAATTCAAATTGGACTTACAAACACTTCTAAGTACAAAAATCTCGCAAACTTATCTAAATTAACAATTACCACGCTCTTTTCAAATTCTCATGCTTATCATCTTAAAATGTCTAAACTTTTCTTTACGCATTCTCCGACATAAAACATCCAAACAGATAATGAACCATCATAATTCACCATACTCTCATTTAGATCTAATGGATTCCTATCAGTTGAAAGTGAAGGGAATCAAATCAGTTGAAAAATTAAATAAGACCACAAACATACAAATTGTCATCCAGCGTTGCGAACATAATCCATAAATGTCACTATTTGAAAAATAACCCTCATCTTGAAAAATCGATCAACTGTCGCTTTCACAGACGCTTCTCTCGTTTTTTTAAGTCTGGCTTTGAAAACAAACATTAATTTTTGCCAACTTTGACGTTAACTGTGTGTAACATGCTGCATTCACCGTCAGTGTTAATTAAGATGAGATTTGACAGCGTCATTACTTTATCCAGACAGGGTTTTTAAAATATTCCTTTACATGGCTAAGAATATCTGGGCTATCTTACATTTTAAAATTGAAGATAAACCAATCAATCTACTATTGAAACTTAATTTAAGTAAAGTTTACCATTATAGCACTGGTAGCATGTCGGAAAACCTGGAATAATATGATCATGATAAACTGCAAAAGGGAATGATCATCGAGTTTCGAACGATAATAACTTGATTAAAGTTCTTACCCACGTTACGAGCAAAGTTGGGGTCCACTTCCAAAATCCACTGTGTCTTCAAGGTAAAAATGCCACTTCACCAAAAAAACATTTTAAAGCAAAACGAATTACTAGAAAGGTAGAGTGGTTGCTCTTTCCTGACGACCTTGGGTCTTCTTCCACTGACCTTTAACATGAACTAGATTGGTTTGCAGCCAAGCGTGAAGAGGCTGGGATGAAAAATCAGTGTGGTTAAGACTGGGATTCTGGTCCGTTCAAGAGAGCCTGCTCAGAGCGTTCTCCATGTTAGAGGAGCCACATTGAAACAGGAGGGGAAGTTCGAGTATCTCGGGACTGCATTTACGAGTGATGGGCGACAAGACGGAGAATTGGATGCTCGGATCAGTGTAGCAAGCTGTATCGGAAGGGAACTGTGGCGTTTCGTGTTAACGAAAAAGTGAGGTGGGAAACAAAGCCAAGGTCTATGTTTTCAAATCTATCTTTCTCCCCATTCTTACCGAAGATCTTGAGTCTTGGGTAATGACCGAAAGAGTGTGATCGTGAATGCAAGCGGATGAAATGAGATTCCTGGGAGGTATGGCACGTGTTACCCTACTAAATCGAGTGCACAGAAGCACAATAAAGAAGCCTTTATCTGCTTAGCCGCTACCTCTCCGCATTGAGAGGTCTCAGTTGCGTTGGTATGGCCACTTTATACGGATGCCGCAAGTAGGTCTTCTTATGCAGATGCTATTTCCAATCCGGTGGCTTTGAACCATGTGGCTGGACTTCGTGGAGTCGCTTGGGTATTACGAATGAGGACATGCATCTGATGGCGGATAATCCGAAATGAGGGGGAGGGGAGGCTTAAAAACGTCAATCCAAAATGGTTCATCCCAGTCAAACAATTTCTTTACAAAAGATATTCGTCTCAATGGAGGAATCCATACATGGGAGGAATCCAATGGAGGAATCCATCCTGTTTATTGCCTTTTGTTCGCTTATATGAATACTAGAGCCATTGGGTTTTTTTTAAGAAAATAAATAATACTTAAAAGGCTGAATCAATTTTCATTAAAAAATACGCCAAGGCACAGTTTGAGGGGTCCTTTGAGGAGGGCGGGGTTCATTAATAATTCCAAAATAACTCATCAGAGCCCAACTATTTACAAAAATTATTCGGAGTTCGTTTATGTCGGACTTCTTCACTTTTAGAAAAAAATTTTCATCTCCATAAATGCTTAATCAATTGTCATAAAAATACGTCACGGCACAGTTTAAGTTGCTCTCTAACAGTGTATTAATTTCATTTGGTTCTGCTATTTGCCGTTT